>OY856409.1:414033360-414633360 GCA_963693085.1 Alisma plantago-aquatica
ATGCATAATTGGAACTTTACTTCAAATTAATGCAAAAATAAATATGTTAATCGAAGTGCCCCTCAATCAAAATGATAATGGTTGAAATTAGATAAGGTTGTACGATCATGTGCCTTGGAAAGGCATGAAAATATCTAAGTGAGTGGAGAACCCACTCACATTAGTTAAATCAAAAGTAGTATCCACTAAAAATGGGATATTAGTATTATATGATTTAAGGTGATTAATTTATTTTTTCCTTAATTCATGGATAATTAAGAGGAATTTGAAGGAGGGGAATATGGCTTTTCATGCAAGGAATGGATGGGGGAGAGGTGGCACCAATTTTGGAATTAAAAGGATTTTATAAAATATTTTCTCTCTCATTGAATTTCTTATAAAAACACCTTTTACAACTCAATTGAGAGGCTTTTTCGAAACCACTTCCACTCTTTGCTTGCAAAACGACCAACGGAGCTTTGGGGGATCAGGAGGACGACCCCCAACCTACTGGTAAGCTCCATGACCTCTTTTCACCTTGATTCCATGGTGGAAATTGAAAATCAATGCATGATTTCTTCTTATCTCCATTCCATCTTCAATTCTAGCCATTCCTTTTCACTCAAAGCTTAAGGACAAGCTTGGGATAGTGGAAGGTGTTGCTTTCATCATTAAATACATGGAGGTTGAAGCTTTGAAGCTCAATTGAAGGCGGGTTATATAACTTGAACCCTTAAATGTTATTATTGATTTCATACCTCTATCAATTGTTGATCCTTTCTTCATTCTCAAAATTTTATTTGATTGATTGATGCAATCACCATGAAAATCATAGCAAGCTTCGTGGGTTTATAGCTTGATGATGATAGATCCTTTCCCCCACACAATGTATCTTCTCCAAATCTCCATTCTCTTCAAGACCTGCACATTTTTTTTGTTTTCTAAAAGTTTTATTCTAAAGATGTGACAAACAATTTATAAACTAAGCAACTATTATATACAAGGAATGTATTTATTCTCTCTAACAAGTAGCCATTATATCTTATGACTAATTTATTGGTACAAATCTAAAAAGTAATTATAATGGCTATTGTGTAACAAATTTTTAGTCTATGACTACAAAAAAGTAACTCCTTACACTTCATCTATATTCTAAATGAATTCATCTACATCCTCTTTCAGTTCTTTTGTTTTGAAGTGCTCAAACCCTATGAATGTTGAACTCTTTTTCTATTTTTGAAGTGTAACGTATGTTAGTTACTTATCTACAAGATACATAAAAGTTTAGATATTTTCTTCCATTATTTACCATTATATGTGTGTGTCTTCTGATTTTGATGTTTTCCTCTATGCTACCAATGTTTGTCTTCATATTCCTCTTCCTCTTTCTCATCACTTTTGATGTTTTCTTCTCAATTTCTTCTGAAGTTATTTCAGCTTCTTTTTCTTTTTTCAATTGTCTCTAATTCTTCTTGTTCAGCTTCAATTTCTACATTCATTGTTATCTTTTCTATCTCGTCTTCCTCTTTTTCTGTGGGAATTTCTAATCCAATCTGAGCACCTTCGAACAAAGTACATGAATCATCTTACATTGTAGATGAATCTTGTTTATGTTGTTTCTCAACCACTTTTCTCTTCAAACATAGTTTGCTTGATCCTGGTTCTTCTTTCCTTTATTCATTCTTACTTGTGGATTTAGTTACTGATCCACCAGTTTCCATCTGCAACCTCTTCAAAATACATTCTCCTTGGCCTATATCCAACAACTTCTTTATAAGTTCATTTTCTATCGAATCTGGCCTATCATTTGCAATGAATCTGGGAGATGATGTATCTGCAACTTCTATATGCCTTTCATTTTTATTCCCATTCTTCAATCTTCTGTTTTCATCTTCTATCTCTAACAATCTTTTCCTCAATCTGTCATTTTCTTCTCTTATAGAAGAAAAAACTTCAACGGTTATTTGAAGTAGACCTCCTTTTTCATTCTTAGTTCGTCTTCAAGAACTTGGACTCTCTTCTCCAAACTATCTATCACTTCCCTACTCCAGTCAACTGATGTAACTATCTTAGTAGTCACTTGTTTACTCTTTAGACAATTTACTTCAACGTAAAATGGCAATTCTTTTATTCTCTTTGCAACTTTCCAGTTATCCATGTTATCCTTCTTTAACTTTATCAAAACATGTACTCATCAAACATTATAAAGTCAATATTGTATCTTGTGTATCTTATATATCTTATATGAATTTAGATAGTGATTCTCTTCAATAACATTCAATCTTACATTTACAACCTCTAAATTTCTTAGATCCTTTATCTTCTTAATAGGAGCAGTCCATTTCTTTATCCTAGGCTTTGCTTCATTCAGTGTTGGCTTTGCTACTCCTGTAATTTCATAAGCCCAAACCTAAGTGGATATGAAAAGTACAATTTAGAATTTAGATATTCATATCGAGCAATTGAATGAAATAAAAAAGATTAAACAAGTGACTTACACACAGACACATGACACATCCTATCTTGTAGAATGTGCTTCTACTATTTTTCCCTTATTTCCTCCTTTTTAGATTCTCACTTAATTCCTTCATCCTCTTGAAGATGTGACTATGGACTACCCTAGCTCAATTTAACTGCCCTGCTGCAGTTACATCATGTAAGTAGTGTAGAAGGAAAAGTGGGGCACAGTAGCTTGTATCTGGTAATAGGAATGTTACCAACAAGTAAAACACCCATGCTCTACAGATGTTTTGATAGTTTTCTTATGCATCATTCTTGGAAAATTCTTGCCACAACTTCCCTAAGTTGTCCTTATGTAATACATCCTTCTCCCTTCTTCTCTTAACTCCTTCACCACTTTCATCTTCTCCCTTTTCTGCAATTGTCAAATCCTCTCAAACTTTCACTACAATTTGTGATTTTTTTCTCAATACAATATCTATACCATTACTAGGTAAACCTAGTATCACTTCAACATCATCTACTCTGACCTTAGCCTCAACCCCTAGTGCTATCATGAATCTATCTTCTTCAATATATCTTTCAATTAGATCTTCTAAAAAAGCCACATCTACAGTAAGATTAGGCATGGCTATCAAATTCACAAAAGCAGTTGACCTCATCATTTCCATTTGATTTTTTCTAAGGGACAAGCTATTTTGGATGTTGTTATTACTCTTAATGTAACATCTGTGTAAGTTTTTGTATACCTACAAAAATACCAAAAAGTTCTTGTTAATATTCTTTCCTACTTACTTACCATTTTACAGTGTTACTTTTCAGTTTATAACATTACTTTCCATTTCAAATAGTTACTTTTCATATGTGAACAATTACTTTTTAGTTTACAGATTTACTATTTGTTTTACACAGTTACTCTAAAATTAACAAAGTTACTTTTCTTTTGTCATAGTATAGAAGGTGAGTATGTACCATATTAATGTGATCGTGCTAACTTAAATGTACACAAATTCAAGTAACAGAATTAAATATTTTATTATCAGTCCATGATATTACTTTTCAGTTCACATATATATTTTTCCTTTCATATTGTTACTTTTTAGTTCACACAGATACTTTTTTGTTAACATTTCTTACTTATTAATCTATACAGTTACTTTTTATTTTAGAATGTTACTTTTTTGTTAGTCAACTTACTTTTCAGTTGACGTAGTTATGTTTACATTCCCTGAGTTACCTTTTTCTTAGCCTAGTTACATTTTTGTTGACACAAATACTTTTTTATTATCAATTTACTTTCCAGTTGACGTAGTTATTTTTACAGTCTCTGGTTTATCTTTCTCTTAGCCTAGTTACATTTTTGTAGACACATATACTTTCTTGTTAACCAATTCACTTTCCAGTTGACGTAGTTACTTTTACAATTTATGAGTTACCTTTTGCTTAGTCTAGTTACATTTTCATTAACATTGTTACGTTTTAGTTCACTGTGTTACATTTCCATAAACAAGTGTAACTTGCATTATCAGAATGATAGTTAGTAGTCTACATTACCTTCTACAATCTTTCCTTTTCCTTTGTGTTTTGTTTTTTACTTTAGAGTGTGCCTCTTCTTTCATTATGATGTTTTTCTTCTTTTGATCTTGAAATAGATCCTTCTTCAGTGGTTTTTAGTTCTTCACTCTGACGCACAGCAAGTAATTCTTCTTCAACAACTACATGCACAGTAATCATCTCTTCTTCAGCTGCTTCTGGTTCCTCATTTTCACGTTCAGCAACTAGCTCTTTTTCAGCAGCTTCACGCACAATAGGTTCTAGTTCCTCATTCTCACTCATTGCAACAAACTCTTCTTCAGTAGCTTAAGCTCTATCGGCCTCAACTGAATCATTCTCATCTCCAGTAGCCTCATATTCATCAATAGTACTAGTCGTCTTCCTGCTATGCCTCTTCTTTTTAGTTTTATTTGCATTTTTTGTTGCACCTAGTACATAATCCTCTACAAGACCCTTTTCTATTACATCATCTCATCGCACAATATCTGCAAATTCTTCTTCTATAATGTTGTCGATGGAATCGTAGTGCCTTGTTATCAAATCATCACCTCCTCTCACCTTTCTGCTACTCTTACTTGTTGCCTTCCTTATAGGTACTTTCCCTGATTTTGTTCTCTCCATTTGATCTCAACAACAAACAGTAGGTACCTTTTCTTCCACTTGTGTCTTTCTGAACGAACACAGCAGGAAATGGAGACTAGAAGCAGTGGTGCAAGCAGATGAAATCGAGACCTTACAGCAGCAGCAACGACACAGCAGTGGAAGTGAAGAATGCGAGAAGTCGAGATTTGGGGATTTTTTTTGGTGGAGAAATTGTTGCTCTCCCTCGCTATTTCATTTTGCTTCAGTACGCCATTTTGGAGATATTACAAAGTTGTCAGTGCCTTTTTTCATTATTTACTAAGTTGCCACCGCGCTCAGTGATGGATAGTGTTGCTATAGTACCCTCACAGGTATTAAAAACAATCTCTCTCTATATATATATATATATATATATATATATATTTATTTATTTATTTATATTTATATATATATGGGCTTTCATTCAATACTCGGTGGGCAGCCTAGATTTTCGCTACCCGTCAGCTTGGAAAATAACTATATGGTCAGAAAAGTAACTCGCTGCAAAAAAAAAATAACTATACGACTAAAAAATAAATTCGGGCAGAATACACAGTGAATATATATGTAATTATATATGTATTATAGTTGTTGTAAATATAACTATTTATGCATAAAAAGTAACAGTTTGTAAGGTAAAGTAACCCTCTACACGTCAAAAGTAAGAAACTCTAAAAAATAACTAAAATAGGGGGCGGGTAGCTGCCCGTGTGGGTATTGAATATGGGTCATATATATTTTTCTGTGTATGTATGTATATATATATGTTTGTGTATCTCTATCTATATATACATATACATACATATATCTATATATAAGGCATTCATTCATTGCCCGTCTGGATAGCTACTCGCTTCAAATTTAGTTACTTTTTCTAGAGTTTTTTACTTTACACATGTATAGAGTTACATTACCTTCCAATCTGTTACTTTACATACATAAATAATTATATTTGTAATAAATGTACAATTACATATGTGTTTTGAAAATTTTACTATGTATTCTGCTCAGTTTTACTTTTTAGTCATATATATATATATATATATATATATATATATATAGTCAGACTAGAATACACTCGAGTGTACAAATCGCACGAATACACTCAAGTGTGTTTGCATATCAAGACTATTTTTTGTAAATTGTAAACCATTGATCTTCACCATCATACTATAACTAGGCTACATACAAATATTGAGCTCATTTGGATGAGTGTAAGTCACTCATCTAAGGGCTGAAACTAATTTGAAATGCATAATTTTTGAGGTCTTTATAACATGACCTATAAATGTCCAAATATGCTCAAATTTTGCGTATAAGCTATTCACAAGATGTTTAAGAAGATCAACGGATTAGATTTTTGAAAAAATATTACATACGAAAAACTACTTGAGTGTATTCTGCTCCGAATGCACTTGAGTGTATTCTAGCCTGACTATATATATATATATATATATATATATATATATATATATATATATATATATATATATATATATATATATATATATATATATGTGTGTGTGTGTGTGTGTGTGTGTGTGTGTGTGTGTGTGTGGATATATATTCACTGCCCGTGCGGGTAACTAACTTTTATTACGCCTGGATCTGTTTTGTAATAGGAAGGTACCTAATTTTAGTGAGATAACCAAAATTATAATACAAAGACTCATTTTGTAAATACAGTGTGAAATTTTTATTCTCCCTCTGAATATAGTAAAAATGATATTTATGACAGTAGTTTGCATAGTATTACAAAACGAGTCTTTGTATTATAATTTTAGTCATCTCATACGATATTGTCTGATTTATTAGAAATATGTGTCTTCCTATTACAAAATAGATGCATGTGTAGATAACCTTAGTTACCTGCACAGGTAGTGAATGAATGGCCTATATACACACACGTATTTATATTGCGCGCGGGTAACTAAATTTTGTTACCCATGGATCTGTTTTGTAATAGAAAGGTAACTAGTAGTAATGAGATAATTAAAATTGTAATACAAAGACTCATTTTGTAAATACAGCATAAAAATCTTATTGTCCCTCTGAATACAGTAAAAATGACACTTATCACAGTAGTTTATGTAATATTATAAAATGAGTCTTTCTATTACATTTTTGGTCATCTCATTACAAATATATGTCTTCCTATTACAAAATAGATGCACGGATAGCTAACTTTAGTTACCCATATGGGCTATGAATGAATGGCATATATATGGGTATATATTCACTACATGTGCGTGTAGCTAACTTTTGTTACCCGTGGATCTGTTTTTTAATAGGAAGGTACCTAATTGTAGTGAGACAATCAAAATTATAATACAAAGACTCTTTGTAAATATAACGTGAAATTTTTATTCTCCCTCTGAAAATAGTAAAAATGATATTTATGATAGCAATTTACGTAGTATTATAAAATGAGTCTTTGTATTATCATTATGGTCATCTCATTACAATGTTAGTTGTCTCAATACATATATGTGTCTTCCTAATACAAAATAGATACATGTGTAACTAACCTTAATTACTCACACAGGTAGTGAATGAATGGCATATATATATATATATATATATATATATATATATATATATAGAGAGAGAGAGAGAGAGAGAGAGAGTCAGGCTAGAATACATTCGAGTGTACGGATCGCATGAATACACTCAAGTGTGTTTGCATATCAAAATTATTTTTTGCAAAATATAAACCATTGATCTTCACCGTCATACTATAACTAGGCTAAATACAAATTTTGAGCCCATTTGGATGAGTGTAAGTCACTCATCTAAGGGCAACAAAATCGACACGTGAAACTAATTTGAAATGCATAATTTTTGCGGTCTTCATAACATGAGCTATACATATCCAAATGTGCTCAAATTTTGCGTATGAGTTGTTCATGAGATGTTTAATAAGATCAATGGATTAGATTTTCAAAAAAAATATTGCATCATGAAAAACTACTTGAGTGTATTCTGCTCCGGATACACTCGAGTGCATTCTAGCCTGACTCTCTCTCTCTCTCTCTCTCTCTCTCTATATATATATATATATATATATATATATATATATATTATTTATATATTTATTTATTTATATATAGTCAGGCTAGAATATACTCGAGTGTACAAATTGAGATGTACGATGCCTCCGGTACACTCGAGTGTACACTAGCCTGACTCATATATAATCAGGCTAGAATACACTCTAAGTGTACATATTACGGTGTACACCTCAATGGTGTTTGCCTATCTAGACATTGTCTTTCTAAAATCCATTCCATTGATCTTCATAATTACAATAATAATAGGCCACATACAAAATTTGAGCTCATTTGGATGAGTGTAATTCACTCATCCAAGGACAACAAAATCGACGCACAAAACTAATTTGAAATGCATGATTCTTTCCTCCTTTAGATGCACGACCTATAAGTATCTAAATGAGCCAAAATTCATTATATAGTATGTTCTTAAGATATTTAAGAAGATCAAAAGTTTAGAATTTTCAAAAAGTTACTGCATCTTTAAAAATAATTGAGGTGTATGGTGCCTCTGGTACACTCGAGTGTACACTAGCCTGGATATATATATATATATATATATATATATATATTGTCTTTCTAAAATCCAGTCTATTGATCTTCATGGTTACAATAATAATAGGCCACATACAAAATTTGAGCTCATTTGGATGAGTGTAAGCCACTCATCCAAGGACAATAAAATCGACGCACAAAACTAATTTGAAATGCATGATTCTTGCCTCCTTTAGATGCACGGCCTATAAGTATCCAAATGAGCTAAAATTCATTATATAGTATGTTCTTAAGATATTTAAGAAGATCAATAGTTTAGAATTTTTAAAAAGTTGTTGCATCTTTAAAAATGATTGAGGTGTACGGTGCCTCCGGTACACTCGAGTGTACACTAGCCTGACTCATATATAGTCAGGCTAGAATACACTCGAGTGTATAGATTACGCCATACACCTCAATGGTGTTTGCCTATCTAGACATTGTCTTTCTAAAATCCAGTCCATTGATCTTTATGGTTACAATAATAATAGGCCACATACAAAATTTGAGCTCATTTGGATGAGTGTAAGTCACTCATCCAAGGACAACAAAATCAATGCACAAAACTAATTTGAAATGCATGATTCTTACCTCTTTTATATGCACGACCTACAAGTATCCAAATGAGCTAAAATTCATTATATAGTATGTTCTTAAGATATTTAAGAAGATCAACGGTTTAGAATTTTCAAAAAGTTACTAAATCTTTAAAAATGATTGAGGTGTACGGTGTCTCCGGTACACTCGAGTGTACACTAGCCTGACTATATATATATATATATATTTATATATATATATATATATATTTATATATATATATATATATGGCTAAAAGAATTGTGTACCCGAGTACATGTAGCTTACATGTACCTACCTTCATTTATGTAGTTTGTAAGTTTCTACTGAATAAACTAGCCTTATGGATGTAAAGTATACCCCTTAGATAAGATGTTTACAAAAAATCACCACATTTTGATATTCATTGATCATCTAACAAAAGAAAATATATATTTTCTAATCAACGGTAAGTTGCAGAAATTGCAGAAACTATTGAATGAGATATTGCTATATCTCATGATCTCTATGAGATATGGTTATGATTTTTTAAACACATCTAATCTATATAATTTTGATTCAATCCATATGGTTGGATTTTATCAACATACTCCGCACGTGCTATTTTAATGGTCGGTACACATAAGTTACATGTACTGGCCAGTACAATATATATATATATATATATATATATAGAGAGAGAGAGAGAGAGGTTAGGAAGTGTGTACTGGCCGTACATGTAAGTTATGTGTACCAGCCATTAAAATAATATATATGGAGCATGTTAATAAAATCCAACCATATGGATTGACTCATAATTATATATATTACATGTGTTTAAAAAATCATACCAATATCTCACATAGATCATGAGATATAGCAAGATATCATCGAATAGTTTCTGTAATTTCTGCAACTTACCGTTGATTAGACTATGAATATCATATGTTGGTGATTTTTGATACACATCTTATCTAAGTGGTATACACCACATCCATAAGGTTGGATATTGTAGTTTAATTTTACAATTATCATAAATGAAGGTAGGTACATGCAAGCTACATGTACCCGGGTACACAATTCTTTTAGCCATATATATATATATATATATATATATATATATATATATATATATATATATATATATATATATATATATATATATATATATATATATATATAAAGTATGTATTGAATGCCCATGTGGGTAGCCAAGTTAATTACCCGTTCATTAAGACGTGATGGCATGATCTGTAATTAAATTCAAATCCATTACGGTTGCATGCATGTGGTGGCATCTATTGTAATTATGTAGATTTCATTTACGTATACATGGAATAGCGGTGGCATATTTTGTAATTAAGCAGAATTTAATCACGTATTGCATGGAACACATTGGCACCATTTTTTAATTTAAGTTTCGCTAGTAGTACATGGATATGATGCCACTATTTGCATCAAGATGACAATTAATTATGAGTGCATACACTAGTGGGAAAGATAACTGTAGAGGCATCCATGTTAGGTGAATAAAAAAATGAATGAGGACGAAAGCAATGTTCACTCTAAACACATGTTCACTACTGACTCATAATTAGGAGATGTTCCACGTAGTTGTCATATACATAATATGAATATAGTATCTAATATAGTCAGGTTGTATTACAAGACGTGAACCTTGGTTACAGTTTTTTCATTCTCATTATAATTTTTTTATTCGCATTACATAATATTCTTTCTTATTACAATTTACTTTGTACTAAAGTTTATTCTCTTATATAGAAATTTTGATAGATCCAGAATGTAGTATTGATTGTCATCTTTAATTATAACTTTCTCATTTTCATTATGGATTCTCAGTTCTCATTACAAAATATTCTTTCTTATTATAATTTCTATGTACTTGGTTCATTCTCTAAAATAATAAAACTTCATACACCTAGGTTGTAATAAAGAATGTCATCACTGGCTACAACTTTTTTATTCTCATTACTAGTTCTCGATTCTCATTACAAAGTGTTCCTTATTATTACAACTTTTGATGTATCGAGGTTCATTCTCTTAGAGAATTTGATACATCCAGATTGTATTATAAAATATCATCCTTGATTACATTTGTTTCCTTTTCATTACAAATTATTTGTATAGATTACAAATCATTCGTTATTATTATATAATGTCATCTTTGCCATTACAACATGCTCTTTCATATTACAGAATGTTTGTTTTAGTTATAACATGCTCTTTCATATTATATTTTTCTTCTCTTTACAGTTGCTCTTTGCTAGTTACAGCTGCGCTTTGCTATTTACTTTATTTCAGATTATATATTCTCATTACATAATACTTATTTATATTATAACTTATTTATTTTATAGGCATATTCTTTTTGTGGGCGTCTATATTTATGCAAATATGATGGAAATACAACTATGATGTGTAACTTTTTTGTACGCAATAACATTTTGTACAATTCAAAAACTTTGTAAGGATAGATTCAATATTGTAATGAGAACATAGAATTTGTAATAGAAATGAGAAATTTGTAACTCGGGATGGCATTTTGTAATAAAATCTAGGATTATTATTTTATTTCTCATGTGTTTATTTGTCTCTACAAAAGGATACTACTACAATGGTTTTAGACTTGTTACGTTAGGCATGGGTATACTTCAAGATTGGTATGCAATTAGCATTGAAGTAGTTGGAACCTACTATTTTCACTCTTAATCTGACTTGCACCGCTACTCCATGCACGTATAATCATTCATAGCATAATTGATAATAGCTCCATCGTTACTATTTGTCGAATTGTATGTATCTAATAGTGACGAAGTTGTCACCTGCAATTATATTATTAGATCAGGCATCCACAATTGTTCCATACACATTTAATTATTGATAACATATTTACTAATAGTGCCACCGCTACTCCATGCACGTAAAGGCTATAGACAAAATTACAATAGCTGCCACCGCACCTCCGTATCAGCAGAATGCAGCGTTAAATCAGGATTCGGGTAACTTGGCTTATCTACCCGCACAGGAAGCGAGTGAGTAGCGCATATATATTCTTTATTTTCCTTTATTGATCGGTTGTTCCCTATAGTTTTTAGTTATACTCCTATCCTCGATAGACACAATCCCAATTATCTACCCTTCCCATCCCACTCTTTCAATGACCTTGTATTCTTTGACTCTCTTCAACTATCACGATGATATTATATTCTTTGACTCTCTCCAATTGTTATATGATCTGCTACTTCTGAATGCAACTGGCCCTCTTTTATGTCAAAAATAATTTACCAAAATCCGCACCCAATGATATAGGTGATTGTTTATTCTTGTATTTATTTTCTCTCACCACTTATCGAATTATGTACATCACATAACATTTGTTTTCAAATGCAACCCCAAAATGTCTCTCACGTCAACAAATAACAAATGACTTAATTAGCCAATGAAGTGGCACCCTAGTGGTAAAAATGATGATGTAAGACCGAGAGGTCATGAGTTCGAACCCAGGCGACGGGATGAATGAATCATCAATTAAAAAAAACAAATGACTTAATTAATGCACAGATTCAAAAATGTGTACACCCTTTTTTTAACTGAGAAAATGGGAGAGAAGATGGGTCCAAATTTTATAATAATTGTTATACATTTTTTAGGTAATATAGACAAGTGACAAATTCTCTTGCAACTATTATGATCAAGTACAATCACTCACTAGACTAGGGTGTCAATCCTAAGATGTTCTTTTCTTATTCATATCTGTAATATGTAAATATTACTTTTATAACTTGAATCTTTCTTACTACGTTAATAATAATGAATATATCTATCTTGATTACTATTTAATAAAATATTAGCAATAAAATTTTTATGGCATATCAACAATTCATGCTAATCTCACATGATATAAGGAAAACTTGACATAAATCATTTATAAAAGTTATTCACAAAAGTTCTAAATATGAATTGTTTTTGCAATCAATATAGATTAATGGTTTGCTCTATGGAATGAGAAAGACTAGCTCCTATTCTTTGATTCAAATTGCTTACAAGAATAAATGAATATTCTTTTTTTGGTTTTGAAACAAATAAATATTCTTAAAAGAATAAATGAATATTCAACATATAAGCATGAGTTCATATAATATTAGTTGGTTGTGTAAAGTTCAAATTTCATTTCTTGTTGCTAAATTATGTAGGAATATATTTTTCCACTATCGTATCTCAATGTTACTTTTTTTTTAAATCTAAAACACTTACTTTCACATAAGTTTGTGTTATTAGTTGTATAATCACATTATTATTTATGTTATATATAATACACTACTTTCACAAAGTAAAATCATCTTTAAGGAGGCATGATTTTGAGATATCAGATAGGGAGAGAGAAATTTAGAAATGAGAAACAATGTGAAAAGAACAACCATCAAGGCGAATGTGGAGTTCTCCAACCTTAGGGATATGATAAAAAGTTTAAAAAAGTTGAAAATAGAAACATTCATGAATATTATTCATATGAGATGAAATGTGAAATATTGAGTGTGTCACATATCTTGGTATTTTCTTAAGTTACACCTAAAAGTAATCTCACCCGTAAATGATACAATATAAAACTTGTACGAATATTTTCGCATAATGTTAAAACAACAATCTTTTCTTATTAGCCATTTTATTATAACATATAAAAATTAATTTTATCTCAAAATTAAAATTAATATTTATGACAAATGTAAGTATATACAACTTATTTATATTATATGTTTATTTTTTTCTAATTTAAATTCAAAAAATATTATATGACACGTGCATGTGCACGTGTGTGTTCACTAATATATATATATGAGGTAGCTTTCCAGTTGGAAAAGTACTACGGTGAGAGTATGAGAGGCATTTTAATAACTATAGAGTATTGTAGGTAGCTTTTAAAATCCAACTGTATATATGGGAGGAGCATCAGTTCGTGTATCTTCACACAAAAAATCATTACAATTCGATATTTCTTACTTGTCCATATATTCAATATACTCATTCAGATCCAATCGTTAGTCTAAAACTCGATATAAAGCATTGAAAAGTATTGTACTGTTGTACTTGATGTGGAGATCCGATGATGATAAAATTTTCTAGAAAGATAAGCATTGAGGTATACTTTAAATTCATATGGTTGGATTATAAAAAACTAATCGCTATAATGAGTTATTTGAATGTCTCTCATACTCTCACCAAGATTTATGTCTCTTTAGATCGTGGTCATATATATATATATATATATATATATATATATATATATATATATATATATATATATATATATATATATATATATATATATATATATCTGTGTGTGTGTGTGTGTGTGTGTGTGTGCGTGCGTGTGCGTGTGCGTGTGCGTGTGCATGTGCGTGTGTGTGTGTGTGTGCGTGTGCGTGTGTGTGTGCGTGTGCGTGTGCGTGTGTGTGTGTGTGTGAAGAACAAGTATTGCAACTCATATTGGAAAGCGAGTAAATATCTTCTGCATTGATTGTTCTTCTTTGGGACTGACTAAAGTAGCTTTTGTTGAGGAGTTCTTTCAAGTTGAGTGTATAGATGTGGTAGAGAGGCCGAACTGGATCTGTGTGCCAGCGATGGTTTACCTCCGCAAAGAAGCCATAAGAACAAGAAATGATATCAAACCAAGGAAAAATTGAGCACTAGAATAAGCTAGAAACTCGTTGCTCTCTTTGAAGAGAGGTCGCAAACATAACGGATTGATAAATGTTGACGAGCAGTGACTATGAAGAAGACAAGCTACCACTAACTACTATAAACCAGCAAAGCAGAAAAATAAGAAGTAAAATGAAAAAAGGGGTGGGGACTCTAGACTCAGCACTAGTGGAGCTGTGAATGTCACGACACCCGCCATCATTTAAGATAACAAGTGTCATTAACAATAATAAAACATGCGGAAGCGAATTATTTGCAGCGGATTACTGAAAATCACTGAAAATTTAAAACTTTTTGCAAAGAGATCCATTCATAGGAAAACTCTTTAACCATGAACCAAAGTATTCCAAATTCATCATGGTTCACAAGTACACAACATGTACCATTCCTTTTCAAGGATTACAACATTGACTGCCCTGTTAACAAATATACACAGGCAGTATAAAAACTTCGAGGCACTAAGCCAAAACTCAGATTGATACATTTAAAACTTCAAGGACCTGAGAGTATAGAGACGACACATAAGACTACTATCTATATGACTAGACAGACAATATTTCCACCTGAGATCTTATTGATGTCCCTGCTGTTGCTGCTGCTCTTTCCCTATTCTAGGGTTTCTGCTCTGCCTTCCATGCATACCTAAAAATGTTTCCCACGGGGGTGAGACAATTGAAAATTGCCCTAGCGAGAGATATAACTCTCTGCCAAAAACATTATTATTGCAGTTTATCAAATTAAAACTGAGCAGGGGTTACTTTTACATTATCAGGCAGAATTATTCATCATAGAACAGAATAAGATAATCTCCATTCTCAAGGAGGTCATTGCATCTACCCATGGTAGATAAGTAATTCATCTGTCTATTTTGCAGAGAATATAAAGAAACATAATTAACATTTATCTACTAAGGAATGTACAAAGAAATGCAACATCATCCAATGAATCTCCGTATTCAATCCTTAAGCAAACATGCTATACGGCTGATTACATTTTACAATCACACTTATGCCCTGAGGAGATGAGGTATACCGCTCATACTCCAACCAACCACGGTTACGTAAAGCATCGGTACCACACATAGGTCAATGGAAGAGCTGGATTCCCATGACCTCAACTATCTCGGTCAGTACGAGATAACATGCAGGACATCTTGTGTCTCTGCTAGATAGCTTTCCAGGGTATACTGGCAACATCGCTATTAGAGTTATAGCCCATAGCATATACACTCTTCAGGATATGGCCCGTAGCCAATGCCCGGTATTATTTTGTGGAGTCATGGCCCGTAGCCATGCTCTTATTGGGGTATGGTCTGTAACCAATCCCGTTCATAGGACATAGCCCGTAGCAATGCCTATGGGGCATAAGGATATAATTGCCCAATTACCCCAACATATTCAAAAATATGCGTTCCGAGTAAACTCGTTTCACCATTCAGCTAATTCTGACGCTGATGGATCTGTGATCAGGGCAACTACATTATATGGTATCACTTGATTAATTAAGTACATTATCATATTCTTTTAGCATCATCCAAGTTTCCAAACATAACTTAATAAGAAAAATGCTATAAAGAAAACATGTACTATTTCCATTAATCACTTCTCAGTCTTTATAAGACATGGGGATCTCAGTCCCTCATTTCAATACTGGGAATTTTCATTCCTTTGCAACTCAATGCCATAATCATATTGTAACATCCCTGACCTGGGTTATGAGCTAACCCTAGGTGTTTTGCCTAAATATGTAATTAAATCTTTGTGATTAACTCTGAGCATGTAATTAAGCTTCTCAGAAATGTATATTTCAGTTTTTGCTCCTTTTTATATAAAGTTGTAGCACTGTTTTGTAATACAGGGACCTATGTGAAATTTACCCATTTAGAAGGGTTAACCTGCAATTTGCACATGATGAGGTGTTCCTCTGATGTTGAGACATCATGAGAAACATTTTGGTAAAGTTTGAGGGATTTCCCAAGCTTGAGCACCAAGGTGCAGCTGTGGAAGCAATCCCGGTACTTGAAACCCTAATTTGGGGTAAAATGCAATTTACCCAAATAATGGGAAGCAATTTGTAAAGAATGTTATCTAAAGTATCTTGTTAGACTCTTGCCATCATTTAGAGAAGAAATGATGAGGAATTCACCTCAATTGAGTTATCAAGTTAAGAAATAGGCTCTGTGATTGAATAATCAGGGTATATGTGCAATATCCCTTTAAGTATGAACTTTATTATTAGATTGTCCTTCCTTGCCTTCTTTTCTATAACTTAAGATAAGGTTTGTCCTTAGAATAAAGAGGAAGGGACGAGCAAGTAATGAAGGAAGGACTTAGTTGGAATTAAGGGAAACTTATGAGCTAATGTTGAAAATCCTACCCCAAGTATATAAGCCCTCCTTTCCTTAGTTGCAAGGGAACTTAACCTTCGTTCCCTTACTGTTTCATTTCACCAAAGACGACCAAGGACTGCCTTGGAGCTAAGGAGGACGAACAAGGGGTGCAAGGTAGGTTTAAACCCCTCTTCTTGCCTAATTCCATGGTTAGAATTCGAATTCAAGGTCATCTTCATGGCTAATTCTCGAAACCCTATCTTTCTAGCCGTCTCTTTTCATCCTTCCTTGGAGTTTTCACCTTGGCCAACCTGTGGGAACTCAAGGACGCCATTAGAGCTTGGAGCTTGAAAGCTTGGAGCTCAAGAAACAAGCTTTAGGCGGGTTTTATAACTCTAAACCTATGCTTTACTATGTTCATCTTTATATGCGAGTTAATGATAGCTCCTAGTATTTCCCTACTTTTCCCTGCTATTTTGCAAACAAACCCGTGGGATATCTGTACTGTTCTTGAGCTAGATGATGAAGGCGTGTTTTCCAAGAAAAACCCACCGCTTTTCTTTTCCCTAAACGGTCCTAACAGTTTGCTCTCACGACCTCAAGACCGTGAGAGAGCCTCGCGGTCTCGAGACCGTGAGAGGGCTCGCGGTCTCAAGACCGATTGGCCCTGTTGACCGAGCGTGGACCATATAAGAAACTTGTTCCTAATTATATAGGCTAAATACCCTCAAAATTTGGGAGACTAACTCCAAAGGAATCGGGAGATATGACCTTTTTAAGTCACAACTTTAAATGAATTAATTGCTGATTTTCAAACGGTCTGAAATTGCCTTTTTGGGCAAACGGTCTCAAGACCGTGAAAGGTCGTTGACTAAGCGTTGACCCCATGAGATTACTGTTCAAAATTATGTTAATTAACAACTCACCAAGTTTGATGGTCTAATTTCAAACGGGCTAAGAGTTGAAGGGTGAATACTAGGGCTAACCCTAGATAAAATCAGTACTGAAATTATGGTGATCTAATTAGGGTTTTTAGGGTTGATTGACCTAAACGGTCTCAAGACCATGTGGGGTCCACCCACATGACCTCAAGACCGTGAGGACAATCACCCAAGACCATTTGAAGGTCTAGGGTTGAGTAATTTGACCAATTGAACACCAATTGCAAATAAGTTATCAATTTAATCAAAATTCTGATTTTGTGAATTGGTCAACAATTGAGGGTCAATTGAATGACCATTTGGTTAAGCATAACCTTAATTAACTCAATCCATAGGTGGTCAACAGTTATTGGACCTTTTGAAGGCTTCAACATCGGTTGACATCATCGTTTGATTTGTTGAACCTTTGTTGAAGGACCTTGCGGTTGAGACCATGAGAGGCTCACGACCTCAAGACCGTGAGGTAGCTCACGACCTCAAGACCGTGAGGTGGCTCACGACCTCAAGACCGTGAGGTGGCTCACGACCTCAAGACCGTGAGGTAGCTCACGACCTCAAGACCGTGAGGTGGCTCACGACCTCAAGACCGTGAGGTGGCTCACGACCTCAAGACCGTGAGGTAGCTCACGACCTCAAGACCATGAGGTGGCTCACGACCTCAAGAACGTGAGGTGGCTCACGACCTCAAGACCGTGAGGTGGCTCACGACCTCATGATCGTGAGGGGGCTCACGATCTCAAGCCCATGAGGAGGCTCACGGTCTTGGAGCTAGAAAGGGGCTCATGGACTTGAAAGGTCAAAGTGAGCAATCGGTCAACACTTTCAACCGAATTCAATCATGTGATGGTTCAATGTTGCTCAAATCAAACACTAATGATAATCTAAGATAGTAAGGAGTTATTTGATTAAGGTTTTTGACTATGATGATGATCAATGGGGTGAATTACCAAGATACCCCTGAAGGGTCAATTGAGTTATACTTTACTCAATTCAAACCCTAATTACATGAGAATGATGTTTTTAGTTATAATGACTCTATCTAACCTGATCTAGTCTAATGTTATCATCAACCATTAGTATGATGAAAGAGAGAGTACTCTAGAGAGAGAAAGTACCCTAGAGAGAGAAAGTAACTCTAATCACTTAATGGTGATGTTTTTGGCTATGATAGCCTATGATGACTCAACCCAACCTGTTTTAGAGTGATGTTGATATCACCTAACCTTATGATGAGAGAGAAAGTACTTCTAGAGAGAGAAAGTACTTCTAGAGAGAGAAAGTACCTCTTTTAAATGGAAACTCAATTGAAGCATCCCCAATACACAGAAATGAGCATAATTAGGGTATGATCCACCTGTGTGAGATCATAGAAACCCTAATTATGATAAATGATGAACCTTTAACTAATCCAAGAGCATCAATGAAGGTGTTACTCATACATGATGATGTTATGAGTTTAATTCACCTGTAATGTGAATAAGTAAACCCTAATTCAAGGGTGATGACATGTAATATGAATAGTAAACCCTAATTCAAGGGTAATGGCATGCTTTTGAGCAATAAACTCTATTTGATTTAAATTAAAGATTTAACTCTTATGACAAGAGTAGGAAGTACATTCCTTATTGTTATATTACCTTTATCAGATGTATTAATCATGCAGGTTCTGATATGAAGGTAATTATATCCAGGTATGGATGTTGATGTTATATTCATTGAAGGCATGTTGTAGCCTTATGAATAAGTAATGTAATCTGATGCCTTGCTAGTGGCATCCTATGCTGATAATGGGCTATGAGAGCCATGAATACCATCAAGGTCATGCTTTAGAGATGACTTGTGATGAGGATAATGAGAAATGATGATTGATATGAGTTAGGCCTGTTACATTTAGTATTCTTCTTTTATAGCTGCTATGCTACTGTTATTGTTTGAAGAACAATGTATGCTGTTAAAGAATACTGAATGTACCTAACTAATCAAGTATAATGTAGAGCCCTGATCATAGATCCATCATTGTCAGAAATTAAGTGATGGTGAAACAGGTTTTCCATAGGGAACTCCTGGAGCACATACTTTTGAGTATGTGGGGTACATGGATGTGTAGAACCTTACATCCTAGTGTAGGAAAGTGATGTAGATGTGGAATCCATCCATCCTTCACTATAGTTCCATACCGTATCAGTGGTAGGTAAACATGAAACCTCCTGATGACGAAGAAAGCACAGATATCCGTATCAGTGGTAGGTAAATATGAAACCTCCTGATGACGAAGAGAGTACAGAACGCCACTGTGACTCTAGAATAGCGAAGGACCAGTTTACCCTGGTGAGCTATAGTAGTAGAGACACAAGATGTCCTACAAGTGATCCTCTTACTGACTGAGGAAGATGAAGGTCATGAGAATCCGGCTCTCTTAATGACCTATGTATGATACTGATGCGGCTTCTCAGCGATCAGTTGGAGTATGAGTGGTAAGCCTCATCTCCACAGGGCATAATGTTGTTTGTAAAACATAATCAACCATGTAGTATAACTTGTTAGAGATGACTCCAAGTTAGTTGATTGATGTTACATTGCAATAATGTTGATATTCTCCATATCTCCTAATTTGTAGAGATCTTGTTATATCTGCAACTGTTATAGAATGCTTTGAAGGCTTTACTGTTTAAAATAATCTTTGATGTTATAATAAAGCTTCTGGCGAAGAGTTATAACTCTCGCTGGGACAATTATGTATAATTGTCTCACCCCGTAGACTTCAACTTTTTAGGTGGACGTCGGAGACGAAGAAACCAGCCTACAAGTGATCAATCTCAGCAGCAGCACCAGGGGCAGCAGTAATCTCAGGTGGAGATTTGTCCTGCCATGTGGTGTAGTTAGAGTCAGTCCTATGTGTCCTCTGTACTCTCAGGTCTTGGAGTCTTGTGTTATGTGATCTTGAGATTTTGTATCTTGAATGTATATAATTACTCAAGAAGTAATTATCCTGAGATGTAAACAGTTACCTCTCTTTATGAAAGGAGTTTTTATGGATACAAGTTCTTATCTCGAAAAGTTTTAATTTTCCGTGATTTTTGTCTTCCGCTGATTACCGATTCGCTTCCGCTAAGTTTTAATCGTGTTTATGTCATGGTTTGGAGATCAGAGCCCACACATATGGTTCTGGGTATTCAAACCCTTAGCTCATCATTGAGCATTATTACCACTTTTTCAGGTAATTATCACCTTCAGGTCACCTGACCAAGGTAAATATGATGCTTATTACATAAACATCTTCTCATGGCACTTAAGGCCCATTACTTCTCTTATTACCTCATACTAGGCAATAAGGTATAGCATGGCACATAAGGCCCAATAAACAATGTCAATACATAAAATGTCATAGCTCATACCTGGCTATGTTCATCATCACATCATACCTGCATGGTTAGTACAGATGATAATACATCAATTTCATATCAGAACCATGCAAAACAATATATAACATAATTATTCAAGGGTAATACCACTATTCCCTTACCAGGGTTAGGGTTTCCCATTTCCCATTAATTCAGACCCTCTTGAGTTAACCAACTTTATCTTGTATTAAGGTATTTCCCCTCTTAATACATTCCATCACAGAATACTCACCCTTAGCATATAATGCATAGGCCACACATTAGAATTGTCCAGCTATCTCACATGATATGGACTTATCTTAGTTTAAGGCATAACTTTATTATAAAGTTGCCTATAAACAATCGCAATGATACACCCTCAACTAGGGTTTCACAAGGATACACCCTCAACCAGGGTTCACAATGATACACCCTCCACTAGGGTTTCACAAGGTTACACCCTCAACCAGGGTTCACAATGATACACCCTCCACTAGGGTTTCACAAGGATACACCCTCAACTAGGGTTTACTAACATCCTAATTAGTGATTTCACATGTAGACAACCTCTTATTAAGGTTATACATTGAATCAGCCTCAATTAGGGTTTACATCATGTATTGGGTCCATGCATTTTTTATGCATTAATGACTAGTACCATTAAAGGTATCTCCCACCTAATCACATTAGGTTTTCAAAAAGGTTTGATCAATTATACCTTCAATAACATGAGGTATCCAATTGAATTAACCAAATTGAACCACACTCAATTCTAATCGATGGAACTTCAACCGATTGGATCATCAACTCAATCATCATTTGAATCATGGCTCACCCCTCAATTGGGACTTCAATTATGGTCTGATCTCAATGGGATTAGGGTTTATAAACACCAATTAGAGCTTTGAAGTTGATCATCAAACATGCTACTAATTGTGTTTCAATTGATTGCATTGGACCTTCAACCATTGAATTCATGGAACCAATCATCAATTGGACCTATGCTCATACTTCAATTGAGTTTAATAGGTCAACCTTAAACTAATTTGACCCTCAATTGACCCTCAATTGGTCATCAATTAGGGCTTGATTCAATTGAATTAGGGTTTGGAATTGAAGATCCAACAACACTCATCAATGCAAGATTGGTTACTTTGAAACTATTGAACCATTATCCAAATTGGGTATGGCCTGACCCCAAACGGTATTGAGGTCGTTTGGATGACCTCCAAACGGTCTTGAGACCGTTTGCCCATCATATCACTCAAATCCAAGCCATCCAATTAAGGTTTGGATCATTGGATTGATCACCAAATCAGCATTGCATTGTATAACAGCTTGGTACCTTTAGACCTTCAAACACCTAACCATACTCAACCCTAGACCTCCAAACGGTCTTGGGTGACCACCAAACGGTCTTGAGACCGTTTGGATGAGCTCCAAACGGTCTTGAGACCGTTTTCCCATCCAACCTTTGGACTCTAGTGAAAATTCATCATGGATTGGTCTATCGAGTTGATCAACAAATCAGCACTACATAGCAATATGATCAGTACCTTTGGACCTTCAATTGGTCAACTATACTTGACCCCAGGCCTCCAAACGGTCTTGGGGTGATCCCCAAACGGTCTTGAAACCGTTTGGGCTAATCAACCCAAAATCTCAACTTAACTCATTGGAATTTCAGCACTGTTTTCAATTAGGGTTTGCCTAATTGAATAGCCTTCAACTCATGATTCCTTGGGATTTAATCCCTCAAATTCGGTGAGTCATTAGACCACATCATTAGGAACAGTAATCCCAAACGGTCAACGCTTGGTCAACGCACTCAAACGGTCTTGAGACCGTTTTCCCAAAACGTTCAATTAAATCAGATTGAAAATCAGCACTTAATCCAATTAGGTTTCCCTAATTGATTAGGCTTCAACTCACTATTCCTTTGTAGTTAACCCCTCAAATTTTGAGGGTTATTAATAAACATAATTATGAACAGGAATCCCAAACAGTCAACGCTTGGTCAACCATCTCAAACGGTCTTGAAACCATTTTCTCAACCAGGTCAAGTTAATCAGGTTGAAAATCAGCACATAATTCAATCTGATTGCCTAATTGATTGGCCTTCAACTCTCGATTCCTTTGGAGTTAATCCCTCAAATTTGGAGGGTTATCAGCCTACATAATTAGGAACAAAATTTCCAAACGGTAAACGCTTTGTCAACCATCTCAAACGGTCTTGAAACCGTTTGCTCCCAAACGGTTTCAAACTGTTTGCCCTTAAACGGTTTGCTGAAGCCGCATAGCCAATCAAATTAAAACGATTTGGAGTAGCTATCAAAACGGTTTTGCTTGGTAATTTTCTTTGGATAAGCATCGATGATGATTTCATTATCCCCTTCCTTCGAACAACCAAGAACAGCAACCGTTCTTGATGGAAATTGCAGCAAGAAACAAGAGTGCATCGAATTGAAGAAATCAATCAACAACGCATAGAGAATTGATGCAATAGCAATGTTTAAGGGTTTAAGTTATAAAACCCGCCTCCAATTGAGATCCAAAGCTCCAAGATCACGCCATTAATGGTGGATGAAGCTCTTGCAACTCCCCCTAGGCTCGTCCTCAAGCTTTTGATTGTAAAAGTTGGCTAGGGTTGAAGAGGAGATCGAAATAAGAAGGAATCCATAATTTATTTTCGATTTCCACCATGAAATCATGGAGAACGAAGGTCAAGGGCTTACCCACAGGTTGGGGACGTTCTCCCTGCTCCTCCTTAGCTCCTTGGTCGGTTTTTCAAGCAAGGGGAAGAAGAAAATCTGAAAAAGGCCTTGGTTTGGGCTTAGAAATGGCACTTTTATAAGGAAATTGATGAGAGAGAAAATGTCTTATAAAAATCCAATTAATCCCAATAAAGTGGCCGCCTCTTCCCCCTAAACTACCTTGAGTACGAGGCACCTTCCTTGCCTTTAATTCTCCTTCATTATCCTCAATTTAAAGAAAAGCAAATTAAGCACCTTAATGCTTATAATATAATATTCCACATGTGAGTGGATATTACTTTTCTTTATAAAAAGGTGAGTGGAATTTCACCTACTTAAGATATTTTCGTTCCTTATCTTGTTAAAGGAACGTCCATCCTTATTAAAAATCAACCCAAAACATTTTGGTTGAAAGCCCTTCAATTATTTTTATTCATTTTTGCCCTAAATCGAATTAGGGTTTCAAATAGGCATTATTCTTGATTATTTTAATGTCAAGATTCTCTCTCCTACAACTTAATTCAAATGAGGAGTCCCTCTCATTTTATTTGCTCTACATGATGCCAAGAAACATTAAGGACCATATTGAAGTGGTAATTTGCATATTGAACCCTAGATTTTGGGTAAATTGCACATTACACCAAAACTAGGTTTTAATGCACAAGGATTGCTTTACAAGCTTAATCTTGGTGTCCAAGCTTGTGGAAACCATACCACTACATCATATTCATTATTATGATGTATCAACATCATAGGAACATCTTATCATGCAACATTTGCAATTTAACCCCTCAACTTGGGTAATTTGCACTTTAGTCCAAAATAAGCAAACATTGCTTCAACATTGTTCAAACAGGACCAAAATTGAAACATAGGTTCCTTTTGAGCCTTATTTACTTTTCACAAGATGAGATTAATCATATAATCATCTTTCTTAATCAAAACACCTAGGGTTAAAGCATAACCCAGGTCAGGGATGTTACAAATTATAAACCCCTAACAAGGATTTCGTCCCCGAAATCCCATATAAAGGGAACAGATATTATTCATTCATCATATCATCATGTCTCTTCATAACACCTCATTGTTATGTAGACATCATAGAACTTTGATCAGCACAAAGTTCCTTCACACAATATTCTCATAGAGTCAAATGAGAACTTATCTTAAAGACATATTTAGTTGTTATGTTTATGCAAAGCATAAACCCCTAACATATGATGTTCATATCATTTTATATAATCAGACTGATTTCATAGTTGACCATTCCAGGTAGCCAATCTAAACCATCTGATAATTCTCAGATACCAGAATCTCTTACCTTGGTATCAGTCGCATGTGTTGAAAACACATTATATTCTCATCTTTCTTTTATCATATTTACAACTTTATAGAACAGGGATCACCTCCCTTGTTCTCTTTCTCATCATATGAGGGTCATACTTTTACTTCCTCATATACACATACTGATCTGAATTCCTATCATATCCTTCTTTCTTGTTCTTAAGATATGATACATTTATCCATATCATATTTCCAATTTCATGATACTCTTTAGATTGTATCAGAATGATTGCTTGATCAGGGCAATCAAAAAGATATCAATCTAAGAGTTTCCATACTCACTTTATCATCAATAGTTGTACACCTAATCAGGGTTTACAAGTACTGAGATCAAGTAGTATGCACTTACATGCTATCATATTCCTTTCTTTTCATATTACCATAACATAAGATTTAACATCCCTGGATTTTATCCAGGCATCTCTTCTGTACCTCTTCCTCTTTCATGGAGGTAAGATAAATATAGAGCATTTAAAAGAATACTGACAGAATTCAAATTCTAGTTCTCATCATTTCATCCCTATATAGCAACCAATGGGGAAAATAATATCAACAATCCTCCTTTTTTATAAAAAAAAAGGGTTTAGTGTACTCAACATGTACACATTTATAACATACCTTGTACTCATATCATGGTCTTACTAGTCTTATTACTGAAGCAAAACTAAGCCATAGAATCTTACAGGTGAAAGGTTAAGACCTTTGCACTTACTTAGTGGCAACTTCCCTGGTACACTAGGCATTTATTGCACTATTAGTACCAAAAACTTGGTTGTTTAAAACCATTAGGAAAATGTCTCTAGAATTATAGAGACCATTCCCTACTTCTCAGCTTATTGCCCCTTCTTGGGCACTACCATCACATATTTATTATATGTTTGAACTCATGGCAGAGTCCACTTTCTTGCTATAAGTTAATATTTTCCATATTTTCCCTTGTTCCAACATGACTAAGTCATTTAGGGACTCATTTAAAGCTCAAGATTTCTGTATTAAGAACTGATAACCTAGGTTGTAAGCCTAGCATCCAGTCCACTCATATGCATTACTGTTGCCCTAATCTTCCCAACAAGAGCATGATCATAGGATTCTCTATCCTGATCAGGTCTTAATGGGGATTCTCAGGCACTCATTCTATTCTTGCATGATCCCTTGCACCTCTTCTTGGTGCAACAACATTGCCCTAAGCAATGTGTTCATTGTGCTCTCCAGTCATTGTAAACTTTACCCTTTCTCTGCACAAGCAGACATCATTATAGGGTATACTGGAGGACACTAACACAGACTCAACAACTTAGTCCTATGTCTCTGTAGACTCAACGAACCTAGAGCTCTGATACCACTAAATTGTCACGACACCCGCCATCATTTAAGATAACAAGTGTCATTAACAATAATAAAACATGCGGAAGCGAATTATTTGCAGCGGATTACTGAAAATCACTGAAAATTTAAAACTTTTTGCAAAGAGATCCATTCATAGGAAAACTCTTTAACCATGAACCAAAGTATTCCAAATTCATCATGGTTCACAAGTACACAACATGTACCATTCCTTTTCAAGGATTACAACATTGACTGCCATGTTAACAAATATACACAGGCAGTATAAAAACTTCGAGGCACTAAGCCAAAACTCAGATTGATACATTTAAAACTTCGAGGACCTGAGAGTACAGAGACGACACATAAGACTACTATCTATATGACTAGACAGACAATATTTCCACCTGAGATCTTATTGTTGTCCCTGCTGTTGCTGCTGCTCTTTCCCTGTTCTAGGGTTTCTGCTCTGCCTTCCATGCATACCTAAAAATGTTTCCCACGGGGGTGAGACAATTGAAAATTGCCCCAGCGAGAGATATAACTCTCCGCCAAAAACATTACTATTGCAGTTTATCAAATTAAAACTGAGCAGGGGTTACTTTTACATTATCAGGCAAAATTATTCATCATAGAACAGAATAAGATAATCTCCATTCTCAAGGAGGTCATTGCATCTACCCATGGTAGATAAGTAATTCATCTTTCTATTTTGCAGAGAATATAAAGAAACATAATTAACATTTATCTACTAAGGAATGCACAAAGAAATGCAACATCAGCCAATGAATCTCCGTATTCAATCCTTAAGCACAAACATGCTATACTGCTGATTACATTTTACAATCACACTTATGCCCTGAGGAGATGAGGTATACCACTCATACTCCAACCAACCACGGTTACGTAAAGCATCGGTACCACACATAGGTCAATGGAAGAGCTGGATTCCCATGACCTCAACTATCTCGGTCAGTACGAGATAACATGCAGGACATCTTGTGTCTCTGCTAGATAGCTTTCCAGGGTATACTGGCAACATCGCTATTACAGTTATAGCCCATAGCATATACACTCTTCAGGATATGGCCCGTAGCCAATGCCCGGTATTATTTTGTGGAGTCATTGCCCGTAGCCATGCTCTTATTGGGGTATGGTCCGTAACCAATCCCGTTCATAGGACATAGCCCGTAGCAATGCCTATGGGGCATAAGGATATAATTGCCCAATTACCCCCACATATTCAAATATATGCGTTCCGAGTAAACTCGTTTCAACATTCATCTAATTCTAACGCTGATGGATCTGTGATCAGGGCAACTACATTATATGGTATCACTTGATTAATTAAGTACATTATCATATTCTTTTAGCATCAGCCAAGTTTCCAAACATAACTTAATAAGACAAATGCTATAAAGAAAACATGTACTATTTCCATTAATCACTTCTCAGTCTTTATAAGACATGGGGATCTCAGTCCCTCATTTCAATACTGGGAATTTTCATTCCTTTGCAACTCAATGCCATAATCATATGGTTATGGGTATTCAAACCCTTAGCTCATCATTGAGCATTATTACCACTTTTTCAGGTAATTATCACCTTCAGGTCACCTGACCAAGGTAAATATGATGCTTATTACATAAACATCTTCTCTTGGCACTTAAGGCCCATTACTTCTCTTATTACCTCATACTAGGCAATAAGGTATAGCATGGCACATAAGGCCCAATAAACAATGTCAATACATAAAATGTCATAGCTCATACCTGGCTATGTTCATCATCACATCATACTTGCATGGTTAGTACAGATGATAATACATCAATTTCATATCAGAACCATGCAAAACAATATATAACATAATTATTCAAGGGTAATACCACTATTCCCTTACCAGGGTTAGGGTTTCCCATTTCCCATTAATTCAGACCCTCTTGAGTTAACCAACTTTATCTTGTATTAAGGTATTTCCCCTCTTAATACATTCCATCACAGAATACTCACCCTTAGCATATAATGCATAGGCCACATATTAGAATTGTCCAGCTATCTCACATGATATGGACTTATCTTAGTTTAAGGCATTACTTTATTATAAAGTTGCCTATAAACAATCGCAATGATACACCCTCAACTAGGGTTTCACAAGGATACACCCTCAACCAGGGTTCACAATGATACACCCTCCACTAGGGTTTCACAAGGTTACACCCTCAACCAGGGTTCACAATGATACACCCTCCACTAGGGTTTCACAAGGATACACCCTCAACTAGGGTTTACTAACATCCTAATTAGTGATTTCACATGTAGACAACCTCTTATTAAGGTTATACATTGAATCAGCCTCAATTAGGGTTTACATCATGTATTGGGTCCATGCATTTGTTATGCATTAATGACTAGTACCATTAAAGGTATCTCCCACCTAATCACATTAGGTTTTCAAAAAGGTTTGATCAATTAGACCTTCAATAACATGAGGTATCCAATTGAATTAACCAAATTGAACCACACTCAATTCTAATCGATGGAACTTCAACCGATTGGATCATCAACTCAATCATCATTTGAATCATGGCTCACCCCTCAATTGGGACTTCAATTATGGTCTGATCTCAATGGGATTAGGGTTTATAAACACCAATTAGAGCTTTGAAGTTGATCATCAAACATGCTACTAATTGTGTTTCAATTGATTGCATTGGACCTTCAACCATTGAATTCATGGAACCAATCATCAATTGGACCTATGCTCATACTTCAATTGAGTTTAATAGGTCAACCTTCAACTAATTTGACCCTCAATTGACCCTCAATTGGTCATCAATTAGGGCTTGATTCAATTGAATTAGGGTTTGGAATTGAAGATCCAACAACACTCATCAATGCAAGATTGGTTACTTTGAAACTATTGAACCATTATCCAAATTGGGTATGGCCTGACCCCAAACGGTCTTGAGGTCGTTTGGATGACCTCCAAACGGTCTTGAGACCGTTTGCCCATCATATCACTCAAATCCAAGCCATCCAATTAAGGTTTGGATCATTGGATTGATCACCAAATCAATATTGCATTGTATAACATCTTGGTACCTTTAGACCTTCAAACACCTAACCATACTCAACCCTAGACCTCCAAACGGTCTTGGGTGACCACAAAACGGTCTTGAGACCGTTTTCCCATCCAAACTTTGGACTCTAGTGAAAATTCATCATGGATTGGTCTATCGAGTTGATCAACAAATCAGCACTACATAGCAATATGATTAGTACCTTTGGACCTTCAATTGGTCAACTATACTTGACCCCAGGCCTCCAAACGGTCTTGGGGTGATCCCCAAACGGTCTTGAGACCGTTTGGGTGATCCCCAAACGGTCTTGAAACCGTTTGGGCTAATCCACCCAAAATCTCAACTTAACTCATTGGAATTTCAGCACTGTTTTCAATTAGGGTTTGCCTAATTGAATAGCCTTCAACTCATGATTCCTTGGGAGTTAATCCCTCAAATTCGGTGAGTCATTAGACCACATCATTAGGAACAGTAATCCCAAACGGTCAACGCTTGGTCAACGCACTCAAACGGTCTTGAGACCGTTTTCCCAAAAAGTTCAATTAAATCAGATTGAAAATCAGCACTTAATCCAATTAGGTTTCCCTAATTGATTAGGCTTCAACTCACTATTCCTTTGTAGTTAATCCCTCAAATTTTGAGGGTTATTAATAAACATAATTATGAACAGGAATCCCAAACGGTCAACGCTTGGTCAACCATCTCAAACGGTCTTGAAACCGTTTTCTCAACCAGGTCAAGTTAATCAGGTTGAAAATCAGCACATAATTCAATCTGATTGCCTAATTGATTGGCCTTCAACTCTCGATTCCTTTGGAGTTAATCCCTCAAATTTGGAGTGTTATCAGCCTACATAATTAGGAACAAAATTCCCAAACGGTAAACGCTTGGTCAACCATCTCAAACGGTCTTGAAACTGTTTTCTCCCAAACGGTTTCAAACCGTTTTCCCTTAAACGGTTTGCCGAAACCGCATAGCCAATCAAATTAAAACGATTTGGAGTAGCTATCAAAACGGTTTTTCTTGGTAATTTTCTTTGGATAAGCATATAGGATGATTTCATCATCCCCTTCCTTCGAACAACCAAGAACATCAACCGTTCTTGATGGAAATTGCAGCAAGAAACAAGAGTGCATCGAATTGAAGAAATCAATCAACAACGCATAGAGAATTGATGCAATAGCAATGTTTAAGGGTTTAAGTTATAAAACCCGCCTCCAATTGAGCTCCAAATATCCAATCTCACGCCATTAATGGTGGATGAAGCTCTTGCAAATCCCCCTAGGCTCGTCCTCAAGCTTTTGATTGTAAAAGTTGGCTAGGGTTGAAGAGGAGATCGAAATAAGAAGGAATCCATAATTTATTTTCGATTTCCACCATGAAATCATGGAGAACGAAGGTCAAGGGCTTACCCACAGGTTGGGGACGTGCTCCCTGATCCTCCTTAGCTCCTTGGTCGGTTTTTAAAGCAAGGGGAAGAAGAAAATCCGAAAAAGGCCTTGGTTTGGGCTTAGAAATGGCACTTTTATAAGGAAATTGATGAGAGAGAAAATGCCTTATAAAAATCCAATTAATCCCAATAAAGTGGCCGCCTCTTCCCCCTAAACTACCTTGAGTACGAGGCACCTTCCTTGACTTTAATTCTCCTTCATTATCCTCAATTTAAAGAAAAGCAAATTAAGCACCTTAATGCTTATAATATAATATCCCACATGTGAGTGGATATTACTTTTCTATATAAAAAGGTGAGTGGAATTTCACCTACTTAAGATATTTTCGTTCCTTATCTTGTTAAAGGAACGTCCATCCTTATTAAAAATCAACCCAAAACATTTTGGTTGAAAGCCCTTCAATTATTTTTATTCATTTTTGCCCTAAATCGAATTAGGGTTTCAAATAGGCATTATTCTTGATTATTTTAATGTCAAGATTCTCTCTCCTACAACTTAATTCAAATGAGGAGTCCCTCTCATTTTATTTGCTCTACATGATGCCAAGAAACATTAAGGACCATATTGAAGTGGTAATTTGCATATTGAACCCTAGATTTTGGGTAAATTGCACATTACACCAAAACTAGGTTTTAATGCACAAGGATTGCTTTACAAGCTTAATCTTGGTGTCCAAGCTTGTGGAAACCATACCACTACATCATATTCATTATTATGATGTATCAACATCATAGGAACATCTTATCATGCAACATTTGCAATTTAACCCCTCAACTTGGGTAATTTGCACTTTAGTCCAAAATAAGCAAACATTGCTTCAACATTGTTCAAACAGGACCAAAATTGAAACATAGGTTCCTTTTGAGCCTTATTTACTTTTCACAAGATGATATTAAGCATATAATCATCTTTCTTAATCAAAACACCTAGGGTTAAAGCATAACCCAGGTCATGGATGTTACAAATTATAAACCCCTAACAAGGATTTCGTCCCCGAAATCCCAGATAAAGGGAACAGATATTATTCATTCATCATATCATCATGTCTCTTCATAACACCTCATTGTTATGTAGACATCATAGAACTTTGATCAGCACAAAGTTCCTTCACACAATATTCTCATAGAGTCAAATGAGAACTTATCTTAAAGACATATTTAGTTGTTATGTTTATGCAAAGCATAAACCCCTAACATATGATGTTCATATCATTTTATATAATCAGACTGATTTCATAGTTGACCATTCCAGGTAGCCAATCTAAACCATCTGATAATTCTCAGATACCAGAATCTCTTACCTTGGTATCAGTCGCATGTGTTGAAAACACATTATATTCTCATCTTTCTTTTATCATATTTACAACTTTATAGAACAGGGATCACCTCCCTTGTTCTTTTTCTCATCATATGAGGGTCATACTTTTACTTCCTCATATACACATACTGATCTGAATTCCTATCAGATCCTTCTTTCTTGTTCTTAAGATATGATACATTTATCCATATCATATTTCCAATTTCATGATACTCTTTAGATTGTATCAGAATGATTGCTTGATCAGGGCAATCAAAAAGATATCAATCTAAGAGTTTCCATACTCACTTTATCATCAATAGTTGTACATCTGATCAGGATTTACAAGTACTGAGATCAAGTAGTATGCACTTACATGCTATCATATTACTTTCTTTTCATATTACCATAACATAAGATTTAACATCCCTGGATTTTATCCAGGCATCTCTTCTATACCTCTTCCTCTTTCATGGAGGTAAGATAAATATAGAGAATTTAAAAGAATACTGACAGAATTCAAATTCTAGTTCTCATCATTTCATCCCTATATAGCAACCAATGGGGAAAATAATATCAACAATCCTCCTTTTTATAAAAAAAAAGGGTTTAGTGTACTCAACATGTACACATTTATAACATACCTTGTACTCATATCATGGTCTTACTAGTCTTATTACTGAAGCAAAACTAAGCCATAGAATCTTACAGGTGAAAGGTTAAGACCTTTGCACTTACTTAGTGGCAACTTCCCTGGTACACTAGGCATTTATTGCACTATTAGTACCAAAAACTTGGCTGTTTAAAACCATTAGGCAAATGTCTCTAGAATTATAGAGACCATTCCCTACTTCTCAGCTTATTGCCCCTTCTTGGGCACTACCATCACATATTTATTATCTGTCTGAACTCATGGCAGAGTCCACTTTCTTGCTATAAGTTAATCTTTTCCATATTTTCCCTTGTTCCAACATGACTAAGTCATTTAGGGACTCATTTAAAGCTCAAGCTTTCTGTATTAAGGACTGATAACCTAGGTTGTAAGCCTAGCATCCAGTCCACTCATATGCATTACTGTTGCCCTAATCTTCCCAACAAGAGCATGATCATAGGATTCTCTATCCTGATCAGGTCTTAATGGGGATTCTCAGGCACTCATTCTATTCTTGCATGATCCCTTGCACCTCTTCTTGGTGCAACAACATTGCCCTAAGCAATGTGTTCATTGTGCTCTCCAGTCATTTTAAACTTTATCCTTTCTCTGCACAAGCAGACATCATTATAGGGTATACTGGAGGACACTAACACAGACTCAACAACTTAGTCCTATGTCTCTGTAGACTCAACGAACCTAGAGCTCTGATACCACTAAATTGTCACGACACCCGCCATCATTTAAGATAACAAGTGTCATTAACAATAATAAAACATGCGGAAGCGAATTATTTGCAGTGGATTACTGAAAATCACTGAAAATTTAAAACTTTTTGCAAAGAGATCCATTCATAGGAAAACTCTTTAACCATGAACCAAAGTATTCCAAATTCATCATGGTTCACAAGTACACAACATGTACCATTCCTTTTCAAGGATTACAACATTGACTGCCCTGTTAACAAATATACACAGGCAGTATAAAAACTTCGAGGCACTAAGCCAAAACTCAGATTGATACATTTAAAACTTTGAGGACCTGAGAGTACAGAGACGACACATAAGACTACTATCTATATGACTAGACAGACAATATTTCCACCTGAGATCTTATTGCTGTCCCTGCTGTTGCTGCTGCTCTTTCCCTATTCTAGGGTTTCTGCTCTGCCTTCCATGCATACCTAAAAATGTTTCCCACGGGGGTGAGACAATTGAAAATTGCCCCAGCGAGAGATATAACTCTCCGCCAAAAACATTATTATTGCAGTTTATCAAATTAAAACTGAGCAGGGGTTACTTTTACATTATCAGGCAGAATTATTCATCATAGAACAGAATAAGATAATCTCCATTCTCAAGGAGGTCATTGCATCTACCCATGGTAGATAAGTAATTCATCTGTCTATTTTGCAGAGAATATAAAGAAACATAATTAACATTTATCTACTAAGGAATGCACAAAGAAATGCAACATCAGCCAATGAATCTTTGTATTCAATTCTTAAGCAAACATGCTATACGGCTGATTACATTTTATAATCACACTTATGCCCTGAGGAGATGAGGTATACCGCTCATACTCCAACCAACCACGGCTACGTAAAGCATCGGTACCACACATAGGTCAATGGAAGAGTCGGATTCCCATGACCTCAACTATCTCGGTCAGTACGAGATAACATGCAGGACATCTTGTGTCTCTGCTAGATAGCTTTCCAGGGTATACTGGCAACATCGCTATTAGAGTTATAGCCCATAGCATATACACTCTTCAGGATATGGCCCGTAGCCAATGCCCGGTATTATTTTGTGGAGTCATGGCCCGTAGCCATGCTCTTATTGGGGTATGGTCCGTAACCAATCCCGTTCATAGGACATAGCACGTAGCAATGCCTATGGGGCATAAGGATATAATTGCCCAATTACCCCCACATATTCAAAAATATGCGTTCCGAGTAAACTCGTTTCACCATTCAGCTAATTCTAACGTTGATGGATCTGTGATCAGGGCAACTACATTATATGGTATCACTTGATTAATTAAGTACATTATCATATTCTTTTAGCATCATCCAAGTTTCCAAACATAACTTAATAAGACAAATGCTATAAAGAAAACATGTACTATTTCCATTAATCACTTCTCAGTCTTTATAAGACATGGGGATCTCAGTCCCTCATTTCAATACTGGGAATTTTCATTCCTTTGCAAATCAATGCCATAATCATATGGTTCTGGGTATTCAAACCCTTAGCTCATCATTGAGCATTATTACCACTTTTTCAGGTAATTATCACCTTCAGGTCACCTGACCAAGGTAAATATGATGCTTATTACATAAACATCTTCTCATGGCACTTAAGGCCCATTACTTCTCTTATTACCTCATACTAGGCAATAAGGTATAGCATGGCACATAAGGCCCAATAAACAATGTCAATACATAAAATGTCATAGCTCATACCTGGCTATGTTCATCATCACATCATACCTGCATGGTTAGTACAGATGATAATACATCAATTTCATATCAGAACCATGCAAAACAATATATAACATAATTATTCAAGGGTAATACCACTATTCCCTTACCAGGGTTAGGGTTTCCCATTTCCCATTAATTCAGACCCTCTTGAGTTAACCAACTTTATCTTGTATTAAGGTATTTCCCCTCTTAATACATTCCATCACAGAATACTCACCCTTAGCATATAATGCATAGGCCACACATTAGAATTGTCCAGCTATCTCACATGATATGGACTTATCTTAGTTTAAGGCATAACTTTATTATAAAGTTGCCTATAAACAATCGCAATGATACACCCTCAACTAGGGTTTCACAAGGATACACCCTCAACCAGGGTTCACAATTATACACCCTCCACTAGGGTTTCACAAGGTTACACCCTCAACTAGGGTTCACAATGATACACCCTCCACTAGGGTTTCACAAGGATACACCCTCAACTAGGGTTTACTAACATCCTAATTAGTGATTTCACATGTAGACAACCTCTTATTAAGGTTATACATTGAATCAGCCTCAATTAAGGTTTACATCATGTATTGGGTCCATGCATTAATGACTATTACCATTAAAGGTATCTCCCACCTAATCACATTAGGTTTTCAAAAAGGTTTGATCAATTAGACCTTCAATAACATGAGGTATCCAATTGAATTAACCAAATTGAACCACACTCAATTCTAATCGATGGAACTTCAACCAATTGGATCATCAACTCAATCATCATTTGAATCATGGCTCACCCCTCAATTGGGACTTCAATTATGGTCTGATCTCAATGGGATTGGGGTTTATAAACACCAATTAGAGCTTTGAAGTTGATCATCAAACATGCTACTAATTGTGTTTCAATTGATTGCATTGGACCTTCAACCATTGAATTCATGGAACCAATCATCAATTGGACCTATGCTCATACTTCAATTGAGTTTAATAGGTCAACCTTCAACTAATTTGACCCTCAATTGACCCTCAATTGGTCATCAATTAGGGCTTGATTCAATTGAATTAGGGTTTGGAATTGAAGATCCAACAACACTCATCAATGCAAGATTGGTTACTTTGAAACTATTGAACCATTATCCAAATTGGGTATGGCCTGACCCCAAACGGTCTTGAGGTCGTTTGGATGACCTCCAAACGGTCTTGAGACCGTTTTCCCATCATATCACTCAAATCCAAGCCATCCAATTAAGGTTTGGATCATTGGATTGATCACCAAATCAGCATTGCATTGTATAACAGCTTGGTACCTTTAGACCTTCAAACACCTAACCATACTCAACCCTAGACCTCCAAACGGTCTTGGGTGACCACCAAACGGTCTTGAGACCGTTTGGATGAGCTCCAAACGGTCTTGAGACCGTTTTCCCATCCAACCTTTGGACTCTAGTGAAAATTCATCATGGATTGGTCTATCGAGTTGATCAACAAATCAGCACTACATAGCAATATGATTAGTACCTTTGGACCTTCAATTGGTCAACTATACTTGACCCCAGGCCTCCAAACGGTCTTGGGGTGATCCCCAAACGGTCTTGAGACCGTTTGGGTGATCCCCAAACGGTCTTGAAACCGTTTGGGCTAATCCACCCAAAATCTCAACTTAACTCATTGGAATTTCAGCACTGTTTTCAATTAGGGTTTGCCTAATTGAATAGCCTTCAACTCATGATTCCTTGGGATTTAATCCCTCAAATTCGGTGAGTCATTAGACCACATCATTAGGAACAGTAATCCTAAACGGTCGACGCTTGGTCAACGCACTCAAATGGTCTTGAGACCGTTTTCCCAAAAAGTTCAATTAAATCAGATTGCAAATCAGCCCTTAATCCAATTAGGTTTCCCTAATTGATTAGGCTTCAACTCACTATTCCTTTGGAGTTAACCCCTCAAATTTTGAGGGTTATTAATAAACATAATTATGAACAGGAATCCCAAACGGTCAACGCTTGGTCAACCATCTCAAATGGTCTTGAAACCGTTTTCTCAACCAGGTCAAGTTAATCAGGTTGAAAATCAGCACATAATTCAATCTGATTGCCTAATTGATTGGCCTTCAACTCTCGATTCCTTTGGAGTTAATCCCTCAAATTTGGAGTGTTATCATCCTACATAATTAGGAACAAAATTCCCAAACGTTAAATGCTTGGTCAACCATCTCAAACGGTCTTGAAACTGTTTGCTCCCAAACGGTTTCAAACCGTTTTCCCTTAAACGGTTTGCTGAAACTGCATAGCCAATCAAATTAAAAGGATTTGGAGTAGCTATCAAAACGGTTTTGCTTGGTAATTTTCTTTGGATAAGCATATAGGATGATGTAATCATCCCCTTCCTTCGAACAACCAAGAACAGCAACCGTTCTTTATGGAAATTGCAGCAAGAAACAAGAGTGCATCGAATTGAAGAAATCAATCAACAACGCATAGAGAATTGATGCAATAGCAATGTTTAAGGGTTTAAGTTATAAAACCCGCCTCCAATTGAGCTCCAAATCTCCAAGCTCACGCCATTAATGGTGGATGAAGCTCTTGCAACTCCCCCTAGGCTCGTCCTCAAGCTTTTGATTGTAAAAGTTGGCTAGGGTTGAAGAGGAGATCGAAATAAGAAGGAATCCATAATTTATTTTCGATTTCCACCATGAAATCATGGAGAACGAAGGTCAAGGGCTTACCCACAGGTTGGGGACGTGCTCCCTGCTCCTCCTTAGCTCCTTGGTCGGTTTTGCAAGCAAGGGGAAGAAGAAAATCCGAAAAAGGCCTTGGTTTGGGCCTAGAAATGGCACTTTTATAAGGAAATTGATGAGAGAGAAAATGCCTTATAAAAATCCAATTAATCCCAATAAAGTGTCCGCCTCTTCCCCCTCAACTACCTTGAGTACGAGGCACCTTCCTTGCCTTTAATTATCCTTCATTATCCTCAATTTAAAGAAAAGCAAATTAAGCACCTTAATGCTTATAATATAATATCCCACATGTGAGTGGATATTACTTTTCTTTATGAAAAGGTGAGTGGAATTTCACCTACTTAAGATATTTTCGTTCCTTATCTTATTAAAGGAACGTCCATCCTTATTAAAAATCAAACCAAAACATTTTGGTTGAAAGCCCTTCAATTATTTTTATTCATTTTTGCCCTAAATCGAATTAGGGTTTCAAATAGGCATTATTCTTGATTATTTTAATGTCAAGATTCTCTCTCCTACAACTTAATTCAAATGAGGAGTCCCTCTCATTTTATTTGCTCTACATTATGCCAAGAAACATTAAGGACCATATTGAAGTGGTAATTTGCATATTGAACCCTAGATTTTGGGTAAATTGCACATTACACCAAAACTAGGTTTTAATGCACAAGGATTGCTTTACAAGCTTAATCTTGGTGTCCAAGCTTGTGGAAACCATACCACTACATCATATTCATTCTTATGATGTCTCAACATCATAAGAACATCTTATCATGCAACATTTGCAATTTAACCCCTCAACTTGGGTAATTTGCACTTTAGTCCAAAATAAGCAAACATTGCTTCAACATTGTTCAAATAGGACCAAAATTGAAACATAGGTTCCTTTTGAGCCTTATTTACTTTTCACAAGATGAGATTAAGCATATAATCATCTTTCTTAATCAAAACACCTAGGGTTAAAGCATAACCCAGGTCAGGGATGTTACAGTGAAGGATGAAAGTTTTGCCATATCTAGGCATGTTGTGACCACGGAAGGAGCCCGGTAAGCCAAGACCGCTCCAGAAGCCATCACCCCAAAAATTTTTGTTGTCCGCAAGACAAGGAGTCAGCTTGTCCAACCAAAGAAGATCCACTGCATGAGCACCACCTACATAGTGCTAGCAAGCCACCTAGCAAAGAAAGGGGCTTGGGGGAGTGGGTTGGCACTCCGTCGCAATTGGGACCCCTCCCCCAATCCGTCGGCTCTTTGAGCGAGGGGAAGCTCTGGTCACTCCTTTTCATATATATACACACACATAATATATGTATATATATATGTGTGTGTGTGTGTGTCTGTATATATATTTATATATACATATATATAATTATATATATATGTAGATATATAAATATATATATATGTAAATATATATGCACACACATACACATACATATATATATAGACATGTGTGTATGTGTATGTGTATATGTATATATGTGTATAAATATATATGGGATTAAGAGAGAAATATTTCTCTCCCATGTCTGTGGTGGAGGTCGAACGCCTAGGAGAGTGGTAAATCAAAGCGGTAACTAGGATTCTAACCCGACTCCCTTTGTTAGGGAACATCATACTTGATCACTTGAGACACTCCTTATATATATATATATATATATATATATATATATATTTATTTATTTATTTATTTATTTATTTATTTATTTATATATATACACACACATATATACACACACACATATACACGCACACACATATATATACACATATATATACACACATATATATACACATATGTATATATATATATACATATGTATATATGTAGACATATATATGTATACATATATAGGGGATTTATTTAATACTCACGCGGGTAGCTACCCGCACACTCTTTCTGATTTAAAAAAAAATTACAATTGTAGAGGAGTATTTTATCTAGCTCCCCAAAAAATTTCATCCAAAAATAATATCATTTGCCCCCCCCAAATCAAAAAACTCGTCCATATATTTACTGATTGTATATTTTCTGCGCAGTTGCTTTTTTGGTCTTAGAGTTACTCTTGTGTACAACATAGTTACTCTATTTATCTCAGAGTTACTCTTGTGTACCATATAGTTACTCTTTTAGATGAACGGGTAGCGAAAAATCAGGCTACCTGTGCGGTTATTAAAGATGAGCCTATATATATATATATATATATATATATATATATATATATATATATATATATATATATATATGTGTGTGTGTGTGTGTGTGTGTGTGTGTGTGTGTGTGTGTGTGTGTGTGTGTGTGTGTGTGTGTGTGTGTGTGTGTGTGTGTGTATGTGTGTGTGTGTGTGTGTGTGTGTGTGTATACATATATACGTATATACACATATGTGTATAAATATATATATACATATGTATGTATGTCTCTTTGTGTGTGTGCGGGTGGGTGTGTACGTGTATGTGTGTATGAGTGTATACATATATATACTTATATGTATATATATAAGTATTTATATATTTATACTTATATATGTAGTACATATATGTATATGTATATATATGTATATATAAATAAATATATACATACATATATATAAATTAATATAAATACATATGTGTATAAATATGCATACATACATATATATACATATATAAATAAATATATACAAATATATAACCATATGTCTAGATACATGATCATTGAATAATAGATGCTACACACATTTCCCTAATATCACTTCCTTGCAGGTATAAAGGTTGAAAATTCAAAATCTTTGACACATGGTCGTTCTCATACTAACAGCTAACAGTGGGCACATGCCCTTGTCTCCGTACTAAATGTTTGTAGGCCATGTTTATTTCCTTAAATCCTTTTAAGTGTGTCCTTCCTCCATTCTCCCTTGTCCAAGAAAAGAGATAATGAGAAGGTCGAAGGGGGCTGGAGCAAAAGGAAGAGGTTGGAAATGCATGGAAGTAGTGGCTCACTCCTTCAATTGGACCATTACACCCATCCTATGCCACTATAGTTGTTTCTTGGTTAAGTTAGTGTGTCGCCTGATCTCAAACACATGTCTTTGCCCCTTCCTCCATCGTTGATGCTCCCTTGTTGATATGCTCCAAGTAGCAACTTCGTACACCTGATGTCGAATCTTGCATGATCCATAGGTAGTGGCATACATATATATATTTATATATATAGATATATATATATACATATATATATGCATATATATAAATACACACACATATATATACATATATATGTATGTATGTGTGTATATATATAAATATATATATAGAGAGAGAGAAGTGAACATTGAATAATGAGACGCTACACACACTTCCCTAATATCACTTCCTTACATGTATCAAGCCTAAAAATACAATATTTTTAAAGTATGATCATTCCCATTATAATAGTGGACACACATATCCTTCTTTACCTACTAAATGTATATAGACCATGTTTATTTGCTTAAATCCTTGTAATTGTATCCTTCCTCCATTTTCCCTTATCCAGGAAAAGAGACGGTGAAAAGGTGAAAGGGGGAAAGAACAAAAGAAAGGGTTGAAGAAGCATGGAAGTAGTGGTCCATTCTTCAATTGGGGTATTCCACACAGCATGTGCCACTATAGTTGTTCCTTGGTCAAGTCAGTGTGTCATCCTGATCTCATACATGTCTTTGCCCCTTCCTCCATAGTCGATGTTTTTCTCCTATTTATGTGCCCCTAGGAGCAACTCCATCCACCAACTATGATGGAAACATTTTTGACAAAGGCAAGTAATGAAGCAAGTCCAAGAAAAAAGGTTTAGAGTTGGATCTAGGAATATTGGCTATTTGATAGGAAAATCTTTGGAGATAGTAGATATCATGATGAGAAGAAAAGTCAATATAGCTTGCTTACAGGAAACTAAGTGGACAGGGGAACGTTGTAGAGAGATTGGAGACACAGGATACAAAAATTTGATATACAGGCATTAATAAACATAGAAATGGCATAGGTATTATTGTTGATAAGATGTTGAAGGATGATGTTTTCAAGATCACTAGGATGGGTGATAGAATCATAGTTGTCAAGGCAATTCTCGGGGGAAATGTTTTTAAGATTATTAACGCTTATGCCCCCCAAGTTGGCCTTAGCAAGGAGGCTAAGAAGGATTTTTGGGATAACATGGATGAATTGATGCAAGGAATACCGACAGAGGAGAAGATCAATGATGGGAGTAATTTAAATGGCCATGTGGGGAGTAGCAATGACGGATATGAGAGAGTTCATGATAGTTTTGGATATGGCAGTAGAAACGGAGAAGGAGAGAGGATATTAGATTTTGCAGTTGCATATAATATGATTTTGGCAAACATCCATTTCAAGAAAAGAGAATCTCATAAGATTACTTTCAAGAGTGGGCACAATTGTAGACAAATTGATTAGCTCCTTACAAGGCGGGAGGATCGTAAAGTATGCAAGGACTGTAAAGTGATTCCTGACGAAGAACTCATGACCCAACATAGGTTTTTGGTTGTGGATATTAACATGAAGATCAATAAAGGCAAGCATAACAAAAATCAAGATAGTAGGATCAAGTGGTGGAATCTTAAAGGAGAAAAGAAATTAACCTTTCATGATAAACTCATCAAGGAGGGAAGTTGGAACTTAGAGTCTGATGTCAACACTATGTGGAATAACATGAGCTCCTGCATAACAAAAATTTCTAGAGAGGTTTTGGGGGAGTCCAAAGGTTGTGGGCCTTCACAAAAAGAGACTTGGTGGTGGGATGATGAAGTACAGAAGGCTATTAAGCTGAAAAGGGAGATCTATAGGAGCTTGCCCAAATCTCGAGATGATGCAATGTTCCAAAGATACAAGCAAGCAAAGAAAGAAGCAAAAAAGGTTGTTTAGGAGGCAAGGTCTAGATACTTTGATGATATTTATAAGAAGTTGGACACTAGAGAAGGGGAAAAAGATTTATATAAAATGGCGCGTATAAGATAAAGGAAAGGAAGAGACTTGAGTCAAGTAAAATGCATCGAGAATGAAGATGGTAGAGTGCTGGTAAAGGATGATGATATCAAGAGCCAATGGAGAAATTACTTCCATAAGCTTTTCAATGGAGATACTGTAAATAATGTTAGAGACTCATGTGAGAGGGATACAAGAGATATCATTTACACACAACGAGTTTCACATTTTGAGGTCAAGAATGCCTTGAAAAAGTTGAAAATGAGAAAGGCATGCGGACCAGACGGTATTCCCATTGATGTATGGAAGAGTATGAGGGATGAAGGAGTTATGTTGTTAACAAATTTATTTAACAAGATCATGAAGACAAAGAAGATGTCGGATGAATGGAGAAATAGTACTATAGTCCCCATATACAAGAATAAAGGTGATGTTCAGAGCTGCACAAACTACAAAGGTATCAAGTTGATGAGTCACACAATGAAGCTTTGGGAGAGGATTATTGAGCAGAGGCTAAGATTTATAACATAGATATCAAACAACTAATTTGGTTTCATGCCTGGTAGATCAACAACATATGTTATTTTTCTGATAAGGAGGCTTATGGAGAAGTATAGGGAAAGAAAAAGAGATCTTCACATGGTTTTTATCGATTTGGAAAAGGCTTATGATCGAGTACCCAAAGAAGTGTTGTGGGTGGTTTTAAGGAAAAAGGGTGTGCCAATCGAATATGTTGACTTGATTAAAGACATGTATGGTAGCTCTACTGCAAGTGTGAAGACTCCAAGAGGTGAGACACCAACATTTCCCATCACAGTTGGGGTACACCAAGGATCCACACTCAGCCCATATATGTTCGTTCTTGTTATAGATGAGTTGACAAAGAATGTTTAGGATGATGTTACTTGGTGTATGCTATTTGCTGATGATATTGTATTGATTGACGAAACTAAAGATGGTTTGAATGATAAAGTTGAACTTTGGAGAGAGGCACTTGAATCAAATGGATTGATGATTAGTAGGAGAAAAATTGAGTATATGCATTGCAATTTCAGCCAATCTTGCAGTGTGAATGGTGGAGCCAAGTTGGACAGAGTAGACATACCAAAATGTGATAAATTTTGTTACTTGGGCTCTATCATTCAAACATATGGTGATGTCAAAAATGATGTTTGTCATAGGATCACTACAGGATGGTTGAAATGGAGGAGTGCAACTGGAGTATTATGTGATCGGAAGATCCCTCTCAGATTAAAAAGCAAGTTTTATAAAACTGATATACGGACAGCCATGCTCTATGAGAATGAATGTTGGGTGGTGAAGAAATAAAGACTCAACAAGATGAGCATGGTTAAAATGTGTATTTAGAGATGGATATGTAGGAAGAGAAGAAAAGATTCGCTTGAGAAATGACTATATCAGGAATAAAGTGGGGGTGGCAAGCATTGGGGACAAGTTGTGTGAGGGCCAACTCAGATGGTATGGACATGTGCAACGTAGACCGACTAATGTGCCTATACGAAGTAATACTATTGAGGAAAGCACAATTAATAGAAGAAGAGGAAGGCATAAATTAACATGGGAAGAGCTTATAAAGAGAGATTTTGAATCTCTATATCCCAACCAGAATATGAACCATGTAGAGCTCAATGGAAAAGAAGGATCCATGTAGCTGACCCCAAAATAGTTGGGATTGAGGCTTAGTTGTTGTTGATGATGATGATGATGATGATGATGATGATGATGATGATGATGATGATGATGATGATGATGATGATGATGATGATGATGATGATGATGATGATGATGATGATGATGATGATGATGATGATGATGATGATGATGATGATGATGATGATGATGATGATGATGATGATGATGATGATGATGATGATGATGATGATGATGATGATGATGATGATGATGATGATGATGATGATGATGATGATGATGATGATGATGATGATGATGATGATGATGATGATGATGATGATGATGATGATGATGATGATGATGATGATGATGATGATGATGATGATGATGATGATGATGATGATGATGATGATGATGATGATGATGATGATGATGATGATGATGATGATGATGATGATGATGATGATGATGATGATGATGATGATGATGATGATGATGATGATGATGATGATGATGATGATGATGATGATGATGATGATGATGATGATGATGATGATGATGATGATGATGATGATGATGATGATGATGATGATGATGATGATGATGATGATGATGATGATGATGATGATGATGATGATGATGATGATGATGATGATGATGATGATGATGATGATGATGATGATGATGATGATGATGATGATGATGATGATGATGATGATGATGATGATGATGATGTGTAGAAAGTATCATTGTCATTCAATGATGTATCCCCATACCTATGTTAGTTGGCATTCACACCCCATCTATGGTAGTCCACATTGCATTAGTAGGTAAGTGAGTGAGAACTCCATGTGGAATCCCTCATGTCACTTTTGGGACTACATCCTAGTTGCAATTTTGTTTCCACTTTAACTTCTTTTAATAGTGTGTTCAAATTAGCGAAGTATTGTTACTTTTTTGTTGTCATTGTCACATAATTGTTGAATTGTCCATCATACAATTGGTTTCATCCATTGTCATCTATTTCCAAATTGAAGGACTAGCACTCTTTATTGAGTATTGAATAGAGCACACCTCATCTACACAATCTTACACACATGTTATAGGAAGTGACTTTCTTCCATAGTGAGAGGGGTTGAAAGGTTTATTGGATACTACTCACTAAGAGAGAGAGAGGGGGGAAAAGGAGGAGGGGAGTGAGAGAGGGAGGAGATATAGGTAGAAATAACATATTGTGATAAAGAATCATTCTAAAAAATAAAATAATATATAAATATTTTCTACTAGTAGTAAAAGTTATTAATAATAATGCAAATTTTGAAATCTAAATAATAATCATATACATATGTTAAACACGGTTGATATATATATAATCAGTTATCTACTTATTAATGTAAATTTTAATATGAAAATATATGTATCGTTTACATGAAATAGTTCATTTATTATGCAGTAGAAATGCCATGACATGTCATGATATAATAATTTATCTACTATATATTTATATACCATATAATATGTATTTTTTATATTAAAAAGTGCACATTAGTAATTATTTCAATACCTACCTTACACTTAAATATTGATACAAATGTCTACTCTCCATCCATTATTTCCATCATGTACACAAAAAATAAATGATGCATGTACATGGATAGGACATATTGTATATAAACAATGCCTATATTTATATAAAAGAGCATAGGTTAATAAATATTGTATACAGTTGAACAATGCAAGGACTTAAATATTCTATCTCCTAATCTACTATCTTTCATTATCCTCTATCATGTTTAGTATATTCTCTCTCCATCTATTATCTCTGTGTTTATTTATTCCATCCTCTATCATCTTTTTATTTAATAAACTCTCTCCAACCACTACCTCTTTTTCTAATTGTTCAACACTCCCACCATCCATTATCTCTTACTAATGTTTATTACAATCTCTCTCTATCTACTCTCTAACTAACAATTATTATTTCTTTGATTGTGCTGAAAAAATGCATGTTTCCCCATATATGGGTGTTGAAGTGGGTGGAAGAGTTACGTCATTTCCTTTTCACCCCCACACTTTTAGTTTACAATAGTGTATACCACTCATCCAATTTGTATGCTTTCTTTACCCCAGCTACTCTCCTATTTGTTTAAAAGTTGGATAAAACAAAGTATAAGGAGTGAAAGAGATGAGAATTCCCACAGCGTAAGCTGGCCTCAGATACGATGAGATATGTGTGTGGGCACACGGATCTCACATATTTATCATCTCTTATATCTAAGCCTTTGCCTAAGGGGTGGGTTTCATCCAATTATCTAAAAGAGTTTAAAATTTTCCAGATAATTTTTTAATGTATGTTTCACCATTTTGTTTATTAAATTCTACTTAGTTATTTGTGTCACAAAGTTATGTTGTATCTATAGATTAGCAGACTTGATGACACAAAAAGTTCATTATTTGGCTTGTCAGGATCCTACTTGCGCATATCCTAAGTCGGGATGTTAAACTATATACACACACGTATACTGATATTCTCTAAACATGTGTATGAACCAGCAATCTTTGGACCCCCCCCCAACAGTAGATGATGTACTATAGTTGTAGTATGTTGTCCTAATGTGCTTTATTTTTGTTGAAGACGATCATTGTCATACATGCTTTCGTTATCTATTTGGGTGAATTGGAAGGAAAGATTGAAGCTAGTGATTAATCTTGCATGGGAGAGATTTATGTTTTTATTTACTAGTTTGAGTTTGCACAACCTGTTTATCCAAGAAGAACATATGATCTTGATGGTCAAGGGACTGTCAAAGTATATATGTCATTATGTAATTGTATTATGTGCATGAGTCTATGGCTCAGGAATTTGGAAAACCCAGTATGTATTATTCAGTCACCTTATATATATATATATATAAATCTGTGGAAGGGGCTAAGTGTTATTTTTTCCATTATTTGTAGAATTATAAAATAGTCTATGTATATGGATTATATTTTTGTCATTACTTTCTAAAATTGTATACTATATAAGACAACTCATCTATACTATATAAGAAAGTCCATTGAAGGGCTAACTATATTCTTTCTATTATTTCTTAGAATTTCATAATGGTCCATGTGTGTGTAAACTATAGTTTTGTCTTTACTTTTAAAAATTATATATTATATAAGAAGACTCATCTATTCAGTATTAGAAAGTCTATGGAGGATAATGAGTATGATTTCCCCAATATTTTTTAGAATCACAAACTGATTCATGTGTGTGTAAATTACACTTTTATCTTTATTTTTTCAAAATTATATATTATATAAAAAGACTCTTCTATACTATATAAGACTTTTAAGGGGACTAAGTGCTATTTTTTCATTATTTTTTAGAATTACAAATGAGTCTATGTGTGTATAAACTTTTGTCCTATTTTTATAAAATTACACACTATAAAAGAAAGCAAACTGAGAGGCTAAGTGGAATTTTTTCCCTTATTTCTTAGAATTAGAAATTAGTTCATATGTATGTGAACTACACTTTTGTCTTTACTTTTAAAAATTATATACTATATACAAAACTAATTTATACTATATAAGAAATCATGTGAAGGGTGGCTAAGTGCATTCTTTTTTATTCTTTTTTTTTAGAATTACAAATTAGTCCATGTATTCGTAAACTAATTTTGACTTTATTTTTCAAAATCATATACTATTTAAGAAGACTCGTCTATAATATATAATAAATCAACGGGCTAACAGAAATTTTTTTATTTTTTAGAAATACAAACAGATCCTTATGTGTCTAAACTACACTTCTATATTTATTTTTACAGTCATATACTATATAAGAAAACTCATCTATACTATATAAGAAAATTGGTGGAGAAGGCTAACTATAATTTGTAGTTATTTCTTAAAAATTACAAATTGGTTGACAGATTTTACCCACACTATCGTTACTTATAAAATTGTATATATAAGAAGAATCATCTATAATATATAACAAAGCCTGCTAAGGGGGTAACAGTAACGTTTCTATTATTTTTTGAGTTCACAAACTTATCTCTAAGTGTAAACTACACTTTTGTTTCTTTTTAATTTTATCTTATATAAGAATGCATGTCTATATTATATAAAAAAAACCCACAAAAGGGGTTCAATAATTTTATGCACTATTTTTTAAATTAAAAATGCATTCCATTTGTGTAAATTATACTTGTCTTTACTTTTCAAAATCATATACCATATAAGAAGACTTGTATGTGCTATATACGAAGGCCCATGGAACGGGCTAAGTAATTTTTTTCATTATGTTTCAGAATTACAATGGGTCATATGTGTGTAAGTAACACCTTTCTCTAAATAAGGTGACCCATATGTGATATACAACAAAGCTCACGAAAGAGGTTAAGTAAAATTTTATTTCATGTGTGTGAGTTAGATGCAATTGTCAAAAGTGAGGTAGAAGTTCGATGAAATGTTTGTATTAATTTTTTGAAACTACAAATTTGTCATTCATGTTGTTTATGCATTTAATACGACTAGCACACGTGCACATGCACGTGAAAATATAGATAAACATATTTCATGTGTTTCGATTATGTAAATCATATCAATTATAGTAAACACACATGCACAAACATGAAAAATATTGAATTAACTTAATTGCTATTGGCTATGATAATCTTACAAATTCAATTGTACTAAATAAATGTTATATTTTTCTAGAGTTTGTATGTTTTTCCATTTTGGTTTATTATGTTGTGCATTATTTTCACATTTGAAATAGTAGTATAATAGTTTTGGGTGTGATTAGTTATTTGTATTGTATTTATGTAAACTTCCATTCATTTCTAATTATTTTTCACTATTATTTGTCTTTATTTTTTTACCAAAACAACGTTAAGGAATGGCACTTCCTTTCCCAATAATCATTCAAATTTATCATCATCTTTACTCCTTTTCTCCCTTTTCTTCTTCTCAAAATTTATATTTATCTTTCTACTAGGGTGCTTTGTATTATCCCCCTTAATTTAATGATCCCGTTTATCTAATTTTCCTTTTTCACATTTGTTTGTCTTCTCCGCCTATCTCTCCCACTCACTCTTGCCACACAACATCGAAACATAGTTTCCTTTCACAAATCTTCGATCCTTCTCTCCAATTCGCAATTTATTCTTCTCTCCCCCCATACGTTCTCTTTGACGTGACTCCATTGTCTCTCCCTATATAGATTTGTCTTTGTTTTTAATTTTCTTCTCATCACTCTCTTGTTGTATTTAACGTAGACATCCTTTTGCAATCATGTTTGCATAGGTATACGATGGTAGGAGAGGATCTGTTGGATAGTGTGAAAGTGGAAAACAAATGTAGTTGCGTTTACTAAGAGAGTTTATGCAAGAATATAGCGTAATGGGTAGTTTGTTTTTAAGAAGACGTTGAAATATGATGGGTGATGGTTTTGGAACAAATTTGAATAGGATACGATCTAAGATGATGTGGGTAGTGGTGGTAGGTAATGAAAAAGAGTTAAACTTTTATGTTGATTTATTAATTATTTTTATTTTTATTGGTGCATTGATAATATTTAGATATGTTAGAGAGACACATTTATGAGAACATTTATGAGAATGTTTTGAGTAATTGGGGATATATATATATATATACTAAGTTGTATTGATATCTTTTAGTGTTTATAAGGAACTTACTATTATAGAAATGTGATACAAAGGGTATCAATGATGAAGAATAAAAAACAAATAGCATTTCTATTTTGTTAAATCATTACTTATTTTTATAATTTGGAAACTATATGTGTGATAAAGTTGAAGAGAGAGGAAGGAGCTAGATTTAAAGCAGAGTTTGATTTAGTTCAACAAAATATATTCTTAAAATTATATATGTATTACTAATGTTAGATTACAAATAGGTGTGAGTTAGTTGCATAGATAGAATGAATGGATTTTCGTTTGGAAATCATTTACTGAACTTATTTTGATAACTTATATTCATTAAATTGAAAATAGGAATGTGAGTGTGAGTTGGATAAAGAAAAGCTAAGGTTTTTGCATTATTTTTTGTTACATTCTATTTAATTAAGATGAAGAACAAAAGGCTACAAGCACAAAGTAATTGAAGAGAGAAAGAAATGGTATCTAGAGATATAAATGAATTTTTTATGCATGGGAGAGGGAATAATGGATGGTTAGGATGGGTGAGAGAGGAGAGATTTTAATTTAAGAAATGGGGATGGTGAAGATCGCATAGTAAGCATTGTGTTGTTTGCAAGAATGATGGAAAAAGATGAAATAATCGAGGAAAGAGAGAGCAAATGTTCAGGAGAACACATCATTTTGAAAATAATTTATCATGTTAACTGAAATTTTCTACAAAAATATGGTTGTGTGATAAGCTATAATTGTTCTAGTAGAGGATGGTTTTGTGGCAAGTTTCTAAACATGTGCAAAATTCTCGTCTAAAAAAGGATTATTCATAGTTTATAGATATTCTTAGAGTTGAACCGCTTCAGAGGTGGTAAAAGAATATATTAGATCTTCATATACTTGTATACTTCGGATTAATTTTAATATATTATTCGAATTGTTGGTCAACATTTACATTCTCATTAGTCATGATATTTTTTGTATTGAATGATATTTGTTCAAAGTCATAGACATAGTCCTGCGTGTAATTAATCATATATACTAATTTTAGTTGATGTCACATTCATCCATTCATAAACAAAATCCAACCATATACACTGACTTCCTAAAATCATCCACACATGTCAAGAACAGTACCAAAAGTATAAAAGTCTATTTTAATGCATATATTAAATGCACTATATAAAACTATAGTGTTAACATAAACAAGTTACTGGGATATAAAAAAATTAGCCAATACAAATGAGGCTAATAACCGTTATAGCATATACAAGATATTTAATTTATTTCACCACGAAGTTTGTAGTCACGGCCACTTAACCTTTTGTGATGTTAACACCAGCACCTTGTAAGTATAGTTTTCACGGTTCCATGCATACTAAGAACTTGATCTGCCGCAATACATCAAATTATGAGTATGTAGTCATAGATTTGTTCCCAGGAATCGTTGGGACACTATTATATATTGATAAGATTAAACATAATGACAGTGCATATATTGGTGGTGGCGGATGTAAAGTTGATAAATGACGTCATAACAATAATAATCAAGGTTTCGGTACATATAGCAGTTCAATAAGGGTTGTTATCAATATCTATGAGCACGGTTAACTATGATATATACATTGATGCAAGTTGTTCAACTATAAACTGCCTATTTGGAAGGCGTCAGATATTTCTAACATTGGGGTTGATCCCGGAACGGAGACAATGAATGAGGGTGAAGGTGACTAGATTTATGCCTTCTGGAAACTTAAGAGCCCTAACACGGTCACTTTTACGCCATTGTACAACAAAGTTGTTGGAAACTGATCATTTGTTGTTGCGTTAGCATCGTCGTTGGCTGCGGCTAATTAATAATCCACATTCGTCTGGAGATGGCAGCATCCGATTGCTGTTATCGGAGTTGTCCATGGCCGCTGGACAGAGGAAGCATATAGAAGAGTGAGCAGTCTGTGTAAGGATGAGAAAAATAAACCAAACAGGTAGAAAAGAAAGGTCGGTGCAAAGAGGAGTTTGCTACTGCATCAAAGAAGAAAAAGACACCAGATATATACGTTAATGGATTATAAAATCTAATCGAAAAATAGAACTCACCATTCATTTAATCTAACCCCTTGAGCGCGAACATGGCCATATATAGAGCGATCTATTGGCATGTAGACTTGTACAAATGAAGGAAAATTATAAATAGATGAAGGTCTGGAAACCAAAAGCAAAAGTTCCATAAACATGTGTCTTTTACCGGAATTGTAATGGAGCCTATGAAAAAGAGAGAAAATTTTAGGTGTGATCATGAACAAAAGGAATTCAGTTCGGCACCACGTTTGTAGGAAAACAGATCATCTCCTACCTTGCCGGCATGGATTGCGACCATCACCAAGAGACCGAAGACAACCACGACCTTGATGATGTTGTGGTGAGATAATGGTGGTCTTTTCACTTCAATAGGCTAAAGAATATGAAGGTAAAAGGAGCGATTGTGAAAGAAAGTCTCCGATGTGTTGTTAAATGTAAGGAGAAAGCGACGGAAGGATGAGGAAGTTGTGTGGAAGGGACGTTCTAATAAACATAGTCGAAATGTAAGGTAAAAGGGGCGATTGTGATGTCGGCTTTTCCAAACTGCCTGCTCCTTGACCAACCTTTGGTAAAAGAAGAATTGTGTCCCTGAACATTTCGATTCGATGTCACCAGCTCCCGAAAACATTATTGTAACGATACAAGTGAATGTATCTACTGTTGAGGTCGGGCATGAGGAAGCACGATGGTCCTATCAATGCGTGTAATTTAGACATGAAAGAAGATATCAGCATCAATTTTATGAGGAAGTCGATTGTTGGAACAGTGGAAGAAGGGTAGCTGAAGGTCGGACTCCACTATTTAGTTTCAGGATGACGGATTAGAGTAAAAAGTTTCGGAACGCATCTGACGTTTTGACTTTAATGGTAGTTGGCTTCTCTCGCGGTTTATGATAATCGCCTCCACAATTTATGGTAACCGCCAGACGTCTCATGACAATTTCGGGCAGGGTAACCGTTATCTAAAGAGTGCAGTCAATCAGCAAGAGACGGTCAAGGACATGGGTTCATTGGGTCAGAGAAAGACTTATCATTATGGAGGATTTATAAGAATCGAATTTTGGAAAGAAAGGTATTATAAGAAGACCAGAACGGCAGTTTCTTAAAGGGAGAAGTGAATGTTAGGTTGTAGTTACATCCTTGTTTTAAAGTTTGTGTGAAATCAGTGAATGATACAAAAAGAGAGAAAGGAAAGGAGTATCAACCATTGTGCAGCGAATTCAAAATATACAAATGTGATTGGTTGAACATTTAGGCCCAGTTTGGGCGGCTACTTCAGAAATCCCAAAAAATTAAACAGTAAACGGTAATTGTGATGACCACTTTTGAACGGATAGAAACTGCAGCGTGTGCTATGGGAGATAAAATGGGAATCTTTTGCGGGAGTGTTCTGTGCCGCCAAAATTGGGTGGATTAACGATTCCAGCAATGTAATTTCTGTACCACAGCTTCCGTCACAAAAAGGTAGTCGTAAGTGTCACGTACAGTATAAATTTTTGGTATTTCAGAAGTAGCCGGCCAAACTAGGCCTTAGTGGAATCGAATAACAAGCCTGTTTATCGTTATGAACATGGACTCATTTTTTCAACTGATTTTCAGATCTAGAAAACTGTAGAGTAAGAAAGCACAGGCTACATGTGTATTATATTAGAAAATATATGACAACTATAATGAATATTGCGAAAGAAAATCAGTATAGGTTGCAAATAATGTATGAAACGTGGAGTGGGTGAGAGAGAGATGAGAAGCCGTTATGGAAAGTAGAAGAGAAACAGAAAGAAGAGATAGTGGGGTAGTGGTTTCAATGACCAACTCTTGAGAGAAAAGAAACGCAGAGTGGGGAACGCAGCGGCGAGAGTTGGAACGCATTGTTTAAATGGGAGAAGCGGTTAGTTTGTTATGAGGATTCGAAAGAAGAGGAATAAGGAGGAAATGGAAAAGAAAGCGGGAAAAAACGTGGGAGGAGAGTTGACATAAAAAACGGTATTTGAATTCTTTACTTCTAATACTGAATAATAGTATAAGAGATAAAGACATGATTTCAAAAAAGTAATCAATTTAATACTCTTGTATAGTATAAATAGATAAATGAATTACTGGTTGCAAAGCATATGGTTGCACTGTTATTTTTGTTAGCCGTGCATTTATGGAGATAGAATATTTGATGGAGAGTCGTGGATTTATAAAAACGGGATGAAGAGTCATGAATTGCTTTGAATAACTGTTTCGGGAGAGAGGGATACAGAGAGTGGGGTGGAGTGGGCCGCTCTAGATCGCTGGTTTTTGGGTTGAGAGAGAAGTACCAAATTCTTTGAAAAAAAAGAGAAAAAAAAAGAGAGTGAAGGAGAAGGCACCATTTTGAAAATGGCCCAATCTGATTGGCCAGTGGTATATTTGTATTAAGTGAAAAGTATTCATTCTTTTTAAAGTAGTATAGATATGTGAAGGTGTTGGATAATTGATTCTTTGTTTTTCTAAATTACATGTTGATTCTTTATTTCAGTAAAACGAACGTGTGTAGCACCAGTTTATGCCTAGTACATTGGAGAGTAGATTTCGCAAAATAAAATGGAATGTTATTTACCCAAATCTCATTTTCTCGCAGAAATCATGCCAGGAACAATTCATGTAAAGATTTATGTCTCTGGAGCAATTTTTTGTCCTTTTTCTTGTCATCCAAAATAGCCCACAGTATCTTTCTACAAGACGGCAGACAAACGTATCTACAAGAAAGAAAAATCAAGCGTGTCAAATCACTTCAATTAAAATGGTGCAAGCAACATTTGTCACAGTAACCTTTATGAACGCATGGAATTCCCATTAAAAACCTGAGGGGCTTTCAGATTGACACATAACAAGAATTGGTAGTTTGTACATAAAAACCTGTTTCAAATAATGGCAGTAGCTACTCCATGTATTTCGTTTTACATATCTTGTTAACAACAAGCAGCATTTAGAATCACGCCAAGTTTGGTGCTGAGTTAGAACTGCAGTATCTCGTCCCATCCTAGACGTCTGATATATTCTGGACACCTAACTTGCTCTCTGAACAGTTGAAATCCCTCTCTCCTACGCCTGCTGATGCCTAGAATCAGATGTCATACCGTCATACGAGTACCAGGATTTGGAATGGCTGTATCCGAAGGCCCCCCTAGTCTCACGGGGGAGTGTTCCGGAAATTAAAGAACTAAGCTCATAATGGAAGTTATCTACGTCTGTTTCATGCCCTCAAATCTCAGTCAAGAAGCAACACAATCTGTATAAGTAATGCTTATTGCAAAGTTGGGACAGACTAAAAAATCAGTTTGAACAAGTAGCCAACAGATCACAAGAAAGAATCACCCAAGTACAATCCTTGGGACAGAGAAAAGTGGTAGCTTTTCACAAGAAATCGAACACTTGAAAATTAATTTTAGCAGCTGCACAGTTTAACAGTAGCCCTCGTTTCATGGGCATTTATTTTCAAAAATAAGTAAACCTCTTGGTCTCTTAATGGTGATCTTCCTCATCACCGTGTCCATCAGGAGGACCGCCATGGCCAATCACTTCAAGCTGCAAAATATTAAATTCGGGTTTGAGTGCTCAGAATTTCGATTTTTATAAAAGATCAGTTCAGCAGTCTTTATAATTAGAAAGTCAAATCAGTTACCACAAAGTGCTGAGAGCACACTGGACATTCGTGAGGCTTGCCTTTCTCTAGCCAGAACCAGACAACGTCATGTTCGTCCTCTGTATGGCAAACCAAAACAGTCATGCACGCGCTAAAAAATTTTGTGAAGGACCCTGAATAATGTAAAGACAACAGAAAAATGGAAGCAAGGCATGGCCTGGGAGCAATGTTTCCAAAACTAGAGTAATGGTTACACTAGATTGAGTGGAACAGTTTGAGCTAGTAAGGAGTGCTTCTCCGTGACAAGTGCTCCCCTACAACCCGCAAAGGAGAGGCGAATGTTTGGAACTAATAAAGCTCACAAATAGCCGCAGGTGGGTCATCCCTGAAACGAGGTTCCATTGGCAGACAGACAAGAAATGATGTCATCTTGACATCTATTGATTTAAGAACTTCAGAAAATGGAGTGACCTGTTAGAACAAGCATAACAATTGGGCCAGTCGATTTTGTAATGTACATGCACATGTGGAGAGTAGCTCTAGTGTGGATATGTACAACATAAAGACAAAGTTTGTGTTTTATAATTAAACAGTTACAAAATTCATTTACTGAATCCAATCAATAGGTTTTTCTATTCACTGAATCACCATATAGATCTTCTAAACACTCAAAATCATCACTCAAGTCACAATTCCCAAGCACGTTGGGGTCGGTTGCATGGATCCTTTTTTTTCAATCAGTTTTTTATGGGCCATAATCAAATTAAGATGTAAAGCTTCAAAATCTCTCCTTATTCGTTCTTCCCAAGTTAATTTAGATCTGCCTCTTCTTTTAAATATCTCGACTCAATAGAGTTGCTTCAAATACGCATGTTAGTTGATCAGATATTGCACATGTCTATACCTCTCAAGCGACCCTCACACAACTTGCCCTCCATACTTGCCACCCCCGCTTTGTTCCTAATATAGCTTCTCAAGCGATCTTTCTTAATCTTCTCACACGTCCACGGCCCACCTAATGATACGTATTTCAACCATATTCATCTTGTGGAAACCTTGTTTCTTCATTGTACATCACTCCCATTTAAATGATCAGTGGTATAGTATTTCTATAAAACTCACTTTTTAATCTGAGAGGAATCTAGCAGTCACATGCTACTCCAGTTGCACTCCATTTCAACTATCTTGTTGTGATCATGTGATAAAATCACTTACACATTACCATCCATTTGAATAATAGAACTTAAGTAACGAAACATGTCACATTTTAGTACATCCACTCCATCCAATTTGGTCCCACCATTCAGAGCTCTATACTGACTGAAATTGCAATGCATATGCTCCATTTTACTTCTTATCTTAAGTCTGTGTTTCTTCAAAGTTCAACTCTATCATTTAATATTCATTAGTTTCATCAATTAGCATAATATCATTAACGAATAGAATGCAAAAAGGAATATCATCCTAAACACGTTTTGCCAACTCATCCATAACAAGAACGAATAGATGTAGGCTCAATGTTGATCTTAATGTACTTCAAACTTCTTAGTGTCTCTCCTCTTGACCTCTGTCAACACTTGCAGTTAGAGCTATCATACATGTCTTTAATCAAGTCAATGAAATAAATTCGCACACCATTTTTCTTTAAAAACCTCCATGGCACTTCATTAAGCACTCAATCATGAGCCTTTTCAAAATCAATAAAAATCATATGAAAAAAAATTATTTCCTTCGTACTTTTCCATAAGCCTCCTTATCAGAAAGATAGCATCTTTTGTGGATCTTCCAAGCTTAAAAGGAAATTCATTGCTTGATGTCTATGTAATAGATTTTAGCCTTTGCTCAATAATCATCTCCCAAAGCTTCATGGTGTGACTCATCAACTTGATACTGATGTAGTAATTGCGGTTCAGGACATCTCCTTTGTTCTTGCAAATGGGGATTATGGTGTTTCCCCATTCATTCGTTTTTTTTCTTAGTCTTCATAATCTTATTGAAGAAAGTGGTTGACCACATAGATCTTATATCCCTAATACTCTTACACATACCAATAGGAATATTGTCTGGCCTGCATCCCTTTTCCATTTTCATCTTTTTCACATTCTTGTCCTCATATAGTGAAGCATGTGGTGTGTAACTGATATCTCTTGTATTCATGTCACATGAGTCTTCTACATTATTTAAATATCTCCATTACCATGCTTATAAAATTAGTCTTTCCATTAGTTCTTAATACCATTACTCCTGTCAAACTAAATCCAACATGATATAAAACTTTCAATCATGAAGAATGTCTCGACTTGCTTAGCCTCTAGTAATTATAGGATTGTAGATTTTTTAAAACCACTTCTAAAAATTAAGTGTTAAAGTGTTTTCAAGATGTATCCTATTTAGTAGTTTAGTAATCTCATGTTTCGTTCTTTAATTCATTTTCCTTGTTTTATTCCATGTTTCCACTTTACATAGGATTTATATTTTTTCTATTTCGTGTATGCTTCTTATACTATCTTGGACTATAAAAGAGAGGGATTATACTCTGTTTATCTGATAAAAGGAAATTTGATTACCATCTAATATGGTATCAGGGCAGATCGACGATCCCCCCTAGCCTGGCTCCCTTGCCGCACACCTGTCGTACACAACCTGACACCATCCAACTTTCCATGTCACCGCGTCAACAACTTGCTCTCCCACCGCAACAACTCCGCAAGACTGTCGCACGCAACACATCTCTCTACAACTATCGTTACCACATTCCCTCCAGTATGCTCCCCATCCTTGTCGTTGCCCCATCTCGCCACCTCCAGCCACCCAATCTCCTTCCTGCCGCCACTTGCAGCCCCTCCTCTCGTATTGCACGCCATCTATCCTTCTCCAAACCCATCACCTTCCCCTCTCTTACCCCAACCTGCTACCCGCAAGCCCCCCAGCCTTCTCCAATCCCATTGCCTTCCTCTCTTACCTTGTCTTCTTCGATACCATCTAATCCACCTGTTGTTGTCTGCTATCTCCGCCTCCCCTGTACCCCCCTATCCTTCTCCAATTACATCGCCTTCCCCTCTCTTACCCCAACTTGCTACCCGCAAGCCTCCCCAACCTTCTCCAATCCCATTGCCTACCTCTCTTAAACTATCTTTTCCGATACCATCCAATCCAATTGTTGTTGTCTGCTATCTCCGCCTCCCCTGTACCCCCCCCCCCGGTTTTCATGTAAACTTCCCGATATCACGTTCTTCCTGCCCACCACTTTGCCACTCTCTCACCTCCTCTTTGTCATCTTTTCATTACCTAACTCTTCTATAAATCTCTCTCCATACTCTTAGTTTCTTTTTAGAGGATTTGTTCCCCATATTGTTGCCTACATCACGCAATGAAATAATGTTATCATGACGTAGGTCATTGTGTGTGCTTTTCTTGTTGCCGATGTGTTGAGATTTGGTGCTATATCTGTTGTTGCTTGCTTACTAGGCTTCCTGCTGCTACTTTTGCTACACATGGCCAGCCACGTCCTTATCTTCTGCTACAAATAATCATCTCTACTTTTCCTTATAGCGCCGACTGATCCATTCCGCGATGTGTGTCCCCGCAGTCAAGTTGGATAGCTCCAACTATCATACATGGTCTACATCCTTTGAGTTATACGTCAAAGCCCAGGGGTGTTTCTCTCACCTTACAATTGTTGCTCCTTCTGCGCCTATTGATGTTTCCGATGATAAAAGCCAAAAAGGTGTATGATCTATGGATTCAAGAAGACTCCGTCTTTACCTGGATGGTCGACGGTGCAAAACCAAAAATTAGTCAGTCTCTTTACTCTAAACTGCCAAAGCCATGTGGGATTAACTTTTGCATGTCTATTCTCACGATCGAAATGCAAAGGTGTTTGAAATCTTCAAAAATCTGGCTAAGAAAGAATACTCCATGGATGGCTCAATCGAGGACTACTATCACCAATGTTTTGCTCTCTGGGATGAGTTTGAGGTTTATCATCCTCTATCTGCTGATATCAAAGAAGTTCAACGTCATCACGATGAACTTCAATTAGTCTAGTTTCATGTTGGACTATCATCTTCCTTCTCTGGAGTTGTTTCCTACCTTGTGTGATGTTCTCAAGCAGGTCTAGCACTTACCATCTGTCTCCTCTTTGCCTTCTGAACCCTCGGAAGTTGTTGCTTTGGTTGTTCGCTCATCGGACTCCGACTGCAGTCGCGGTCGCTCTTCTAGGGGTCCTAGACGAGGTATGCCTCCCTCTAGCCATGGTCATGGACAGCCCCCTCCTAGTCAGAGATATTGTAACTAATGTGGTTGCACTAACCATACAGAAGATCAAGGTTGGACCAAACATGGAGAACCGACATGGGCCAATCATGTTATTGCAAAGAGTATTGATCCTACTTCATCTGCTCTATTTGGTTCTACTCAGCCCTCTATTGGTTGGATCTGCTTCGAGTTTGAGAAAATTCTCCAAGTTGTATTCCTTCTCTGTCTAATGATGAACATCGAGAAGGAGGTTTTGCTTTCATTGCTTCCTCTGTGTCATATGGTTAGAGTAAATGGGTTATTGATTCAGTGTCTCATCTCATATATCAAGAAAAGTTACACATTTTCTGATCTCACTAACACGACTATTGTTCTGCCAGTCACTTTAGTTGATGGTTCTCAAACTTGTGTGCATGGCAGTGGGAGTATCCGAACTCTTGTTGAATCATCTTTCTGTCAGTAGAACTGTTAAGAGCCTTCAGTGCTATATCACTTTTGACCCCGAGTGTTGTGTATTTCAAGATCTCCGCATGAACACCAGGATTGGTTCAGGCTATGAGGGACCTGATGGTTGATGGATTGTGTTACCTTGATACTTTAAAGATTGCGACTACTGCTTTGTTCTCCTCTTCTATGACTGGTCTACAGTGGCAGTACCGTCTCGGCCATCCATCTATTGCAAAACTCAATTGTTTATTTCCTACTATTTCTGATACTATATTTCATTGTGAAACTTGCCAGCTTGGCAAACATATTCTTGCAGCTTATTCAGATATAAAGTTTATTAGTTCCAAGATTAGTTTTCTAAAATACAAAGATGGTTTGCATTAGATTGGTGAAACAAGTACAGAAGACTCTCTTATATAGGAGAGAGTAAGAAAGATCTAGAAACGGGAATATTCTAGAATAAGGAAAAGGACCAATGGACTAATAGACAAAGGCCCATAACACAATAACAAAATAAAAATAAAGCCAGGAAAATATATATACTAATACTCCCCCTCAAGCTGGAGTGTAGATGTCAATCATGCCCAGCTTGGCTATCAACGTAGTGAATCTAGCCTTCGGAAGAATTTTGGTGAAAATATCTGCAACTAGATCCGCAGTTGGTGTATAAGGTGTAGAAATCTGACCAGACAAGACAGCCTCCCGAACAAAATGGCAATCAACTTCAATGTGTTTGGTGCGTTCGTGGAAGGTGGGGTTGCTGGCAATGAACATAGCAGCCTTGTTATCACAGTGCATAGGTATGGATGGAGCAACAGAAATACCAAAATCTCACAGAAGACTGTGTACCCAGAAAAGTTCACAGGTGGTGTGAGCCATGGCTCGATATTCTGCTTCAGCACTTGACGAGCAACTACACTTTGCTTCTTGCTTCGCCACGTTACCAAGTCACCACCTACAAAAGTACAGTATCCAGAGGTAGATCTCCGATCTATCTTGCTTCCAGCATAATCAGAATCAGAGTATCCAATAAGATTACAATGGCTATGTTTCTTATACAGCAGACCTTTGCCAGGAGAACTTTTCAAATACTTCAGAATATGACAGATAGCATCCCAATGGCATTGACGGGCCTTATCCAAATATCTACTTACGAGACCAACAGCAGAAGTGATATCAGCCCTAGTGACAGTAAGGTAGATGAGTTTTCCAACCATTCTGCGATATTGATGATGATCAGGTAATGGAGGAGTATCGTCATCCCAGTTAGTGTTGGGATCCAAAGGTGTATTAGCAGGCTTAGCCTCAAGCATTCATGACTCTGATAGGAGATCCAAAACATATTTGCGTTGTGACAAACAAAGACCAGACGAAGAATGAGAGACTTCAATTCCCACAAAATACCTTTGTTTGCCTAAATCTTTGGTAATAAAGTGCTTTTCCAAGTATGTCTTAGTAGCCTGAATGTTTGCATAGTCACTTCCAGATAAGATAATGTCATCAACATCGACAATGAGAACTACAAGACCAGAGGTAGTTTTCTTAACATACACTAAATGATCAGATTCAGAGCGACGGAAGTCAAATATCTGAAGAATATAGCTAAGCTTGTCAAACCAGGCTCGTGGGCTTTGCTTAAGGCCATAAATAGCTTTGCGAAGACGACAAACTTTGGAAGACTCCCCCTGAATTTCAAAATCGGGAGGTTGCGCCATGTAAACCTCCTCATGCAGATCATCATACAGAAATACATTTTTGACATCTAGTTGAAATATGGGCCAATCAAAATTTACAGCCACAAAGATAAGGATACGAACAGAATTCAGGCGAGCCACATGAGAAAAAAGTCTCAAAGTAGTCAACTCCATATGTCTGAGTGTAGCCCTTGGCTACCAGGCAAGCTTTGAGTCGTTCAATGGCACCATCTGGTTGATATTTGACTATGAAAATCCACCTACAACCAACTGGTGAACAGGGAGGTGGTGCATCAACCAAATCCCAAGTGTGTCTATCAGTGAGGGCCTGCATTTCAATTTCCATGGCTTGACGCCATGCTGGGTGTTGGAGAGCCTGAGCAGCATTCTTAGGAATAGTAACAGCACATAAAGCAGAAGTAAAATTTGCAAAAGTATTTCCTAGATTAGCAGTAGTTCAGAAATTCTTAATGGGATGTTGCGTGCAAGAGCGAGTGCCTTTACGTAAACTGATAGGAATGTCTAAGTCAGAAAATACCTGAGATGTTGGCTGATCTGCTGACGAGGTTGGAAGACTTGGTTGGGCCATAGAGGGATTTGGTATCTTTGGTCTTCTCTGGTAGACTTTTAAAGGAGGAGTCGGCGCAACAGTGCTATCTGATAGGGCATTATCAACAGGCATAGGTAAAGATGTTTTTGTCAGTAAATCAGACGTCATTGCAGATCCAGCAGCAGAGTAGAACGGCATATGTTCAAAAAAGAAAACATCAGCCGACACCATCCATTTCTTAGTAACTGGGTCAAAACAGCGGTACCCTTTTTGTGTCTGAGAGTACCCCAAGAAAATACAGTTGGTAACACGAGGATCCAGTTTAGTAAGGCCGAGATGCAAATTTTTCACAAAACACGTACTCCCAAAAATACGAGGTACGGTGAACAGAGGAGCATCCGGGTATAAAATTTGAAAAGGCACTTGATTGCCAAGAACAGAAGATGGCATGCGGTTAATAAGATAACAAGCAGTTGAAACTGCTTCTGGCCAAAAACCATGAGGAACGTGATAGTGACAGAGAAGTGTACGTGCCACCTCAAGGAGGTGTCGATTCTTGCGTTCAGCAATGCCATTCTGTTGGGGTGTATAAGCACAAGAGGTTTGGTGAATAGTACCCATTTTGTTGCAAAACAGATTTACTGGCCTTTGCATGAATTCAAGGACATTATTCATTGAAAGATTTTAATGGGTTTACCAAACTGGGTATGTATCTCGACAAAGAAAGTGGTAATAGTGTCAAGAATATGAGATCTGTCTTTTAATAAAAACAACCAGGTAGTTCTAGAAAAGTCGTCAATAAAACTCATAAAGTATCGATAACCAGAAATACTAGCAATAGATCATGGTCCCCAAATATCAGCATGCACAATATCAAATGATGCTTTTGAGCTAATACAGTTTTTCTTAGTAAAAGTAGATCGGGTTTGTTTCCCTAACTGACATGTTTCACAATGAAAAACTGACTCAGAAATATCAGGTAATAAATGCTTCAATTCAATTTTGTCGGTGAAGGGTGACCCAAGCGATAATGCTACTGAATGTCGGTCACAGATGTAGTCAGGTAAGTCGTTGTCTTCAGTGCATCCAAATAGTAGAGCCCATCTAGTCCCTCATGGCCCAAACCAATCTTCATCCTCGTGCGCAGATCCTGAAAAATAACACCCATCCGGGTCAAAGGTAATTGAGCATTGTAAGCTCTTAATAGTTCTACACAGATAACAGGTTGATAGGAAATTTAGGAACAAAGAGTGTCGAGTTCAACATAAGACGACCAGCAATATAGATATTCCCTATTCCGAAAATAGATGTTCCAGAACCATCAGCTAGGGTGACAGGCGGAATGGCAGCAGTTTTATGCAAGGTAGAAAATAAAGATCGATTGCCAGTATTATGAGAGGTGGCACCCGAGTAAATAACCCATTTATATTTACCAGACTGTGCAAATGGAGCAGATTGTGTCAGAAGAGCATAACTACCAGTAGTGGAGGTCTCAACAGAAGAGGCCAGGCGAGCTTGGAGTAACTTCTCAACTTCAGATCTGACCCAATCAACAAATGGCGGGGCAGACAGAGAGGCAAAGGTATCAGGCTGGTCGGAAGAAACCTGATTTGCCCAAACAGGTTTGCCATGTTTGATCCAGCAGCGGTCTTCAGTATGATTGATGTGCTTGCAGAAATTGCAGAAACATGGTTCAGTAGAGGAGTCAGTGCCCGAGGAGTACGAACCACGACTAGCACCTGGAGTAGAGCGGCCTCGACCACGGCCACGACCGCGGCCACGTCCACGGAAAGAATCTCCAGATCAAACAGCTAGAGCAGCATTGTCAAAAAGTTCAGGATTCGCCTGAGATATAGAAGGCAAACGCTGCATGCATTTCAAAACATCGCGTAAGGTGGACAGCGGATCACTGGAGAGAATCAAATCTACGACACCCGCGAAGGAGGATGGTAGGCCAACAAGGAATTAAACGAGTTGTAGTTCATTCTGTTGTCTTTGTGCTTCCTAAATATTTGAGGATAGGGGATGATACACCTCAAACTCATCCCAAAGGGCACAGCACTGATTGTAGTAATCTTCAATGGCATCTGACGTAGAATACTCCTTGGCCAGGTGTTTGAAGATAACAAACACCTTGGGATTTTATTGATGAGAATAGACGTGGGAGAGTTGATCCCGCATATCCTTAGCCGTGCGCAGGCGCAGAGTGGATTGGCTGATTGTGGGTTCAGCGTTGTTGACCATCCAGGTCATAACCCCAGAGTCGTCCTTGGACCAAAGGTCATACGCCTATTTAGTTTTGTCGTCAACAATAGCAGTCGGTTCCGTCGGCCCGATAGTAGTCAGATGGGAATAGCGTCCCTGAGCTTTGACATACAATTCAAAGGAGGTTGTCTGGGTGTGATAGTTGGAGTCGTCCAACTTGGTAGTCGTCACACAGAGATTGTGAAGCAGATCAGAGGACGCCATGGGAAGTCACAAAATACAGGACGACACAGCAGACAGCAGTGGCAGGCCGGAGCAGGAATCACGTAGCAGTCCGCAAACAGAGCAGTAGGCATGTAGCAGCAGCAGGCACATAGCAGTCAGCAGACAGAGCAGCAGGCTCGCAACAATAGTAGGCACATAGCAGATGAAAGCAGTAGAAACCCAATTACAGGGGCAGGTCTAAAGATACCCGTACACGGGCATAAGATAGTAGAAGGAGGTTTGATGCATCAAATCCCAGAAACCTGCGTTGGGCAGTAGTAGATATAGGAAACCTATGCCAACATGAAGGAAAACATTATTCCATCATGAGGCGTAGGCAGAGACAGAGCAAGATCCGATTACGCCTTCAACGTGGGATTACTGGAAAGTTACCAGAGACGTCCGGAGATTGACATGAAAAGAAACGAGTGGTGGTGGAGGCTAGCCGGAGGGAGAGATGGTGGGGAAAGGAGGGAAGGAAGAAGAGGGGTGGAAGAGGGCTGAGTGGAGAAGGTGGTGGCTAGCCGGAGGAGTGGGACATGAACATGGGTCGTTAGATGGAGGTGGGCAAGGCGGCGGCAGGCAGGGAGGGGCTCATGGCGAGTGGCGATGGGTGGAGGAAGAAGGGGCGGCGGTGGTTGTATGGGTGGAGGAAGAAGGGACGGTTGGTGGTGAAGAGGTGGCGGAAAGATGGAGGCCAGGGGCTGGGCGGCGGCGGTTGGTGGGGACGACGGCTGGTGAGGGGCTGAGAAGAGAGAGGGGAAGAGGGGTAGCGGCTAGGGTTTATGTGGGCATAGGTTACGGTTGGGGTTTAAGGAGGATCAACCCGCTCTAATACCATCTATATACAAAAAAAATTTGCATTTGATTGGTGAAACAAGTACAGAAGACTCTCTTATATAGGAGAGAGTAAGAAAGATCTAGAAATAGGAATATTCTAGAATAAGGAAAAGGACTAATGGACTGATAGACAAAGGCCCATAACACAATAACAAAATAAAATAATGCCAGGAAAATATATATATACTAATAAGTTTGATGTGGTAAATGCTAATAACTAGGTCCCTTTTCTTTTACAAGTATTTTAGGATTTCGCTGTTTTGTGACATTTATCGATGATTTCTCTAGAATCGCATGGTTGTTTTTGCTCACGGATCAGTTTTGGATACTACTAGCTCCTGATTTGCTGAAATTAGAACCCAATTTCCTTAGCCTATAAAAATTTTAGAATTGATAATGCACTAGAGTTCATGCAAAATATTGTTAGTCCATTTTGTAGAAACATGAGCGTTGTTCATCAAACCTCTTGCTCTATACCCCACAGCAAAATGGTGTTGCTAAAAGAAAGAACCATCACCCTTCTGGAAGTAGCACGGACTCTTCTTTTTCATTACCATGTATGTAAGTTGTTGGCCTGAGGTTGTCTCTATTGCTTGTTATTTAATTAATAGGATGCCCTCATAAGCATTACAAAATCAAGTGCATTACACCATTCTGTATCCAGGTGCAAGGCTGATATGTTTCACAACGGATTATTGGCGGTAATTGTTTTGTTAAGAATCCTCATCTGGGTTTAACAAAACTTGACATGCGATCTATGAAATGCAATTTTTTGAGATACTCAAGGACTCTGAAAGGTCATTGGTGTTATGATCCTTCTGCCAAGAAGTGGAGTGCAGATGGAGTTTTCTTCGAACACATTTTCCACTCTGAGAAAGGACCTTCTTTATCTCTCAATCTCTTGGATGATACTCTATTACCTATATTTGTTGAGGCTGAATCACATGAGAGCACTACTATTCTTCCTTTACCCCTCATGGTGTATTAGCGAAGACCTAAAGTTGCAACTCCCTCAATAGCCTCTCCCTCATCCAATCCTCCATCTTCGTCGGCAGCTCTAATCATCTCCCAGATAACCTCTGATTTTCATCTTTCGATTGGTCTTTGAAATGGTGTACGTACTTGTATGTTGCATCCTATCAATAACTTTTTTCCTGCCAATCTTGGAGCAAACTTTGCCCCTCTGCTCCATCTCTTGTTTTTGTTCCTAAGATGGTAGTCCAAGCTCTATAACGTCTTGGATGGTGACATGCCATGCAAGTTAAGATGAGTGTGCTCACTAATCGACATACATGGGACTCGGTTGATCATCCGTCTGACTGCTCTCATGTAAGATGTTGATGGATCTTTATTGTTAAGTACCAACCTGATGGTATTGTTGATCAATTAAAAGCTCGCCTAGTTGCATAAGGATACGCTTAAATCTATAGTGCGGATTATTTCAAAATCTTCTATGCAGTGGCTCATCTTTATTCTATTTGGGTACTCATATATGTTGTAGTGAATCAAGACTGGGCCTTAATTCAATTAGATGCGAGGAATGCATTCTTATATGGTGACCTACATGAGGATGTGTATATGGCACAACCTCCTGGTTTTCTTGCTCAGGGGGAGTGTTCTAAAGTTTGTAGACTTCATAAAGCTATTTACCATTTGAAGCAAAGCCCACGAACGTGGTTTGATATAATGAGCCAAATCCTTGTCAGATTTAGCTTAAAACATTCTCAGTCTGATTGTTTTCATTAAAAAGACTAATTCTAGTCTTGTTATTTTGATTCTCTATGTCGATGACATTATTCTATCTAAAAGTGATCAGGGAGGCATACAAGCTACCAAGGAGTACATGGTAAAACATTAATTACTAAAGATTTAGGGAAACTTCATATTTTATGGCATTGAGGCATCACGTTCTTCTTCTGGAGTCTCTCTATCACAAAGAAAGTATGCTGGGAGCTAAACCTGGTAGTACTCCTCTTGATCTCAATACAAATTCAGATGATGACTCCTCTCCTTATTTAGACAACCAACAATATAGAAGATTGGTTGGAAAGTTGATTTGCTTGATTGTTGCTAGGAAAGTTGACATTTCTTCTGCAATAGGACTTCTTAGAAGGTATCTGGACAAACCTCGACAATGTCATTAGACAATGTCATTGGGATGTCTGCCACATTCTCAAGTATTTAAAAGTTCCCCTAGGAAAGGTCTTTTATATAGGCAACATGGACATTGCAAACTTGTTGGTTACTCAGATTCTAATTATGTTGGTTGCAAAACTGACCGCAAATCTACTTCTAGGTATTGCACATTTGTGGGAGGAAATCTTGTCACGTGTTGTTGTAAAAAACAAATAGTTGTTGCCCATTCAAGTGTTGAAGCTAAGTATAGAGCCATGGCTCATACTGCATGTGAATTAATGTGGGTGTATGAACTTCTGAAAGAATTTAATATATGTGATCTTGATCCTATTCCAATTTACTGTGATAAAAAATGAAGCACCCATATTCATTGATAGTAATCCCACCTTTCATGAACGTGCCAAAGGCATAGAGGTGGATTGTCACTTCGTCGGGGAACCCGTTGTATGGACATATTTCTATTCCTTATATCCAGACTAAAGACCAGATTGCTAACATCTTCACTAAGCTTCCTCCAAAGACCAGATTTGCTACATTGGTGGACAAACTGGGCATGCAAGACATATATGCTCCAACTTGAATGTGTTAAAGTGATTTCACGATATTTCCTATTTAGTAGTTTACTTATTTCCTGTTTAGTCTGTTTAGTTCCTTTTCCTTGTTTTATTCCATGTTTCTTGTTTACATAGGATTCATGTTTCCTATTTCATGTATGTTTCCTATACTCTCTTGGCCTATAAAAGAGAGGGATTGTACTTCGTTTATTTGACTACAGGAAATTTGATTACCATCTAATAAAGTGTATAATAAAAGAAATTAGGACTTATGTGTTACTGGTTATCCACATTATTTCTATGATACAGAATTGAATTGTTTTATTTCATGTATTTGTCTACACATGATTGATACGACAGTCAGTTAGGCGGACACTGGGCAAGGCACACATGTAAGACAGCCCAAAATAGAAGATCGCTACTAAAGGCACTGATGCACCTAAAAGAGAATACCTTCGTTTTCTCAACTTCTAGTAATAAAGACTAGATTTTTTATTACCATTTCAGAATACAAAGTATAAAATTAGACGAATTAACATTATATGTATTTCTGTATATGTTATTTTAATATGATAGTTAATAAAATGACAATAGGTTAGATGGCCATCGTCAGGTACACATTTGGGGGAGGGGGCACATTGAGAAGCCAGTCACAGCGAAAGCAGGCCCGGCGAAAGGCAGCAGTAATATACTAATGTTGTTTATAGTGTAATGAAAATGTGTACTTACCACCTTCACCACCGGGACAACCAACTATCCTCTTGTCATAATAGGACTGGATCACTGCAGGTGCTTCCTACAGGAAAAATGCAAAGAGTAAGTGCAACTTATTAATTCACTCAAAATCGTATGGCATCCCCAATATTAAGCCAAATCTTCAAAGATATTGTATTTTCCCTCATTGGAAATATGTACCGAACATCAGGATGATCTATTCTATTTCTATGGCAGATAAGAACAAGATCAGACAAAATGTTAAATTAAAGAAGCTCACTTGCATATAGGTATACCTACCAAATATGACAGCCATTTAAATGGCTAGCATACCTAATGCCCCAAAAGTCTGATATTTTTTATCAGGTCTATTACCGATAAACCAATCTCAATCTAGGAACTCAGATGTTTATAGTCATACAAAGTGAGATCTATGTAATTTTTTACCGAATTAATAAGTTTTAAAAAAATGAGAACTGAAGAGAAGATTTAGGGATAATTGCATCTTTAGTTTTCTGGTCCTACTCATAAGATTTTTCTCATTGGAATCTGAGTGGATGTTCAATTTTAAAAAATTATGTAATGAGAATCGAATATGGTTTTATTAACAGAGCAGATAAGAACACGTTAATAGACATTCGACCACCTATTAGAAACAGTTGAGCCCACCAAGACCAGTGTTTTGAGAGGGCAAGTAGGTAATACTGTAAATCGCAAAAGCCAGATGGTCGTTCAATACCGATCACATAGATTCTTTTCCTATATTAAAATATAGATATCACTTTAGGAAGGGGGGCAAGGCAGGTGAAAAACATATAAACAGTGTATTATCATAGCTTTAAACGATAAACAGGATCAAGTGAAAGAGCTACACCCAAGAAACTTTAGATAATAAAAGGTAACGAAAATTGTCGAATTTTTTTATCAAACTTATGCAAAGTAAACCAATATTTTATATGAAAAACGACTGAGATAGCTGAGCGTATTTGAACGTTAAACTTAGATACCATGGTCGGTTGACCAAAAACAAAATTGATACGTCTGCCATACAGCATGAACAAAAACTCAAAATCATAGACAAATATGGAGACTGATAACCAGTCACACGTATGTATTTTGAGGCTCTTGGACAACACATGCTAAGCATTCAACTTTTTTTTTGGACTGGGTGATTAACTAGTAATGCTGTAATGTCAATGAACAAAAATTAGAGGATGCTATTCTTTAATCGTAACAATTAAGCCAGGTGGATGTTAGTATAAACAAGTAGTCTAAAGTGACTCTCTATATTGAGTAATCACGTGAATTAGATTCTTGTTATCTTTGCTAACTTGCTATGGATCAGTACCATGCATAGAATTAAATGTGCGATTTCGATCCAATGGCCCAGACAGAAATTTTGACGAAAATTTCAATAGTTACAGCCTTGACGATTTCGACGCCAAATTGAGTGAATTAAATCATGAAAATTTACTAGTACGATCTAAATGCCAAGATCTCTTCAATTATGCAATAATATTTCATATTAGAATATTAGATATGTTGGGGTGGGGTATCCCATATTTGTAAGTGAAGGTAGCTGAACTGTTTTGACAAAAATTCAATGGTAAAATGAAGGAATTAAATTCTGCTTTTGCAAATACAATGTTTAGACATAAATATTAGAGTCTGGTTAATTTAGTTAATTAAGTTGATTGAGTCTATTTGTATATGGGCCGAAGTGTGTCTTGGCCCATTAGGATTAGTCTAAAGTCTGTACGCTTCCCCCTTCTCATATATTAAGGAGAGGGATTCCTCTTATCCTATATATTGAATAGCCTTCTTTTATTTTTAACAATAAACACACTAGATTATATAATAAATTTATATGTATAGAGGTCAGGGAAGATATGCCTCGGTGTATGTTCTTTGTTGATGATACTGTATTGACTGACAAAACTAAAGATGGAATGAATGATAAAGTTGAACTTTGGAGAAAGGCATTGGAATCAAATGGATTGATGATTCGTAGGAGCAAAGCTGAGTATATGCATTGCAATTTCAGCCAATCTCGCAGTGTGAAAGGTGGAGCCAAGTTGGACGAAGTAGATATACCAAAATGTGATGAATTTTGTTACTTGGGTTCTAATATTCAAATAGATGGGGAGGTCAAAAATGACTTTTGTCATAGGATCACTGCACGACGGTTGAAATGGAGGATTGCAAGTGGAGTATTATGAAGATCCCTCTCAGACTAAAAAGTAAGTTTTCTATAACAGTTGTATGGCCAGCCATGCTTTATCAGAGTGAATGTTAAGCGGTGAAGAAACAAGGTCTCAACACGATGAATGTGGTTGAAATGTGTATGATGAGATGGATGTATTGGAAGACAAGAAAAGATCACTTGAGAAATGACAATATAAGGAATAAAGTAGAGGTGGTGAGCATTGAGGACAAGTTGTGCGAGGGCCGACTCAGATGGTATGGACATGTGCAACGCAGAGCGACTAATGTGCCTATAAGTAACAATGCTATTGAGGCAAGTACAATTAATAGAAGAAGAGGAAGGCCTAAATTAACATGGAAAGATCTTATAAAGAGAGATTTTGAATCTCTACATCTTGACCAGAATATGACCCATGATAGAGCTGAATGGAAACGAAGGATCCATGTAGCCAACCCCAACATAGTTGGGACTAAGGCTTAGATGATGATGATGATGATGATGAGAGGTCAGGGCGGGATCCATGTCTTGATGAGTGAGTGCACAAATGATCATAAATGGCAAGTTTGTTAGATTGTTAGCTTGTTACTAACTTATAAAACCACAAGTTACAAATTAGAACTTAAAACTTACAGTTGCAAGTTACAAACTTACAAATTACAACTTGTATAATTCTAGTGTCAACATTTAATTAGGTTACATGTGACATTAAATACATAGATCTAAGAAAATGCATTCCAAGAGTAGCTTTTTAAGTCATTTTACGTATTGATACATACTGTGTATAATTTTGAATTTTTTGTAGATCTACATACTTTACAACATTCTCTTATATATCTACTGGTTTTGTTTGTAGATCATGTGATTTTCAAAAGATCGAGCACTTAGAACTTAGTTCTTTTTTTAGTATTTCATTCATTGAATTAAAAAAGGCCCAGGCGGCTGCTTAATTGGCCAAGACCCTCATCTGCCTAATTTAGCCCCTAAGCACCCGATTAAGCGTTCTGAACATAATCGCCCGCTTTTTGCCTGCCTCACCCACTTTTTGGCCGCTTTTTTCTTGCTTTGTTTAAAAATACTAATGTAAGCATCTAACATTAATTAATTACATAGTCCAAGTAGTGTCGACTATAATATATGAAACTTGTATACATTAAATGTTCTATGATATAGCTAGTCCTAATGTAGAATGCATACTTTGTGTGTAAGCTGTAATATTGGGTACTGCTGTAATGCATCTAAGTAAATATCATATTGCTCTATTATACTTCTAATGCATGATTAGTTTTACTGATTTTCTTGCTGCTTTCCGTGATTAATGATTCGTACTACTGGTTAGTATTACTTTAGTGATTACTTTAAATCAATGATTCATAGTTTGTTATTTACAATTACTGATCTGCTTGCTGATTTTAGTGATTAGAGATACGATTAATATTAAAGTATTGGTGAATGCTTAGTTAATTACTGATTTGCTGATTAGATATGTATAGAAGTTCCTTAGAAATATATTTTTTATATACACAGACGGGGATGTCCAAAATGATGTTTATCGCCGGATCACTGCAGGATGGTTGAAATGGAGGAGTGCGACTGGAGTATTATGCGATCAAAAGATCCCTCTCAGGTTAAAAAGTAAGTTTCATAGAACAGCTATACGACTAGTCATGCTCTATGGGAGTGAATGTTGGGCGGTGAAGAAACAAGGTCTCAACAAGATGAACGTGGCTGAAATGCGTATGCTGAGATGGATGTGTGGGAAGACAAGAAAAGATCGCTTGAGAAATGACTATATCAGGAATAAAGTGGGGGTGGCGAGCATTGAGGACAAGTTGCGCGAGGGCCGACTCAGATGGTACCAGTGAAATAAAAAACGGCCAGGCGGCCCGCTTAAGCGCCCATGACCCCCAGCCGCTTAATTTTGCCATTAATCGCCCGCTTAATCATTTTGAACAAAATCGCCCGCTTTTTGCCCGCCTCACCCGCTTTTTCCCGCTTTTTTGCCCGCTTTTTTCCCACTTTTTCCCGCTTTTGTTTAAAAATCCTAATGTAAGCATCTAACATTAATTAATTGCATAGCCAAGTAGTATTGACTATAATATACGAAACTTGTATACATTAAATGTTCTATGATATAGCTAGTCCTAATTTAGAATGCATACTTTGTGTGTAAGCTGTAATAATTGGGTACTGCTGTAATGCATCTAAGTAAATATCCTATTGCTCTATTATACTAGTAATGCATGATTAGTTTTACTGATTTCCTTGCTGCTTTCAGTGATTAATGATTGGTACTGCTGGTTAGTATTACTTTAGTGATTACTTTAATTCAATAATTCATAGTTTGTTATATACAATTACTGATCTGCTTGCTGATTTTAGTGATTAGAGATGTTGATTAATAGTAAGTATTGATGAATACTTAGTTAATTACTGATTTGCTGATTAGATATGTATAGAAGTTCCTTATAAATATATTTTTTATATACACATACATGTAATTTTGTATAAAAATATATAAAATTTAGACACCCGTTTTTTCAAAAATCGCCCACTTAATCGCCCGCCTACCGCTTAATCGGTTACAGGGTGACGTCCGCACGCCTCCCGCTTCCCGCTTTCTAATACATTGGATGGTACGGATATGTGCAACGCAGACCCACTAGTGTGTCTATACGAAGCAATGCTATTGAGCCAAACACTATAAATAGAAGAGGAAGGCCTAAATTAACATGGGATGAGCTTATAAAGAGAGATTTTGAATCTCTACATCTCAATCAGAATATGGCCCATGATAGAGCTGAATGGAAACGAAGGATCCATGTAGCCGACCCCAACATAGTTGGGACTGAGGCTTAGATGATGATGATGATGGCATAGATGTAATTTTGTATAAAAATCAATAAAATTTAGAAACCCGCTTTTTCAAAAATCGTCCACTTAATCGCCCGCCTACCGCTTAATTGGTTACAGGGTGTTGTCCGCACGCCTCCCGCTTCCCGCTTTCTGATACCTTGATTTCATTAGAGATCTATAGAAGAGTATAGGAATAGAATGAGGTAAAGATAGGCTAGGGATAGGAGAAACATACATTAGAATTTAGAAATACAGCCTCTAGAAGACGGGATTCAAAGAAAATCGCCAAATTACCCAAGATGTACTAGCAACAGCCTTTGTAACAAACTTCTCAAAATTTAAGTATTGTGTATGTGCCATCTCTCAAAATTGCGGCTCAAACTAGGCTTTGAAGCACAATTCCCCCCTAGTAGGGTGAAATTTCGCTCCTAGGGGCAAAATTTTAACCAAAATTACGTCACATTCAATGTGTTTGTGTGTTTCGATGCCCGATTCAAAATACATGGGAAAATTCAACCAGATTTTTGACATTTTGGTCAAAATTTTGTTCCATGGTACCATGCCTTCAAATGTTCATGGACAAACACAAATAGTTTCTACAACCAACAGACAATCCAATCACAACTTTGAAAAGAAGCAAATATAACGTACCAAATGCCAAAATCCATAATATGAACCAGCTGTGGACGTTTACCAATAGTATTTTATTCAAAAAATTAAAAAAAAATACTAGATCATATGTAAAACTAGAATTTATGTAATAAGGATAACAAATGTTGTTTGATGAACCGGCATATGAAACCAGACTCAAGAAAACCATCTTCTGAACAATAAATGACGGCTCTGACCATTCACAAACTTTCAAAAAGAGTGTGATCAATAAAGAACTCATATCAATTCACAAATGGGTCACACATGACTATAGAGATTTTGCATAAGAAGCCACACAGCACCCTTATAGTCTGGTCCAAATAGTTACCAAACTTATGGTGATTCGAACTCCAAGAACTAAGTTAAGCATAGGAATCCCAATTGGAAAACTTGTTGATCTAACTAGGAGGCTATGAATCTATATTCACCAATGCGATAAGTCATTAAAAATTGCCACTCTTTGCTTTGAAAAAAACATTGGTAGATATTACGGTGCATTGATTGTGGCACAGTTTTTGTAATGAATATGCCACGGTGGTTGAGTAAGGGGAATCCGTGTTTATCTAGCTATCTACTGATGAGCATAGGGCCAGGTATAGTAACAAAAGTCTCCGAATTTTACAAAAATCCAAAGATTTTTTACAGTTTTTTGTAGGCTCCCGAATATTCAACATGATTCATACACCAGTCGTCGTTTCTTCACAACTTTTCACGATTTTTCTGCTTTTTGCAATATATACGTTTTTTACAATTCTTCATGACTTTTCACACTTATTCACGAATTTTCTCTTTTAAGCCGATTGCTCTTTTTTGCGAAACCATGCACAAAAAATCATGATATACATTAGATTTCCAACCCCCCATTCTCCCAACAATACATTGTTATCGATGAACTATTCTTTACTTCTTTTCTTACTTTTTCACTCAATAAGATTGTACGTCGTGTGACCTTTATAGTTACATGTATCTGACATGTATGTATATATGCGCACATACAAACATATTATATATATATATAGAGAGAGAGAGAGAGAGTCAGGCTAGAATACACTTGAATGTATTCGAAGCAGAATACACTCTAAGTAGTTTTTCATGATGCCATATTTTTTTTCAAAAATCTAACCCGTTGATCTTCTTAAACATCTTGTGAACAACTCATATGCAAAATTTGAGCACATGGACATTTGTAGGTCATGTTATAAAGACCGCAAAAATTATGCATTTCAAATTAGTTTCGCGCGTCAATTTTGTTGCCCTTGGATGAGTGACTTACACTCATCCAAATGGGCTCAAAATTTGTATGTAGCCTAGTTATAGACTTATAGTATGACGGTGAAGATCAATAGTTTACATTTTGCAAAAAATAGTCTTGATATGCAAACACACTTGAGTGTATTTGTGCGATCTGTACACTCGAGTGTATTCAAGCCTGACTCTCTCTCTCTCTCTCTCTATATATATATATATATATGGCCTTATCTTTAATACCCGTGCGAGTAGCCTGGAAGTTGCTACTCGTGCATCCAAAAAAGTAACTATTCAGTCAAAAAAGTAACTCGCTTAACAAAAAAGTAACTTTATTGACCAAAAAGTAACTATTCAACTCAAAAAGTAAATCCGTGTAAAATACACTACAAAAATTCTAGAATAAATATGTAATTGTATATTTGTTATAGTTGGTACAAATGTAACTATCTATGCATGAAATGTACACTCGAGTGTGTACAGATCGCATGAATACACTCAAGTGTGTTTGCATATCAAGACTATTTTTTGTAAAATATAAACCATTGATCTTCACCGTCATACTATAACTAGGCTACATAAAAATTTTGAGCTCATTTGGATGAGTGTAAGTCACTCATCCAAGGGCAACAAAATCAACGCGCAAAACTAATTTGAAATGCATAATTTTTGGGGTCTTTATAACGTGACCTACAAATGTCCATGTGCTCAAATTTTGCGTATGAGCTATTCACAAGATGTTTAAAAAGATCAATGGATTAGATTTTTGAAAAAAAATATTGCATCATGAAAAACTATTTGAGTGTATTCTGCTCCGAATACACTCGAGTGTATTCCAGCCTCTCTCTCTCTCTCTCTCTCTCTCTCTCTCTCTCTATATATATATATATATATATATATATATATATATATATGTGTGTGTGTGTGTGTGTGTGTGTATGTATATATGTATATATTATATATGTGTGGGGGGGTGTATGTGGATGTGTCCCACCCAAGGAACAAGATGACCAATACCGACGTCGTTTCGACAGCTTGGAAATAGGTATTTACCGCAAATAGGTATTTACCGATATACCGACGGAAATACCGACAGATACAATGTAATATTCTTAATTTTGAGCAAATAAAACATCTCTAGGCTAAGTTTTAAAAAAACAAGCTCTTTGAGAATTTGTTAGTAAATTCAATTCTAATATTAAAATAATCCATTGTGATTAATTTAAAAGCTTTTATATATTGAAAATATAATTGTGGTACTTTTGCCAAATTTTGGAAAGAAATATATATTGGTGGGTAAACACACAAGCAGGTAGTTGGGTGGTAACACACAAGCAGGTAGCTGGGTGGCAAGCAAGTTGCTTATAGAGGCAAGCATGTAGCTGGGTAGCAAGTAGGTAGCTTGAGCAAACACACTACTTGGTAAAGAAAGAAGCTTAGTGTCATGCTCCTCTTTCAAACACCTAGTACATCCTAATGTTTGACACATCCCACCATGTGTCAACTAATCTTTGATAGATATTTTCAAATGACACATATGCAACCATTGTGTCATATAACCACAAATTCTCTCTCTTTTGAAGACACATACACACCCATGTATCACTAAACCTACATATCATGTCTCTTTTAATGACACACATATGCCCAAGTGTCATCCATATACATTTTGCAATTAGGACCATGCTACCCTCCCACATCCCTATAAATAGAAGCCAACTCCACTCAACTTAATTCTTATTCCAAAGCTCAAGTTCTTCCATGAAAGAAAACGTCCCCCTTGCTTCTTTCTATTCTTTAAAGACAAGTAACCCTCTTGCTCTCTTTAGAAACCATAAACCTTTCCCTCTTCTACAACTATAAAGAAGTTCTGCTTGGAGAAGATGTTGAATAGGAGAGTTACTTTGGCAGCATAGTCTATCCCCTCCTGAGGTTTGGTCCCTACATGTGATTCCTAAATATCATTTTGAAATGCTAATTCTCTCTCTCCTTGATCTTAGGCTATCTCTCTTTTGATAAGAATTCATTGTAAGCCGAAATTCTGTCAAAATACTCTTGGAAATTGACCTTCTCTCTCTATCTTTAATCTATTTCAACATCACGCTTCATGGGAAGGTATGGTCCTCACTCCTTGTAATAGTTTCTTATATAATCGTTAAGGAAAAGTATGATTTTGTATGGTCTTCACTTTGTGACAATCTCTTATATGATTTCATATAATCTTCACTTCTTGACTTAACTCTTGTATCACCACTTATGAAAAGTACGATTTATTATGGTTTAGTATAGTTAAGTATAATCACCTTATCATAATCCCTGGTATAAACATTAATAAAAAGTATGATTTAACATGGTTTAATATTGTTTAGTATGGTTCTGATCATGACCAATGATATCAACGTAAATAAAAAGCATAATATGCATGGTTTGGCAGATGCTTTGTAAAGAATAGATAAATAATATACTATATACAATTATTGAATTTATAAGCTAGAATAGAATTCCTTTCATTACCCTAAGATCATACAAATATTAGTTCTTATCCTCCTTCAAAATTGAGTTAAGATTTTAGATGATAATTAAGCATGACTTTGTGGATAATAGTTCTATTTTCTTTTATTTTCCTTTCCATTAATTCTCCCTATTATTTGAGTCATGTAATATTGTTAGAAAGTGGAATTCCATCAAACATTTCTATGGTGATTAGAAGCTTGTTTCACTGATGCCTGTAGCCAGTAAAGAGTAAAGGTTATTTAATTGATTTTGTGTTCGCACGGGGGGACTCACTAACCTCTTGCACACTTCTGGCCATAGATTCATCTGATTCAATTCCACAATCCCACAAGTTTACATTTTAGGTGTTATAGTGAAATACTCAACTAATGATTCATTTATTTGTGGCTACCTTTTAACCTTTTTGAACTTTGACTAGAAAACATATGGAAGTATACATCTTTGATAATGTCCTTTTGATTCAAAAATCTCATATTGGGAGATGTGTTGGTAACAGAGTCGGCATGTCTGGGTCGGGGATTGATACATTTGGGATCCGGATCTAAGTCCTTTGGAGTCAGGGGTGGATGAGTTTAATGCTCTACCATACTCAGGCCCACACTTGGGTTGGTCATGTAGAGTCAGGCATGATCATGTTAGTAATGGGGAATAATCTCCTGCATAGATTAAGCATGCTAACTAATGATACTCCAAGTGGCATTTTGTGCAAGGAACACCCTCTTCCGGTCTAGGAAAGGCGACTTGTGGCTGCATGTGGTAATCTGATTCATTGTGTATAGCATGCAGCGTGCACGAGTGACTGGGGGTGTGCCAGGGTACTTACCGGTGGTTTGGTAACCCTAATGGCCTAAAGTCTTCGCTAAGCAAGTTTATGTGGTTGCAGACCAGTTGCCCAAGGTGAATTGACACCTTCTCTGAGAGTTGTAGTTAAGCTCGTCTATGGAATAAGGTCTCCCACTTATTATGAAAGAAATACACAAATACCACTATATATGGATTATGTTTCATTATATTGTTCGATATCAAGTCTATTTTCTAGTGATATAGTTGTCATACGAATAAATGATTAAGAATGTAGCTTAGTGAGATATTAAAAGTGTCTTGCTGCAATATTTTTATTTAGCCATACTTGGATAATTGTCTAACCCTCTTTCTCCCATTTGGGCTATGGCAAATCATTCTTGCCATAGGTTAATTATGTGGATGCAGGTGTATGTATGTATCTTGTAGTAGACTATCTTGAAAGATCCTGGAAGTAATATTAAGACCATATCTAGTTTTTGTGTTTTGTAGTTTTGCTAGACCTAAGGGTCATGTAAACATATGTACAAATTTTCTTTCAAGAAATGCTTGTGTAAATGACTATGTTATCAATATATTTGTTTTTGGGTTGCGTCTTTAATTGGTCTTAATACTCCAATTCCATAACCCTCAGAAACCAAGTTGATATGCAATGTCATTGGTTTATGGGACCTTACATGCAATCTTGGCCGTTTTGACGCCAAAATGAACGAATTAATTCATTAAACTTTACAGGTGTAATCTCTACACCTAAATGCAGTGTTTTATGCAATAAAATTATATATTGGGTGTGTAGAGGGGGGGGTTCATCATGTGGGAGGTAAGGAATTTGTCATGTTTCGTTAGGATTTCGATGAAGGATTTCGATGACAAAATGTAGGAATTAAGATATGAAATTTTACTAGCACAAACCACAAACTTAAATACACGGAATTATGCAATAGTATACAATTTGCAACATACGAATAACACATTTACTTACAACTCACATTAGTTGTATGTTGAGTGGTGTGCTGGTTCTCCATAGAGTAATGAGTTTATATTACTGATATATTGCGGCCATACATGTGCATCCTATAAAGGTGGTTGTATGTAGTCACATGCACCTCATACACATCATTATTGGCAAAGTTTCGTGTTGCTCATTCATGTGCAATACTATAAGTGTATATTACTCCTTTGTATTATATTCACATTACTCTTTAGTAAAACATCTTCCACTAAACATAAATAACTAACTAATTATATCAATACTAATTGTCATATGCTTATATAAATTGTATGATAATAGTAATTAATAGTGTTGTGAGTAGGTAGATCTAGTGATAATATTGGATATCTACATAATATACTCATAGATGTATGTATAGTTCACGTAAACATATAAAAATTGGAGTAATACTAGGCTTTGGCGGTAAAAAACACTTTTTGTAGGCGGAAGTGGAAGAAAAAAGTAGGAAAAACAGATGGAGAGGTTGCTAATGGTAGACATGAAAGAGATTAGTTAGAATTACCTTGATTTAGGTTGGTATTAGCTCCAATCAACAAAAATCATCCAAATGTACCTTCTTTTCTCCTCTCAATAAGTAACAACAGTCATTCTCGCAAAAAACGGTATACCCGTCGGTATACCGCCGGTTTCGGTCAGTACAGTGAAGTTAGTAGTGCATTTTGCACTGAAACCATCAAAACATGGCGGTATACATGTCGGTATTATCGGTACTTGCGATCCTATCGGTACGCACGCATGTTTTCGTGTCGGTACCCGTCGGTATCGGTATTTCGATCGAAATACCGCCGGTACCAGGGAAACTTCATTCCTTGGTCCCACCTCCACTACAAGTTGTAGGAGAAGAGGGGAGAAACCATTCTCTCTTAATTCCATTATATATATATATATATAGTGTCAGGCTAGAATACACTCGAGTGTACAGATCACGGCGTACACCCCAATGGTGTTTGCCTATCTAGACCATGTTTTTCCAAAATCTAACCCATTGATCTTCATGGTTACAATAATAATAGGTCACATACAAAATTTGAACTCATTTGGATGAGTGTAAGTCACTCATCCAAGGACAACAAAATCGACGTACGAAACTAATTTGAAATACATGATTTTTGCCTCCTTTAGATGCACGACCTATAAGTGTCCAAATGAGCTAAAATTTATTATATAATATGTTCTTATGATAATTATGAAGATCAACGGTTTAGATTTTTCAAAAATTTATTGCATTTTCAAAAATGGTTGAGGTGTACGGTGCCTCCGGTACACTTGAGTGTACACTAGCTTGACTCTCTCTCTCTCTCTCTCTCTCTCTCTCTATATATATATATATATATATATATATGTATATGAATGTATATATATCTATATCTATATGTATATGTACATATATATAATGTATATATAGTATTCTCGATTACTTCCGAATAATTGACCGAAGTTTCACCAAAATTTATCGATTATTTCACATATTTTCCCAATTTTTTCCAACCAGCCGAAAAATTGCCGATTCCCAAATTTGTCACTATGATATCTGATTTTGCAACGCCAAAACCCAAGTCACATTTTAGACAGGTCGTAGGCTGAGTCTAGACCTACATAGTTTAAAATTTGGTGGTATTTATCTGGCCCACATAATGACATTAGATTTAGGGTCGAATTTGGGTTAGCATTGTTACTATATTCAGTAATTTTTATTCCACATTATTGCATTGTGTATTTTGTATTGTTTGTCATATTAATTGTATCAAGTGATGTATTGTTTGTAGTACAGTATATCTACTCTAGACTTTCGTTAGGTAGTAGTTGTCATATGTTAACTTTACGTATCATGTTATTCTGTAATTACTTATTTGAATGTTAAATTGTTGATCATTGTTATATAACTTCTATAAAAGATGTAAACATGCTAGATACTTTGTATGTTATTGTTGATATGTCAATTTGTGTCATGAGATATATATATGACCAGTGTTTTAAAAAGCGGCCCAGGCGGCCGCTTAAGCGGCCGCTCAGAATGGGCTTTAGGCGGGCAGTCAGGCGGATCTCCATTAAGCGGCTGCTTCAGACCCGCTCAGCCCGCTTAAGCGCCCGCCTGAGCACTGATTTTGGGCGCCCGCCTGAGGCGGCTTAAGTTAAAATCAGGTTCTATGCTCACTTCCTCGTCCCAAAATGGAATATAATCAATTTGTTAGTATGTATCAACATTGTATAACATTATTTAACATGTTAATATTATACTATTGCGCTAAACAACTAAATATGTATCCAAATATTGTACAACGGTTAACTAGTGTATATATTACACTGATTTTGCTTTTTAAAACACAACTTATGTTTATAAATCAAGGTTAGTATGCGTTTCTCATTTTTAATTGAGTTGTACATGCATCAAAACCGTTCCTACTTCATATAAGCTCTGTATGTATGTATTGTTGCACCCATTTACATCTTTATGTATGAACTGTTGTACCTACATTACATATTTATCATTTGTACATAAATTGTTGCTCTGCTATGAACTCAACCACTAATATTTACTGATACATTATACTTGTACCTATACATACATTCATACCTTAGTTTTTCTTGTATTGTTATGCGATCAACTAATGTATTATCTATGTAGATATACTTTGTAGTTTGCAATACATATAACGGTATAATGTACATATCATGTACTGCCTACTACTGTATAATGCATATTCTATACTATGTAGCATGTACCTCTAAAGCATAACGTATTACATATATCATGTACTGTCTGCTACTATATATTCATATACTATGTAGTATGTACCACTAGTGTATATATATCATCTATGGCTACTTCTGTATATATTTAATTTAATATATTACTAGTTACTAGATTGAGTATGTTATAATTGAGTTAATTCAGTAATTCTATACTCATCACATGGTTTATATATGTATAATAATATATTATTCATATACATATATGTGTAATTTTCTATAAATTATATATGAATTTATGCTCCCGCTTTTTCAAAAAGTGCCCGCTTGAGTGCCCGCCTGGCGCTCAAGCAGCCACAAGGTGCTGTCTGCACGCCTCCCGCTTCCCGTTTTATAAAACATTGTATATGACTATATGTTGCTAATTACAAGTCATACATTTTATTTATTATTATATGTACAAGTTTAGTTTCATGCCTGGAAGATCAACAACAAAGCTTGTTTTTCAGATAAGGAGGCTTGTGGAGACGTACAGAGAAAACAAAAGAGATTCATACTTTTTTTAATTTGGAAAAGTCTTATCATTGAGTACCCAACAAAGTGTTGTATAGGGTTTTAGAGGGTGTACCAATTCAATACATTGACTTGACTAAAGATGTATATGATAGCTCAACTGCAAGTGTTAGAACTCCTAGAGGAGAGAGCCAACATTTCCTATCACAGTTAGGGTACATCAAGGATCGACACTCAACCCATATCTATTTGTTATTGTTATGATTATGGATACCATATCTTTTTGTTATTGTTATGGATGAGTTGACAAAGCATGTTCAAGATGATATTCCTTACTACATGTTATATGTTTATGATATTATGTTGAATGATTAAAATGAAGAAAAAATAAATGAAGTTGAACTTTGGAGAAATGGGTTGGAACCTTCGGGCTTATGATCAGTAGAAGCAAAAGCGAGTATATGTGTTGCAATTTCAACTAATCTAGAAGTGTGAATGGTGGGCCAAGTTGGAATAAGTGGATGCACAAAATATGATAAATTTTCTTACTTTGAGTTCTATTATTCAAATGGATGGTGATGTTCAAGATGATGTTTGTCAAAGGAAACAGCAAAATGGTTGAAATGGAGGAGTTGCAACTGAAGTGGTATGTGACTGGAAGATCACTTTCAGATAAGTAAGCTTAAAGAATAGTTATATGGCCAACCATGCTATATGGGATCAAATGTTGGGCGGTAAAGAAGCAAAAGCTCAACAAGACGAATGTGGTCGAAATGCATACATTGGGATGGGTGTGGGAAGATAAGAAAATATTTCTTGAAAAATGACTATATCAAGAACAAAGTGGGGTGGGCGAGCATTTTAGACCAAATGTGCAAGGGTTGTCTGAGATGGGATGGACACGTGCAATGTTGACCTAGTAAAACTCCTATTCGAAGGGATGTTATTGAATCAAACACAATGAAAAAAAGAAGACAAGGACCTAAATTGACTTGGAAGAGCTTATAAAGAGAGGTTTGAATCTTTAAATCATGATCAGAATCAGACACATAACAGAGTTGACTGAAAAAGAAGGATCTGTGTAGCCTACCCCAACACGGTTGGGATTGAGTCTTAGACGATGACGATGATGATGACGATGATCTAGCTATGTTTTGTTGCACATAAATGAAATATTTATGCACAAATAAGTATAATCCAATAATCTAATTAATAAATTAATTTAAATTTTTAATCAAGTACTTAATTTGACAAACTACATGCAGGGTTGAGCATGTGTAAATTCTATTATATGTTTGCAAGTGGGCAAGTTTGACCCACACCCACTAGATCAATACCACAACGAGCCGCCCGATTCTTATTTGTTCAACTAGTTTTTGCTCGCATGTTAGTAGGTAAATCTTATATTTGTAAAATATACAAAATTATATGTAAGAATCTCAAGTATATGTGCATGTATATATCATATAAGACATTGTACTCACAACGTTTTGACCATTTAGAAAGTCGGTCTGGGTTTATGTTAGCTAGAGTTCAACCCATAGAAAAATATGGGTCTAAGTTCACAGTCCAACCCACCCATTCAAGTTATGCATGTCAAAAGGGTCGCATTAGACATACTGGATCACAAGCTAGATCAAGTTGTCCAATTCGATTCTCAACCCTAGCATGGTCCTATCCTGTAGTGGTAGAAGATTATAACTTGTGAGGAATCTCCCACTATAAGCTACAAGGTACTAGCCACCCTCATAAGAACTAAGTTTGTGTTTGGTTCACAGGATGGGAAAGGAAGAGATTTTGACAAGGAATCAGATTGGTTAGGAAAGAAATAATGACAGGATATTCACAGTGTTTCCCACATTTGTTTAAAGCTAAGATGGGAATTTATCTCCATTGCAGCAAGCAAAACCTGCCTTTACAATAGCGTGACTACAGCTCACTTATACTGCAAATGTCATAGGCTTTATCATTCTTGTCGCAACTGTAGTCATTTATTGCATCGTCGGCAACAATATCTACGGATGCAGCATAGTTGTTGAGGCGCCCGTCTGGGTGCCGCCTAGTCGACTGGTCACTCAAGGGGGGTTGTCTGGTTGGACGCCCAACTTCTTGACCCAAATAGGCGACTGGGCGACTAGACCGCCTGGGCGAGGGTTGACCTAACTCGGCGCCTGCTTTTTTGCTGAACAAGCCCAATCAAGGACCCAAATACCATGTCCCACCTCATATATTTTACTCGTGGAACAATAATTTACCGATTTGGCATTTACATTTATTGTTTACGGTTGAAAATTAGGATATACAACTACAAAGCATGACTTTTGTGGGTTTAAATCTATAGAGTGGGAATGTGGAATGATTTACATTCTCTTTATATCTTGTCATGTATTTTCTTATAATTCATATTGGGAATGTATGTCTACATATATTATTCTTTGTATGTTGTACTATTTTTTTTCTTAAATTAGTAATTCAATTAGAGAATTCAAAAGATTATTGGAAGTAACAAGATATATATTATAGTATGAGCTTTAGAACCTCAACTATTTTTTGCCTCTTGTGTAATTTTATCTCATCTAATTACATCTTTTTCAACTTATTTCAAGGATTTGGATTAATATTATACAGTTTCAGTCCTAATATTCATATATACTTGTATATAATAAACATATATACAGTTTTTAAATATAAAAAAGTCACCGCCCAGGTGACCGCCTGGGCGGCCAGGGTGCTCAGCCAAAGCAGGTGACCACCTGGCCGCCTCTAAAACTATGGGATGAAGTATCAATCATATAGGCTTGGAGCTGATATTTTATATACTCCAGAATGACAGACACAGTTAGATAATATTTTGCTACAAGTACATATGCCCCTATTGCATGCATGTAAATTCACAGACGTAGATAGCATAAACAACACACGACTCTAAAAATGTGGAGTTGTGGACAATCTCATCTAAAATAAACCAGAGAGATGATATCGACCAAATACACCCAAAGATACTGAGATCCTCACGACAGAAATATGTAAAACATTAAGAAAATGGTCAACATGCCACCACAGAAGAATTTTTGACACCAAGCAAAGAAAGACGGCGAAGAACGGATAGCTGATTTCAGCTTGTAAATGGTTTATGAACATGTTACAGTAATGAACCTAATGAGCTTTGGGTCTTCTATTTCTCTTCTATCTCTCTTCTCTTATGTTGTACCTATCGTACATTATATCTAAATCTCTATTTAGCCTCCATCCAAATAAGGAGAGCTAATTGTATCACCAGCAACTAATCAAGATTTAATACCCTATACTTCCACATGGTGGATCATGTTTCTTAATCCCCTCTTCTTTTTTGGGTTTCCTCTCTAGGGTGGACGGCATCATGGTTGTTGCCCTACTAGCAATTGCATGCTGCTAAGCCATCCTTCTCCACCACCATCCTCTGCTCCCTACACAGATGGTGTCATCCCAGCTCTCTCCCTCTACCTCTCCTCCCCTCTCTGCCTCTTCACACCACAACCACTGTCCATGACCCCAGCAACAGCTAGAGTCATCATCCATGACTCCAGCAGTCCCCGCTGCCGTCCACAACTCTAGCAGCAATCAATGCTCTCCATGCCTCCTTCCATTGTCGTCCACACCTCTAGCAGCAGCCAGTGTTGTCGACCTCATCACTTGAAGCCGTTGGACAATGCTGCAATAGCTGAAGGCTGCACCTGTCGGTCCACCAGCAGCTGTTGTTTAATAGTATGTTGCTCCTGTCGGCTGCCCCCCTCCCCAGGATTTTGTTTATCTTCTGCTGTGGCCGCAGCTTAACAAACGTCTATGGATAGTCCAGTTGTTGATTTTTTTAATTACGCCGGCTCTTATATTGATTTCATGCAGAAGACTTCCTCCAATTATTTTCTTCCTTCCCAGGTGATTCCCCTGAGGCCCTGATACATGGGTGAGTGTCTCTGATTGTAGGGGAGTCAATGTATCTGCTTCCTTACCATAGTCTTTCATTCTTGTAGTAGTATATCCTTATTTGATCTACGGCATTTTCCTGCCAGTAGCATCTTCTATTCGTACTATGCTAAAATTTCAGTAATTCTTTTCAATCTCTCAAGATGGCTGAAGAAACACCCTGGCAGTGATCTACAATGACGATACCAGAATTTTTGTAATCAAGCTTGACCAAAAAATGACTACCTTCTCAAGATGAAAGTCCTTCATGCCTTTCTTGGAGTCCATAATATACTTATGTAAATTGGAAAACCTCTGAAGGACACCCCAAAATGGCTTCGTACTAACAGCCAAGTGAAGGGATGGTTGTGGGGTTGAATAGCATGGAACCCCATATTGCGGCCAAAGTTATGTTTCATCTTAATGCTAAGGACATGTCAGACACCACCAAATACCATTATACCCATGAGAAGAATGCTCTCCAGGTTTACAATCTCTAGGACAAACAATATTTTGTAAAAGGAGAGAAAAGACCCTCAATGTCTAAAATTATAGATCCCCAACTATGGTTCCCCATGTGTCTTCTGCTCTGGCTAAATCCTCATTATCTATTGCCCACTGTTATATTTGTTGAGGGACCCGACTAATCGACAACTAGTCAACAGGTCGGTTTTGGGGGGACCGACTAGCAAAATGCCCAAAACTGGGCACTGGCTTGTTGTTCACCGAGTTCGACTAGTTGGCTAGTAGGTCGACTAGCTCGACTGATCGACGGGTTGGTCTCCAGGTCGCCCGCTTAATCAGGCGGGCCCAGCCCAGATTAGTTTTTTTTTCATTTTCATTTTTATTCATTGTTTAATCACCCCCCTCGACTCCCTGTTTCATTCCCCTGACGCATGCACACGATCCCTGGACTCCCTGACATGCGTCGATGGCAGGAATTGCAAGTGTGGCTTGCGTCTGTCTCCTCAGGAGGAGACCTCATCTCGGTCGGCTCTTCTACCTCTCTTCTCTGGCATCTCCTCTCTCTGTCTCGTTTCTCCCTTGCTCCACATGAGGCTTTCTCCCCTACCTCCACGCCTCCAATGGTGAACGAAGAGTTTTTTTCCAGTCCTCTTGCAGTTCCATGAAGTCCAACGAAAGTCTAGATTTAACAATGGTATGTCACTCTTCTCTTTCAACTTATACATGTTGAATACATTAATTAATCTTCGTTGATATTTGTTTGTTGAGTTTAATGAGATCATTTACCAAATATGGATTATTAGATGCTTGGAATCATGTTTACATTAGTTCTTTTATATAATGTATTGTATATAGCTATATATATAATTAATTATATGTATAAAAAAACCTATGAATGGGCAGCCGATTGGGCATCCTGGTCAGCCTGGTCGCCCAAGGAGGGAGGGGGCTGACTGGCCGGCTTGACAAGCATGTCCTCTGTAAAGATAAATGATCTTGTACTATTAGACATCCTATTGCTAATGTTTGATGTCTCTCTAATTCTCTCGGTAAGCTCATGTGTTCACGACTATACTTAATAGTACTAGTATGTAGCACCATGAGACGGCCCTTCAACATCTTGATTGGAACACCACGACGGATGATGAAATCATAACGCTTCTAAGTAATCACACATAGATCTTGTTGATTACCCTTAAGAAAAGAAGTATTGTGGGATGCAGGTGCATATTTCTATCAAATACCACTCTCTGATGGCTATATTGAAAGATTCTAGGTTGGCCTGGTTTCTAAAGGATATACTTAAACTTATGGCATCGACAACTTTGCAACCTTCCCCCATATCATAAGGATTAGGTTATTAAAACCCTTATCTCCTTAGCAGTACATTTCTCATGGCCTTTGTTCCAACTAGAAATTGGAAATGTTTTTCCATGGCGACTTATTAGAAGAAGTTTATATGCAACCATGGTATCAAATGTCGTCGACATGGAGCGAAATTTCGTCAATAATGTCGATGTCGACGGTTGGCGACATTGAATCCACGTAAACATCTTTATTCCACAATATCCTCGACATATCGTCGAAGTTGTCGACATTTCCCCATATGTCAACGAAGTTGAGCCAAGTCCATTTAAAAATTCCGCAATCTCCTCGACATCTGTCGAAGGTCGTCAAAGTTGGCGACATTGTTCTAGTGTTTTGTAGAGTTTGCTGTGTGAGGGGGAAAAAGTGTTGGAGCTTGAGGTAAGATGATTTTGATGTTATTTTTTACTATCATAAGCTAATATAATAGACCGACCCCCTCTCTGCTAAATATACATAGATTTACACCATTTTTATGTAGTTTGTTTATTGTCACAAACTTTAAATATGGAATAACTTTGTAGTTCGGAGACGACTGTATGTAATCGTGTATTTATCTACATATGTGAACCCATATGGATGGCTATATGTAAACACATATTGTGTTTTAGCTAGATTTGATGAAATCTGTCGATTTTCAACACAAAATGACTATTTTTAGCTTAATTTTTATCAAAGTTGCATCGAAGTTTGGTTGTAATAGTCCTCAACATTTCCACAAACTTCCATGTCCACACATGTCGAAGTCGGCTTGAAGTCGAAGTCATGTTCCATGTATGCAACAACCTCTTGTATGTTGTTGAAGGGGTGTCCAGGAATGTATGTCGTCTCCACCTCTCCATCTTTGGCCTTATGTAATCACCTCATTCTTGGTTTTATAAGACCAATTCTATTCTTGATAGACTTGATCCGAAACAATCAACAAGTGAACACTCTTTCTTCACTAATAGAACCCTGAGAGGTCACATATCACTAGTTTATGTCAATATATAATGATTACCGAGAATAAAAGATGATGCATCATTGATCAGAAGGCATTGCTTCAATCTTACTTCCATATCAAGGATCTCAAAGACCTTTGATACTTCTTGGGGATAGAAGTATTATGGTCCAAAATAAGCACGAGTCTCTTCCAAAGGAAGTACGTTCCGTATATATTGAAAGAAATCGACATGATCGATGCTAAACCTATCTCTACTTGCATGGACTATCCCACAAAGCATTGAGATGATAAAAAAAAAGTAATGATTCACAAAATAAACATGAAGACAGTTGGCAAACTCATTCATCTCACCATCACATGACTTGATATTTCTTATGCAATAGGAGTGGGTAGGCAATATAAGTAATCCACTAAAAGACCATTGGGTCAACATACAAGATATATTGAGATATCTGAAAAGTGATCTAACGAAAGGACTCTTTCATGAAAGGCCTCACAGAAAGGAAATCCATATTATTGGATATGTTGATGCATATTGGGCTAATGATTAGAATGACTGTTGATGTATTTTCGAAGTTTGTGTTCTTTTGAGTGACCAGTAGCACGCTCGAGTACGAAAATTGAACATAGCGCTTGGGCCACACTGTTGTGACATACATTATGTTCAATCCTTCCAGAATGGATTTGACATTATGTCCAATCTCCAGAGTACGTTATGGTATGATTAATCAAGAAACCATACATATTGCAAATAATCTGGTCTTTCACTAACAAACAAAGCACATTGAAGCTATCAGCCATTCTGGATCTTGTGATGACCAAGAAGATCACTACTACGCAAGTTCAAGAGTTCAAACTACTTAGTGTTTCAAAGCCTCCGCCATTGGCTCTTTATCGATACATGAATAGCAAGATGGGACTACAAGATGTGTACTCTCCAACTTGAGGGGGAGTGTTGAAGTAATGGCCATTGGGTCTTCAAATTCTTTTCTCACTTATCTATCCTTCTCTCATGTTACAGGTGTGGTACATTATATCTAGATTTTTAAGCATCCATCTATACAAAGAGGCCTAATTGCATCATTATTAAATCATCAAGATTTTATACCCTATTCTTCCATAAAACACAAAAGCTCAAATTAAGATCTGAAACCAATATTGTATAAGCACATGATTCTTTTTGACATTAGAAGAAGTTATCATTAAGACTTGTTATGGGCCTTTGTTTATTAGCCCATTAGCCTTTTTCCTTTTTCTAGAATATTCTTGTTTCTAGATTATTCTTACTCTCGCCTATATAAGAGAGTCTCCTGTAATTGGTTTTACTCATCTAATACAAACCATCTTTGAGATTTTAGATGGTATCAGAGCGTGATCCATCTTGAGGCAAGAGTGTAAACACAATATGATGAAAGACGATAATTTTGAAGTCCTAATGATGCCCCCCATAGATGATTTAGAGATTTGATACTTCATTCCTGTTGAACAGATTTCATTTTATGATTTAGGACTTATGTGTCTAGCTACATGTAGATTTCGAGCATATTAGTGTTGGTCTACAAAGTTCTAGAATTCATATGTTAAGTCCCGTTGAGATTTTCAACAATGACTCAAGAAGCAGTGGATGATATTCAAGGTTTCATGCAGGGTTTTTACATCAACCCAGCATGGCTGGTTGAACTGCCACGGTGGAGCCGAAATTCATTGTAGGTGAATTCACTCCTTCGACCCGATGATTGGGCTGGTTGAGTCGTCAACCTAGTGATTGGGCTAGTTAAACCGTCAACCTAGTGACTTGGCCCTTGGGTCAAGGCCCTGGTTGGGTTTCATTGTTTTTATTTGTTCCCTCCCTATATGGTTGTGTGACTTGTAGGTTGTAACAACTTATAACCCCCTTAACTCAAGCCAATATTTCAAGTATTAACATGTTATTTACAGCTTGTATTGTGTTGCAAAGCCATTGATTTGTTGGTTTGTATACAAACGTTCATTTTGTATGTTTCTATGTTCAATAAGTCATTTTTCATGCTTTCATGGAATAGATTATATACATATTCATATAGACACGCATGCAAACATATATACATATATACACACGCACATATATATGCATATGTATAGACATATTTTATTGATATATACGGGTATATACGTGTGGCGTGTGATTATATATTGACGTCATGGGGTTAGCTGGATCTGACCTGCCGACTGCACAAAAGAATCAAGATCTGAGAGCTTTTCCAGGTTGACCATTCAGTAGGGTCTGAAAACCTTGTTTCGTGTGAGTCTAGCAGATGAAGTGCAAGAGTATCCCAATATGGACAGCATTTCATCATTCCCTGCCTTTGTATAACTCCATTTCCTCACTCTTATGCATTCACCTCCGTGGCTCAGCCTCATTTATTTGCCTTAAAAATTATATTGAGGATGTAGTAAACAGAGTCACATTAGTCTGAAATGGAAATTCTGAATATGACCTATTTACATCAGTGTCCATTTTGTGTTATCAATTAATGGATTGAAATAAGGTACCAGTGGGCTTCATCATGAAACTGAAATACTACACAAATATTTAGAAGGTGTACCAAACTACCAGTGAAACCTAAGGAAAGTTGCATGCTTAGGCTTGAAAAATGTGCCTTGACTCAACAATAGAAAACGAGTGTCGGAGTATTTACAACTGCTTAAAGGGGCACATCATGGTTTTTTCTGTGGGAGGGGAAATTATCCAGTTAGCCTTCCCCTTTTCCCTCTGCCTGTCCCTGTCAGTCAACACCTGTTACTCCCTCTTGACAATGTTCTCTTTAACCCAACCACCGCCCCTCCTGCCACTAGCAGCTGCTGCCTGCTGGCCCCCCTGACCATCGTCAATATCCCTTGCACATTGATGCTTGTCACCAGGGCAGGGCAAGGGATGTGGAGGGAGGGGAGAATGTAGGAGGATTAGAGGGGAAGAGATTGCAGGCGGTGCAAGGTAGCAGCAGTGTCAGTGAGTTCAGGGGAGGTGGTTGTGAGCGAGCAGCATCAGCTAGCAATGTTGCAGGAGTAAGTGATAACAGCATTGGCTGGGAGAAGTAAATGGAACTACGGGAGAGTGAGAGGAAGCAGTTGGGGTGGGTGAGGGTAGATGGTGGTAGTAGAGAGGTTTTAGCATCTGATGATTACTGTAGTTGGTAGAAGTCGGGAGGGAGAGGACAGTTCGATGGCAATTTTTTCACAGTATGTCATGGGAGGCTAGCGCAACCTGCTTCGTGTTTTCTATAGAAATGTTTTGAAAGGAACTAATGAAAGCAATTAAGTATGACAGGATAGGGGCAAGATGATACTACATAATTAGCAATACAGGGATTGAGGATTGTAGTTGTCATTATGAAAACTACTCAATATTTGACTATACATGGTGTAAGCAAAGCACAATGTCAGCTGAGTAAGTTTGGCATGTGTCTAATTTATCTAACCATTGGATGATTCAATTTGCATGACTGGTTAAAGGGCTGAATCACCGTCGCTCTTGCTTCTTAGGGGACCCTAATTGGCTAGTTAGATAGATAGGAAAACTGCATGCAAGCATCTGTAAGTAGATCAAGACTATATACAGCAGCTCTCCTCATAGCTATACGCCCCAGATACGGAAATACCTAGAGGTTCAAGAGAAACAAGTATCAGGGCACATGTTGTCAGTGACATATACAAAAGAAAGGGTATATAGTCATCTAAGTTCGATGGCAAAGGAACACATGTGTTTGTCTGTATCTGTGAGCAGTGAGCCTGGAAAGTCTGATGGTCCACGTTCACATGCTCACAGTGATACAAGAGGCATGTCTCAAATTGCATAGTTTCTTCACGGCAAACGAAATTAACTAGCTGAATTGCAGCGACGGGTGCGACGAAACAGGTGGCAATGTAGTTGTCTGAAACAGAAATAATGAAAGAGCGGTGTTGAATCAATGAGCCAACCTTGGTTCCGAATGGGCCGCACGGAGCATCCATATCAAACCTCTTCTTGCCCTGAAACACCATGGGAGCTAATGATGCAAACTTAGGTATTGGCAAATTGGAACCAGGCCAGAACCGACGAAAGGAGAAAGGTGCCATGCGCCAGGTGTCGAAATGGCAATCGATAGGAAACAGAAACACGTACCTCGAGCTCCGCCTCAATCTCCTCCCTCTCGTGCCCAGTGGCGATCGGCATCACGTCCTCCACCCTCTTCTTAGTAGCTACCAGCCAAACCAATCGATGAAGGAAGCATAAGAGCCCCTCGCAAGGCATACGTAGCGGGACGACGCCGAGGCAAAGCCGCGGAGGGAAATGGAACGGGGCAGGAGAAACATACCGGCCTCGGCGGAGAACAAACGTGTGACATTCTGGAGCAGCGACGACGACGGCGCGGCGGCGGCCGCAAGAGGTGGATTCCTTAGGGTTGCGCCACCAGCGACGGCGCCGGATCGGTGGAGCTTTAACGCCGATCTCCACGGCGAGGCGATCTGGAGCCTCCTCCACATCGAGGCTCCTCTTCGGCAAGCAGCGGATCCCAGGTCGCACCCTCACTGAAACAACAGAGCACCACTGAAGCTCGTCGGCCGACCACTCTCAGGCTCTCCCGTGTTGCACTCTCTCTCTTCCGCCCTTGACCCGCACTGGTATTCTGGATGGAAGTGGGGGAGCGGCGAGCGGGGCCTTTGGCTTTGGTCTGTTCTTCTGTATACCGCGCCTCGGAGAAGAGGGTGCAAGCTTAATAATCGAATAAATGGAGAGGAGGGTGCAGGTGATCTAAGATTTGACTGCAGGATTTCTCGTCCAATCACGACGAATCAAAATCGTAAGTTTCGAGAAAAGGGTGCTTGATAAAAAAAAATTGCCTGAAGGGGGTTTTCTTTCATAAGTACAAATTATACAGAACTAATATGATGCATGTGTGCATGTGGCAGTTTTTGTAAAAAAAGGTCACTAGTTTCGAGACACAAAAACAAAATACCACTTGGTCTGAAGTTAAATGCCCACTAGGATCTGAATCGTTTGAGACGTCTATCCCTTGCTATCCTTGACAAGCGCGTTCTTTCATGTTTGGAAGTATTCTCAATGTAATGTGATTTTGAAGTAAGACTAAACTGATGCAGTCATGTGGATATAGTTTTGTTGTGGTATAACAAATGACGTGGACAGATGTTAATTTATGAACGAATTAGCAAATGGCCTACAGTTTGTTTTCTTACTTAATGAGCTAACAAATCTCGCCTGTTTTACATACCCAATATGTAGCAATTACCGGCTCTCCAAATGGTTTGGACACAAAATGTTAACATATGGGGAAATAAACACTGGAGTAATATATAGTTATGATATATACTGTGCCGTAAGAAACTCTGGCATAACTTTAAAGAGGTCTGTAAACATATCTTTACGATTTGGGTTCAGCCATGAAACTTTTTTCTTAACTTGTATAATGCTTTGTATATATGTCCTTTGACTAGTTACTATGTGAGGCGTTAGACTGATAATATGTGTACTTCTAGAGTAAACTGTCTTATAGGAAAAGTTTGTGGCAACCTCAGCTACTCCAGATAAAGAATCATGCTAGTTTCCCTGGTTTTGCTTTCTAAATGGTAGCAAGTGGCACATTAAATATCGTTCTTGGAATTCAACATCAAATATGTACGCTACATATTCCAAATGGATTATTTGGAAATGCAATCATAAGAAACTCAGGAAGATCTGCATACCCTTATTTATGACAAAAATAAAGGTTCCGGTTGAATGGATAGTGCATTGGTAATAAGATTGCATAATAGAGCACAAAAAATGAATAGATACAAAGGAAACTCTCATATCTCATGAGTAGAGGTATCCAAATAAGCATACGCATCACAAGAAATAACACTTCAAGGAAATAAGAAGAATTTCATAGACGAAAAGTGTCTGATTGTGGTTTCAGTGTGTTCTGAAAAACGAGCATGTGGCTGTTGTGAAGACAGAGTGGTCAACGCTCCTAAGGGAGGGGAATAAGGAAAACTATGAAAACTTCTAAATGTAGGTAGATAAGTCATAAAAAGTAAATCTAGGAATAGGGTAAGACACAGGGTTACACATGGGAAGGTGTTAGGCACCCCACAGTCATAAATTTGGTGTTGTTAATCCAAGCACAGTACAATAAGATTTTACTTTATAGTATTGGGTCTAGATGAACTAAACATAAAAAGTAAAAAGAAAGGAGTGGTGCATGAATAGTATACATAAGATCATCAATCTCAGTTGCTCATGTAATCGTTATGCTTCTTTGGGATTGGAGAGGGAGAAAGAAAAGAGGATTGCATATGGTTGGATCAAATCTACCTTGGTTAGACGTTGTAGAAGTTTAAGGTGGATCGTTTTCCTATATCACTTGCCTCCTTTGTCTTCTGATGAACGTAAGTTCATCCATTTTTATCCCATCATTTAGATCATTTCTTAGACATTTTGTATATTTAATTCATACGTTTAGAGTTTATTTAACAATGATTTTCTTTTATCCCCTTGATTAGAATTTTTGTTAATTTTGTTCAATTTTTGTAGGTTTATTCTCATTCTCGCTCCTTCAATCCCAAAGTTCAAGATTTCACAACATTATCTAAAGAATTAGAAGATCACGAGGACTCAATTATACATTTTAGTCCCCCAAAAGACCAGTCGGTCGATTGGTCCCCTCCAGTCGACCGACTCGATAGCAGAATTAGAAGGAGCCGCAAACGCCAACCTATCGACTAGTCATGTAGTCAACTGACTCAACTCGATCTACAAAGGGGCATTTTCATGGATGAAATTGTGACAACCCGACTTTTATCTCTCCTGTTTTGTACCCTTTATCTCTCATGAAGCGGCCTCTTACTCAATTTCATGTCAATTATATTGTATAAATGTGGTGACACTCCGATCTGGTTACATCAATGCTCAATTTCACCTCAATTTCACAATGTGTGCCTTTAATTTGCTCTTCCTATCTAAGCTCATCCTTTTAAGAATCGCCAAATTGCAATTGGAATTGAACCTGATTTAGGTGATAATCTTGTTGTATAATATGTTTCATGAGATGGAGGATTCAATTATTAATCCAATACACAAAAATGAGCTCGATTTGTCCTTCGTAGCCCAAGTTATGAGATTTCAAATTTCCATGAATTACTTTGGATTTAATCCTTTTGGAACACTTATTGGGCCCACCCATGGGTCCAGCCAATGTGAGGTTCATCCGCGCCGCTCCTTTCTCCTTCAGGAAAGCATTGAAAGGCAGGAACTGCCCTTCTTCTTCCTCCCCCAAATCTGGTAATGGAAGGAGAACAGAACCCTATCTTGCTCCTTATATAAACCCTTCGATACATTAACCCTAGTTCCTCTTCTTTTGTCTTATTTCTCCTTGATTTGCTTTCCTATTCACGTCGTCGCAGTCTTCTTCTCTCTGCCTTGTGCAGCTTCTGGCGTCATATCACGGTGCCACTGGGGTCGTCCCTCCCTAAAGAAATTGATAAAGAGAAGCACAAGGATCCTAGACGTTGTGCCCTACGCCCTGACCACCCTTGATCGGCCTCGTCTCTGACTACTAAAGGTGTTTCGTTGCTGGAGAATGAGAGGGGCGAGATCCCCCATTTGACCTCTGTTTTAGGTGTTGGAACAGAGGATTTTCGTGACTGGGGGTGCGGGCGTGAAGGTGGGGGGCTTTGGATTCGACCTTTGATCACGACGGGTCCCTGATGGACTCAATTGTGGATGGTCCTGGTTGCATAGGTCTAAGTGCAGCCAAGGAGCGGGTATGGGTGGTTCATAATGGTTGGACGTGGTGTGGTGGGATGAGGAGCGGTAGCAGACGGCCACTGAATGTGAGAAGACTCCCCATAATGGTCATACGTGGTGTGGTGGGATGAGGAGCGGTAGCAGATAGCCACTAAATGTGAGCAGACTCCCCATGGTGCCACTTGGCGGCGGTCACTTGGCCACAAAGGTAAAATCATGGGAATCATCCCCTTTTTTCCCTCAAATCTTTCTAAAATGATATCATGATCATCCTAAGGCCATAGTAGGTGATATTATATATCAATTTGATTGTCTCAAAAATATCTTCAACCTAGACATGGTTTCATGACTTGAAAATAATCCTAGCTCTCATGTCTTGCCAAAAATGCTATCTTTTGATCTTCTTATTGTATATAATGCATATTTATGATTAAGCTTGAACCTTTGATGACCATATATCCCTCTAATCATGGAATCAGTACCTTTTATGTATCTTTGAACTAAATGGGGTCCTAATCACCCTTCTTGCTCAATGACTAACTCCAATGCACTTATGTTACATGTTTTGAATGTAAATGGTGAACCTTACCCTAGATCGCCAATCTTGCTTAAAATGGACATCTAGAATCATCCTAACCTTCAAGATCAATAAAATATGTTACACCTCATGACTCTAAATATCATCCCTAAATCCCCTTCTATATGGTGGTTATATATCATCACCAAGTATGCATGAATGTGACACCTTGTGATGATGGATGGCTATACTTAATCAAATGAAGACTACGACCTCATTTGCACATCGAAGTATTTTAGATCCTTCATATCAGTTTTTATATGATTCCTTGTTACCCTAATGCTTAAGATCATCCCATTTTGACCTATGATGGTGTGTATATTCCTAATTACCCTACTGATTGTCATATGTGACTTATGTTACTTGCTTGTCTTCCTTGTGCCCCAAATGTGATGTGGACTTTAATCTCTTGTCTATCCCTTCTAAATCATGAAATATCCTTCCTAACGACCACCTTGATGTGGACGTCTCACATATATAATTCATATGTTGGCCCTAATTACATAAGTGAACTATTATGATGACTACATGTATGATCGAATGTTGGTACCTCATGTTTGTTGTTTGATGCCTAGACCCTAGGGGACATCCACCCTACCTTGAATGTGATTCTTATGCCCTATCATGCTGATCTAAACTCATGTCTTGCCCCAAACCATGTCATGATGGATTATGATCATGGCTTCTCTAATGTGAGTCTTATGACCTAATTATGTACATGAGTGACTTAAATCATGTAATGCTCGTGTAAGATGAATGGAACCTCATAATAACTTGAAACTTGAAACCCACCTTGATGATGACCTCTAAATAAGTAAAAGATCATATACTATACTAATAACCAACCTTGAACCTAACTTGGCCAAAAACCCTAAAATGAAGCTAGTTACGGTTAATGATGAGAATCTAATGCATTTATGCGATCTTGTGCTTAATCTGGTGTTGTTTGTGGCTAGATGGTCAAGGATAGGTAAGTAAAGAATATTTGAATCGAGTATGGGCTTTAATAATTATATGATTATGGCTTTATTGCTTGAAATGTGATATATATGTATGTTTGTCTACTTGCTCAATATTGCCATGTAATATTCTAGTATTGTACTTGATGTTTGTCTCGTGTCGTTGTTTTGTAACTTGCAAACATAATATAGAAACTCCATTATACAAACCTTGTGCACTTTACTGTATTCTTGGGGTAAGGACACTAGGCTGGGTACTTGAGTTGTCAAGATGGGGCAGACCATGTCAATAGAAGGGTTATCTAATCTTGACCACCCTTACAGACTCTTCTGATGGAAGTAGTAAAAAGCATTATGATACAAGATGTTTTTAGTAAAATTGGAGTGAAATGATATAAGACACAGACTCTCACTTTATTAAATACTTAACTTGTTATTCTTGCTCGTTTACTTCTACAACTCTTTTCAAATTATGCAAGTTTATATGTATGTATCTTTCAATCCATGTACTCAACACCTCGTTTGCTTGACCCACCTTGTTTTGAATATTTTATAGGTTCAAAAACGGCTAAAAGTTGATGGGCATGGTGGTCTATGTCAGGTGTACTTGTTGTAAGATCCCTCATATGCATGAGCAAACTTGTAAAAATTTGACTCTCAAATTGTAATTGAAATCTTGTAATAAAAGAATGTTGCTTAATATTATTGTTGAATGTTGATATTATATTGGTGCCTTGATCTTGTTATTTGTTCATGTATGCTAAGATTTACGCTTCCACATTCATTCTTTGATAATACCATGCTAGGGACATGCACCTAGGTCTTATCGCCATTGACTTTATAGTCATTTGGAGTTAGGATTTGAGTAACAAACAATTTCGTGATAGAAATGGTCGACTCACTTCAAACTGGCTGATTGACTTTCCTTCAAGCCAAAGTATCAACTTAGTCGGTCACCCGATTGGCTTCCAACTGGTTGACGACCCCACTTACAAGCCACACAACTATTTAATCCAGTACAGCAATTGGGTTTCCAACCAATCGAATGGACCGCCAGATATAGAAATTTCCAATGTTGCCATGTGCATTTTTAGGGTTTCTAGGGCACTTCCTCTGCTATATAAGGAGGGAGGAGTTCTAAACACAATATATCAAACCCTGTCATCTCAGAACCCTATCTGAGAGAGAGGAGCAAAAAAAAGGAAGTTAGAGTCGTGTTCTTCCTCATGAAGTCTACAAAAGTGTAGCTAACAACATGATTTCTCTTCCCCCTATCTTTGTTCCTACTTTTATGAGAAATATGAAGTAGTTCCCTTTTGTTGGGACATGGATAGTAGCCCCATGAACCTGTATATGGTATAAGCTAACTTTGATTCCAACAAATAAATACTCCCATGTACATGGCTAAAGTTGCTTCTACATCCTTTGTAAGGAGTGGGGTCCGGGAGGGGTCCATTTTTTAGTTACATTTAAGGAAATAATTGCATAATGCCCCGATACATCACAACTATAAAATAAAACCATCAAATAATTGGGATTCACAATATTTTCTAAAATTGAATGATAACATGAACATATTTTTTGTTACAATGGAAAATAAATCTAAGTATTACAAAATTTTCTCATCAGAGTTCAAGAAAGGTGACATATAGGGTATCTAACAAGATTTAACACATATAATAACAAGATCATTTTGCAGTGAGCAACCTATCCATCTTAGAAGTCCTCTTACAACTAGTTATCAACGTCCCCACCTATCTTTTGGTCCTCATGTTGTGCAATCTCTGGGTGGGTTGAAGGCAACACTCAAAGGAAAGAAAACAAAAGCAAGGACGTCAACAAACATTGAGTATGTGCAGTAAATAACAACTAGGCAATACTTAAGACAAAGGAAAGTCAATGTAAGATATCAAATAAAGGAAAGGTTCAAGATAAGAAATCTCAAGATAGTTAATAGGCCAAAAAATGAGGCGGTGTAAGTAAAGAGATGATTAATAGAAAGAAAATCTTGTCATATAACAACATTAACAAATCATAATTATGGAAGTATAGATGTACTACTACAATGAATAAAATTAGTCTATTTGCACACATATGAATTGTAAAAGCAAGATATAGTTTTAGTCATCATCAATTTGATTCAAATAAGAGGATGGGATTGTCTCAACAAAATAGGCCAGATGACCTTCAATAATACAATCTCATGGAATCAGTAATAAATCAGAAATAACAAGGGAATAGAAAGATATATCCATTGATGATCAATATTTAACCAAGGAATGCCTCATATGGGTTTGTCGATTATCATAATATTGCCTAGATAATGAGGAAAGATGCACATACCTTGGATTGAGTACTAAATCATAGATCAAAATCCACCCTACCAAGTCTAAAGTCACCTCAAACCTACATATAATAATTTATACATCATTAGGGTTCAATTTTTGTTAAATAAGATGAAACCCTAGAAATACAAATCCTTCAGAAAAACCCTAGGTTGACTCCTAATATTAACCTAATACAAGGTTTATTGTTACAGACTATTATCCTGACTCGAAATCTTAACTTTGTCATTAATGGTGTTTCCCTCAATTATTAATACGAGAATGAGAGGAATCAAGCCCTAAAATCTACTACTTAAAACTTTAAAATCAGGAGATGAAAATTGTGCCAAAAGATAGAAAAAATTCTCACGGTTCTAGAATATATTTTTTATAATTTTTAGAGCTTCTAGTAAACAAATACCATTTTTACAAGATTCTCATTATTTACTAATTTACTAATAAAATAAAATTTGCAAAGGTCCAATTTGTCCTTAAATGAAAGATACTAACTCTATCTTGTGAAAAGGAAAACGTGTCCTATTTGTATTCATGTATCATGTGACATAAATGAAATAAAAATATGGAACTGAAATAGGAAAAATAGGATCTGTGAGGGCAAGGAGGTAGTTTCCCTGACCAGCCTCCTTCAACCTCATGCATGTGCCATGGCAGACAGAGTACATTTGGAGCAGGTGTTCAAGAATTGGGGCAAATCTCAATTGTCTACTACTCATGAAATCAACTTTACAGATGCAAAGAGTATAATTCCAGAAGACATACCTTGAGACTGATTGAGTCACAGTGAAGCTAGTTTTCGAGGCAAGGCACCGCAAGCTCAAATCAAAATCCTGATTTGGTGGTGTATGAAATAATGGCACGAGGTAAAATTACTAGCAGATGAAAATTGCTCGGGGTGAGACAAAACCCTAGAGGGACCTTGATATAAATAGGGTTTGGAGTTAGGGCTTCTGTGTTAAAGATGTGGAAAAGCTTGGGCCCAAGAATTGGGCATTTCTCAAATTCTCCAAGATAAGATTTGAGTAGCATATGGATGGATGCAAAATTTAAAAAGGAAGCAATTAGAGAAGAAATCTCGAGCAAAGGTTGATTGTAGAGGGAGAAAGCCCATTTTTAAATACCTAACAGTGACGACATGTTTTCATACCTGATGCAAGGTTGACGACGACCTACATGTCATTCAATAGCGATCAGGTGACAGAGGTGAACATGCATATTGGATAGTATCACAGGCGTCGTAACATTTAATATATTTCTAAAACTGACTTTTCAAAAGTGGCGCATAATTTATATTCCTTTCCTATCAGACCCAAATTGGGAGAGAAAATAACATCCAAATTAAGTGAAATTCAGGAAGTTGACTAATAGGGACCCACATAATCTGAATTTCATGTCAATTTTTCCTTCTAGAAAACTTTAATATTGAAGAAAATTCTATTTTCAACATATTATTGTATTCCTTTTTCATTTATTGACCAATTTTCATGTGTGACTCCTTATTACATATACCTACCCATAGGAAAAGTCCAGAAGAATCATTTTGATTTTAAAACATTCAACTTGATAAATTTGCATAAATAACCCCAAATTAGTATACTACTCCTATTTATTGTATGAAAGCCTCAAATAGTTATGTTATTGGCTAAAATTCTTACAATTGAATATTATTAACATTCTAGCACAAACCAAATTAATAAGAGGATTAAAATAAAATGTCATAAGATAAAGGGGTAAAAGGTAGTATTTACCTAAATTTGGGTATGTTACATTCTTGTTATGTCCTTTGCAACTATAGTTCTAGGATTTTTATCACATTACAATATATTCAAATGTTTCTACATGCCTTCCTTAACTCCATTCCTTATTTTTCCTTACCCATCCTTGATCATTTTGCTCTGTGATTGGGAGTTACATAAGTTGAAAGGATGATCATCAATGTAATGAGTGGGACCCCAATAGACTGCATTTCCCACTTTACCCCTACTTGACCTATTGCCACTAGTACAAATATCACCTTTAGTGTCGGTTAAATATGACTTTCACAGTCGATTTCCAAGTGATACCCAAGTGGGTGACACTAAATGTAGAACCCTTCAGCGTCGATTTCATAATCGATGCCACAAAGCCATCCCCCAATTTGCAAACCCAAAAAACACGCTAGAAGGGTACAATATGTGTCGGGTATCGAGTCATAACCGACGCCACATCTCCATCCCAAGAAAAATTGGCCCCAGGTTAGACCATAGGTGTCGGTTAGCAACATAAAACTAACTCCGTTGACCTAAAATTATTGACGGTACCAAATAGTAACTGACACCATTAGGGGATAAAGACGTCAGTTAGCTATTAATCACCTATGAGTTAAGTTTTTGTTGTCGGTTTATTTTTTAACCGACGACTATGTTTTTTTTCTTCTAATCAGCTTGCAGGCCTGCTGTCCGGCTGGTCAGTAGGATGTAGAACCTGCAGTTCAGTTCTGAATTGTAGGTTTACAACATCCATTGATTTCAGCCAACAATACGACACAAACCTCCAAAATTAACAAGGATGGACAATTAATATAGAATGATTCACACACATGTATAAGCACATTTCATATTATTTCATCACACACATGTATAAGCACATTTCATATGATTTTATCACAAACATGTAGAAACATGTAGTTCCATTTTATTCCTCCATTTCATATTCACACACATGTAGAAACATATAGTTCCATTCATTGTTGACTCAAGGTCAATTAGGTCAATGTTGACTCACGTCTAAATTGACTAAACCCGTGTTTTGATGATGACTAACCATTCCACATATTGGTGTCTAATGTCTCTACTTGAGTGATTTCAGATTAGGTATAGACACACTCCAAATGCCCTAACTTGCGCATCTCAAATTGGAGAAAAGACAAGTCAAAGTCATACAAGTGCACATTTTTGTAATATGATGTAAATCCATTAGAATCATGTTGTAAATCACTTGTAATGATTGCATGACTTGTAATTAAGCTTAAAAAAATCAGGAGCACTTAGATTGAATGTTAGATTACTTTAGATGCATCTTTGAAAATTGATTACAAGCACTTTGTCGGTCGAGTTTCCCAGCCTGAAGACTCGACCGATCATCCTTGATCAATTTTCTACAGATTACATCGGTTGAGTTGTGTTTACACAGAACTCGACCGATCAAGTAACTGACCATTTCGATTCCTAATGGTCGGTTGAGTTTTGTCAGGACAAACTCGACTGATCATTTGAGTATCAGCCTTATCATTTACTTGATCGGTCGAGTTACCTTTATAGAAACTCGACCGATTGCTTTGTACTGAAAAGTGCAGAAAAGTGCTTCTAGCCGTTGTGGAGTTGCAACAAGTGAAAATAGATATGTTGCAAGCCATAAAATGGATAGTTTTCGTTCTCAAGTGTTCCCAAAGGCTAAGAGGCATCCCCAATTATAAATAGGACCCCTTGGGCTTCACTCCAAGGTTGAGCATTCATTGCAAAACTCTATGTGAGGTTCCTATTCTATAGTTGAGTGCTTCCTACAACCTCCTCTCTCTCTCTCTAAGCTTAATCACTTGTTACATACATTAGAGTGAGTAGGAAATCTGTAAGAGAGCTAGTCCTACATGTATATCTTGTGAGGCTCTCACTTCCACCATCTCCCTTTCTCTCATTTCAATCATGAAGATGAAGGTTCTCTCTCTTGTCCAAGAGAAGTGAAGAAGAACAAGGGAAGACGTCCCTTGGTGAAAATCAAGGATGAAGACTTGGAGCTAGAGTGGGTAATCCCTTGGTGAAGGCAGAAGACTCCTTGCTCAAGTGGGTAAGTCCTTGGTGGAAGCTTCTCCAAGTGAAGGTGAAGTCAAAGGCGGAAGATCCAAGAAGAGTGGGTAATCCCTGCAAGGCTGAAGACTTGTGTAAGAGTAGGTAAGTCCTTGGAAGAAGGCGGAAGACTCCTTGCAAAGTGGGTAAGTCCTTGGTAAGGTTGAAGACTCTTTGTATTGGATAAGTAAGTCATTTGTTTGGTCATGTATTGTAAGTCTTATGAATGAATATAAGAATGCAATGGTTAGGAAATCCTAGAGGTTGACCTCTCTAGGAAAGTGGACTGACATACTTCTAGTTGGAAGTGTGGAACCACTCTAAATAGCTTGTCTACTTGTGTTTGCTCAATCTCTCTCTCCCTTGCTATGTATGTCTTAGTTGCACACAAATTTCCTATTTAGAAACCTTATCTTATCATATATCTTGAAGGTCTAATAAATTTTGTTTAAGTGCATTCAGCTCTATTCACCCCCATCTAGAGCATCTAATCACCGATCTAGGATCCAACAATTGGTATCAGAGTGGGTCTTCTCCAAGCATACTTCAACAAGTAGGAGAAGATGGGTGACTACAAAGGAGGGAGATACTTTATCAACTTTCAAATCTTTAATGGAGCAATTTCCTCTATTGGATAAAAAGGCTTCAATTCTACATCCAAGGATCAAGTCTTGAGATGTGGCAAATGGTGAACAACCCATGCATGCTACTAAAGACAAAGATTGAAGAATGGGATGAAGCTACCTTGAAGAAAGCAACATTGAATGCTAGAGCCATGCACATCCTCTATGCCTCCATGACCCCCACCGAGTTCAACCGAATTTCTTCATGTGAAACAACCTATGAGGTATGAAGAAAGCTATGCATCACTTATGAAGGGACAAATCAAGTAAAGGAAAGCAAAGTCTACATGCTCAAAGGGCTGTTTGAGAACTTCAAGATGGGAAAGGAGGAGAGGATAGCCAAAATGTACTCAAGGCTCAACACCATTGTGAATTGTCTTACTGTTCTAGGACATCCTATGTCTAGTGAAGAGATCAACTTAAAGATCCTTAGAACTCTCCCCAAGAGGTGGGAACCCAAGGTGACTTCCATTGAAGAAGCAAGGTCTCTTAAGGATATTCCTATTGAAGATATCATTGGAAATCTACAAGGACATGAAGCCACACTTGACAATAGGGAGGAAGTAGAAAGATAAGAGAAGAAAGAGCTAAAGAGAATGAAGAAGGCTGAAATGAAGGATCAAATTGAAGTTATCATGGAACAAGTCTCTCCATCCTCTCAAGTTGAAGAAGATGCCATGTACTCCAAGGGAAGATTCTACAAAGGCAAGTCCTCCTCCATCCGGTGCTTCACATGTGGAAAGAAGGGTCACTACAAGGAAAATTGCCCAAAAGGCAAAAAGACCCATCTTCACAAGAGAAGAGAAGTACAAGAAGAAGGAGAAATGGCAGTCAAGCTCAAGTGGCTCCTCCAACTCAAGCCATTTCTTTAATTTCATGTAGAAAGAGGAAGCTAAAATTAGGGTTTCTTCTAATTCCTTACTCACTTATCAACATAGAAAGCCATTTCGATTCATTAGAAGTCAGGGTCTAACCTTGTGGTTAATAACACTTTTGAAACTGTATATCATCAAAAAAAATATTGTTAATAATTAATTATGATCAAGGATGTCCTTTAGGCCATAGACAGTCATTTTTGAAATAGGGAACGGATTCAGGTATTGATAACATTTTATATGGATAGAGGATATTTTTCTGATCAAAATGATGTATAGGTTTGCTATAATCCGATATTCCTAGTGTTTTTTATGATTTTTCTAAGGTAAGGTATTTTCTTGAGTACTAAAAGATTAACAAAATAAAAGAAAAGAAAAATACCCCCGATCGACGGCCGGATCCGATTAGATCACGGCTCAAATCGATCTAAACTGATCGGGCGCTCAGGATCGGTCTGTACTTGATCGGACGATCAAGGTTGGTCTTCACTTGATCGGACGCTCATGATTGATCCGTTGATATGCCTTCAGCTTGCTCGAGCAGCTTGTAGTCGGGAGCGGCAGGGAGCTCGCCGGAAGAGGAGGCGAGGATGCCACAGGCTATGGGTGCAAGCTAGAAGATGCCGCCCAAAACTGGCGGGCTCTGGCGAACTGAGTGGAGCAGCCAATTGAGGGGGAGGATGACAAGGCGGAGGAGAAAACAAGCAAGGTCGAGCGGCGGCGCTACTGAGAACTGAAAGTCAGGTAGGGCTCTCGGGTGTCAAAGAGGGTCGGGAAATAGAGGGTTATGCTAAAAGAAGAAGGGGCGACATCGAGGGGGTGGTTTTATAGGCTATCAGGGTAGGTTTAGGGTTGGTTGGGGTCCTGGGCTTCATGGCCGCCGCCGGAGTGAGAAGGGTTGAGGCTTAGGGGCTCGAGATGGCACATGGGTGCACGAAACGCGGAGTTTGTTGGGGTGGTTGGCCACGAAAACACAAGACGAGGTCAGCTCGTCGGGCGGAAAGTCGAGATAAGTTGGATGGGTGGCGAATAGCCCGCGTAGGGATCTCTCTCCCCTCCCCGCCCTTTGCGGGAGGTTGAAGACGGGTCCCTGACCCTTGGATCAGGGCGGGAGTCCATGTGCTATAGATCGGACGGCTGGGGTTGGCCCTCCATCAAACAATCCGCGCCCAACCTGAACATGGGCCGCGTGACACATTTTCTTGTCAAATAAAATGAAAACCTAAGTCCTAGGGTTATTAGCTTGAATTATACACCTGATTTTCAATTTCTTATATCTCCTAATTGGGTGGTCTAAAAGTAACAAAATTTTAGGGGTAGTTTTATAGAGTCATTATGCTACTATGATAAAAATTTGAGATCCAAATTCAAAGGTTTGATATGTTCATTTACTAAAAACATTATCATATGTATTCTATCATAAAAGCATACTAGGGTTTGCATATTTTTGCAAATTGTGACACATATTAGTCCAATTAAGTGAGGGAAGTATATGGGGGTAATTTGGTCCACAAATTCGATAATAAACTTTTAAGAGAGAGAAAAATATTATAAAAACTCACTTTGTCACATTCTCCCCTCTTTTTAAGAATTTTGCCCTCAAAATTCAAGCAGCCTGAAAGAGATGTGGATATTTCCGCTCGACTTCGGAATTGAGCTCCCATGTAGCATCGGTTTGATCATGGTGGCTCTAGAGAACTTTCACCATATCTATATCTATATGCCGATTATTGCGAAGCTCCTTTGCCTTGAAATCAAGAATTCTGACTGTGACTCAGCATACGTCAAATCATCTTTCAGCTCAAGAGGCTCATGATTCAGAATGTGACTGGGGTCTTTGACATAAGGCTTCAGATTAGATACATGAAAGACATTATGAATGGCACTATACTGAGGTGGTAGAGCAAGACGATAGGCACATTCTCCAACCCTTTCAAGAATCTCTAAGGGTCCCACATAACGAGGACTGAGCTTTCCCTTATTCTTGGCCAAAGCTCGAATTGGTCGGATCTTCAGAAAGACATGATCACCTTCCTTGAACTAACGTTCCTGCCGGTGAGCATCTACATATGATTTCTGCCTATCCTGTGCTCGCTTCATTCTCTGCCGGATCAGTGCAACTTTATCTGCATACAGCTGCATCTCCTCGGATTTCATCAAGGTGTGTTCTCTAACATCATCCCAATGTAATGGAGATCTGCACGGTCGGCCATAGAGAGCTTCATATGGTGGCATCCCAATACTCGCCTAATAGCTATTATTATAGCCAAACTCAACTAAAGGCAGGTAATGGTCCCACGAGCCTTCCCAGTCAAGCACACAAGCTCGTAGAAGATCCTCCAGAATCTGTACTGTTCGTTCTGACTGTCCATCTGTCTGTGGATGATAAGTTGTTCTAAAATTCAACTTGGTGCCCAATTCTTCTTGAACCTATTTCCATAGATTTGAAGTGAACTTTGGGTCCCGGTCCGAGACAATGGACGCTGGAATTCCATGCAGACGTACAATCTCCCGTATATAAAGGTCGGCCAACTCAGAAACTTTCACAGTAGTCTTCACCGGTAGAAAATGAGCTGACTTGGTGAGACGATCCACAATGACCCATGCAGCGTCGTACCCCTTCCTGGTCTTGGGTAATCCCACTACGAAATCCATAGTGATATGTTCCCATTTCCATTCTGGAATCTCGAGGGGTTGTAGTAGACCACCTGGTCTTTGATGCTCGGCCTTGATTCTCTGACAGGTCAGACACCTGGATACAAAATCTGCAATGTCGTGCTTCATGCCTCTCCACCAGAACTGTCATTGTAGGTCCTTGTACATCTTGGTCGTGCCGGGATGAACTGTGTACTTGGACCCATGCGCCTCGCTAAGAATGGTTGTCTTTACAGCTGACTGCTTAGGGACCCACAGACGGTTCTTGTATCGAAGACCACCATCAAGACCCACCGACAGATGTGTATGAGGTTTATCTAGGAGAGAGGAGAGCTCTGCAAGCTCGGGACTAGCTTTCTGTGCCTCCAGAAGTTCAGAATGTAGGTTAGATGTGATAGAGATGTTGTTGACATGCATGTGATCAACCAGAAATTGTGGTCTCCAGCTTGCTAGGTCCTCCATGTTCCTCCATTCGGGTATAGATAGGGACGCACAAACAACTCTTTTCCTACTAAGGGCGTCTGCAACCACATTGGCCTTACTTGGATGGTAGCCAATGGTGAAGTCATAGTCCTTCAAGTACTCAATCCACCGTCCTTGTCGGAGATTCAAATCCTTCTGAGTCAGAATGTACTTGAGGCTTTTATGGTCGGTGAAGATATCAAACGTTGCCCCGTACAAGTAGTGCATCCATATTTTGAGAGAATGGATGATGGCAGCTAACTCCAAATCATTCGTAGGGTAATTCAACTCATTGGGTTTCAGCTGTCTAGAAGCGAAGGCCACTACGTTCCCGTTCTGCTGTAGGACACAACCTAGACCATGTCGGGATGCATCAGTGAATATAACAAATCCTTCATTACCAGAGGGTAGAACAAGGATAGGTGCTGACGTCAACTTCTGTTTGAGCTCTTGGAAGCTAGACTCACAAGCAGATGACCAGATGAAATGCTCGTCCTTCCGAGTAAGCTTAGTGAGAGGAAGTGCCACTTTGGAGAAATTCGGAATAAAACGACGATAATATCCAGCCAGACCTAAGAAACTCCGAATTTCAGAAGGATTACGAGGAGGTTGCCAATCAAGTACAGCAGATACTTTAGCGGGATCAATAGATATGTTACCCCCAGAGATGACATGACCAAGAAACATAACTTTGTCAATCCAGAATTCACATTTAGAAAGCTTGCCATAGAATTTCTGGGCATGAAGAATCTCAAGGACAGACTTCAAATGCTCTCGATGCTTCTCCATAGAATTAGAATAGATCATAATATCATCAATGAAGATGACCACAAACTCATCAACATAAGGTTGGAAGACTTTGTTCATCAAGTTCATGAATACGCCAGGTGCGTTGGTCAACCCGAATGGCATTACCCGAAATTCATAGTGCTCGTAACGAGTCCGGAAAGCAGTCTTAGATATATCAGCATCTTTGACCTTAAGTTGATGGTAGCCAGAACGAAGATCAATTTTTGAGAAAACTTTAGCAGTACGAAGTTGATCAAAGAGGTCATCAATACGAGGGAGAGGATACTTGCTTTTAATGGTAGCTTGGTTCAACATGCGATAGTCAATACACATCTGCATCGAGCCATCTTTCTTTTTAACAAAAAGGACAGGTGCACCCCAAGGGGAAACGCTAGGGCAGATAAAACCCTTATCGAGAAGTTCTTGTAATTGTTTCTTCAGCTCCATAAGTTCAGCAGGTGCCATCCTATACGGTGCCCTAGAAATCGGAGTGGTTCCAGGAAGAAGATCTATGGAGAACTCAATGTCTCGGTTTGGAGGCAGCCCAGGAAGCTCCTCCGGAAATATGTCAAGAAAATCACGTACCACCTCCAGTCTTTCTATAGGCCCATTGTCAGGACTGGTCTCTGATACGAATGCGAGGAAGACTTTACATCCTTTAGATATGAGCTTTTTAGCTTTAAGAGAGGAAATTATTATATTATTACAAAATCCGCTTCCCCGAGGGATCACTACCGGAGAGGAATGAGGTTGAGAGAGAACTACCATCTTGTTTCTACAGTCAATGTAAGCATGATATGTGTACAACCAATCCATGCCAAGAATAACATCAAAGTCTTCCATGGTTAAGAGAATGAATTCAAAGGGCATGTCATGATTTTCAAATTTTAGAGGGAGAACATCAGTTTTCTGCAATGTAGTGAATATTTTGCCACTAGGAGTTGACACATCCAGAATGTATCCCAAGTCCCTTATATGTAAGTGCAACATTGAGGCCAGATTTCGAGAGATAAATGTATTTGTGGATCCAGAATCAAACAATGCTTTAACAGGATGTCCATTCAAGAAAACAATGCCTACACATGACAATTACATTGTAAATAATTGAAGGCATTGAACAAGATATTAGATATATGAAAAAGATTTAGGGTTACCTTCGACAAGCTGCTCGGATTTGCCCTAGCCTCCTCTGCTGTTACTGTGAACACCCTAGCATTATGGTGTCCCTGAGGGGGTGGATCACCTACTGGAGGTTTTCCAAGGATAGATGCATTGGGGCACTTGGCAAGGAAATGTCCCTCCTTCTTGCAGTTGTAGCAGACCGTCTTGGTGTAGCGACAAGGCCCGTCATGTCCTCATCCACAAGTCTTGCATTTGCTGCGGTAATCCATCAGCTTGCTATTCTTTGGTCCTTTCTTCCATGAACCTCCTCCTTTCCCTGATCCTTTATTATGGCCGGGGTGGAACTTTTTGAACTTCTCTTCCTCGGTGGTGGTCAACCCTAAATATCCCATGCTAGAAGGCTTCTGTAATCCTTGCTCCCTTTCCTGCTTAAGGGCCATGTCTAGGGCTTCATCAATGCTTCGGGGACGAGAGGCTATAACTAGGGTTTTCAGGTGTGCGGAGAGACAGTCTACATAATTCTCAGTGAGGCGGTCCTCAGTCCGAATAGGGGCATAGCGTTCCAGAAGCCTAAACTTCCGAGTATAATTGGCCACTGAGAGACTACCCTGCCTAAGTTCCATGTACATCTTCTCTTTCCTCTTCCTCTCTGCTATGGGCATGAAACGGTCGGTGAAGAGGGTCTTGAAGGCTTCCCATCCCAAGTTGTCTACTTACTCTCCCCGATTCCCACCATAATTCTCCCACCAGATCTTCGCCCCTCCCTTAAGCAAATGGGTGGCAAATTTAACCTTCTTTTCTTCGGGTACTTCTAGGGTACAGAAGGCATTCTCTATGGAAAGGACCCAGGCCTCAGCCTTGTCCATGACTTTGGGTTGGTCTTCCCCCCAAAAGCTGTCAGGGTTGAGCTTAATGAAGTCTATCACCGTCACTTCCTTTTTCCTAGAGGAGCTAGGTTCAGGGGTTCCTTTGGTGGCGAGGGTTTCCATAAAGTCTAGAAGGATTTTCTTCTGTTCCTCCCATCTTTCCTTGGCCTCAGTATCAGGATCAGGTACTTCGGAGGTTTCAGGTTCTTTTCTCTTCTTAGAGGATGATTCCTCCGAGGCCTTTGAGTTGCGAGTTTTAGGAGGCATCCTGTAATTAATATGAACATATTAGGTCTATTACTTCAACAATTATTCTCATCATTATCTTTATTATCATCACATGATATTTCATTATTCTCATTTATTAATAATTAATGTTCTGAATGTTATGATTTATGGAGGATATCCTAAAATCCTTATCAGTCGATCCTTAGGACTTTCTAAATAGAGAGACTCCTTCCTAACCTTATAATAAAGGTAAGAGGGAAAATTTAATTTATTTTAAACATAGATGAGAGGGAGAAATTTTCCTATGGAAGAGGTGAGAGGGAAAATCTATAGATGAGAAGATTCCTAAATTAAGGTATGCCCAAGATTAGGGGACACTTAGGATATTGGCCAGGTAGACTTATACTGCCATAAAGGTAGCCTCGTGATTGCCAAGCTAAGTGGCTCGAAGACTTTAGTCAGACCCATGGCAGATGCTATCCTAGACACCTCAACCCTTCACATCCCAAACTCAAGGACTACCCTAGACTCAAAATAGGGTGAATGAAGTTCATGTGACTTGATGTGTGAACATTGGCTCTGATACCAACTGTGACGTCCCCCAATTTCTATATACTTTCCATAGTGACATTCATAGATATGCGTGCACTCATATCTATAGATGTCAAAAGGGAAAATATAAGAGATTAAGGTAGTCAACTAAAACAGAGGTTAAGCCAAGATCTAGTCCACATCATCAGATAATGCCACACAAACATTCATTCATAAGGATAATAAAGTCATTACATATGGAGGGAAAAATATTGTTCTAGAGAAAGTTAACTTTATTACATAGGATTTCAATCATCCTCAAGATCACTAAGGAAAGAAAATAAACTAACATCTAGCAAGAGATGAGTTAAGAGGAAAAGATCTATCTATTACATCCTCCATGTTCATTATTTTATACCTTCAGGTACTTTGAGCATGCAATTCATTTTGTTGTCAATTGTTCCTTGCACCTAGAAAATACGAGAAACAAAACATCAGCAGGGCTGGTATGTGGTAAAAGTTACATTTAATAAGGTTGCATAAAGGAAAATATTTGAACAAGAAGAAAGGAGAGATAAAACCATTTCTTAAGGCGAAAATCAGGTAAACATCCTTTTTATTACAATCATTTTGATGTAGTTATACTACACATATTGCACTTAACTTACATCTAGTGTGGGCAACATAATATCATCATACATCTAACATGGGCCATGGAAAACATACATCCATGTTAGGCAACATACATCCACACCAGGCTATGTGCTCTAGTAGCTACAACCCATCATAACCATTTATGTTTCATTAGGTTTGGCGAAGTATAACTCATACTAGTCAACCAAGTAATAATATTCAAATATGAGCATCCAAGGTATACATATCATAGGAAACCAGAAATCTAGTCATATACTTATACGACCACATACCTGCTTGTTCAATCAAAAGTCCACAGATTTAGATTCAATCAAGAATTTAGTCACCCTGCAAAGAAAGCAAGGGTACAACATTACTATTGGTTCATGTGACCAGGACTAAGTTATGTTCTTAGTTATTATTCCTTTTATGTTATCGTAATTTAGATCAGGGGTTTCCCATATCCTAATTGGGTTCACAAATATTATCAGGTATGATCCATTATAAACTATTTGGATTAAAGATAATATTTAATTGATCAATTAGAAGATTCCCAAAAAATAGGGTTTCTAAGATGGTTAAAGAAAAAGGGGGGGGTAATCCTCAACATGTTAACCATTCATAACATCAGGGTTCGTTTTAAAGATTCAGACCAAATAATAAACACTAATTATCATCTAATGATATTAATTTTGTCAAAAAATATATCTTTAATTTCATGTAGAAAGAGGAAGCTAAAATTAGGGTTTCTTCTAATTCCTTGCTCACTTATCAACATAGAAAGCCATTTTGATTCATTAGAAGTCAGGGTCTAACCTAGTGGTTAATAACACTTTTGAAACTGTATATCATCAAAAAAAATATTGTTAATAATTAATTATGATCAAGGATGTCCTTTAGGCCATAGACAGTCATTTTTTAAATAGGGAACTGAAAAACACTAGAGGGGGGGGGGTGAATAGAGTTTTTAAATAATTTTAACAATTTATTGAACTCAAACAACCAACCACAAAATATTGGACAAGGGGACAAGGATTTAGAGTGGTTCCAACTTTAGCAAATACTAAAGTTGTCAGTCCACTACCCGGTTGCTTACCCAACCAGGATTTGGAAAGAATTTAATTTTATTACCTCGCAAGGACTTTACATAAAATTACAATTCTCTCCCTAAACCCTTCAAGCAGCCTTCACCTAGAAGTAATCGCCCAACCTTGAAGCAGCCTTCACCTAGAAGTAATTGCACCACCTTGAAGCAGCCTTCCTCCTGAAGTAGCTTCCCGTTGCAATAGCCTTCTTGAAGTAGCTTCCCGTGCGATAGCCTTCTTGAAGTAGCTTGAAGTCCACCTTCTCCTCCGAGAAGAACCTTCTCCAATCAACAGCCTCCAACCCTAGGAGTAGTAAGGAGAATACAAAGGATAAAAGGAACAAGAAGGAAAATAGAAATTACAACTTATCCTTTGAAGCACAAGGCTTGATTTGCCTATATCAAGCGTATCAATCTCCTAACCAATGAGTGTAGAAGTGTAAGTGCTGTGGTAAGGAGATGCTAGCCTATAGGACACGAAATGGGAGCAATGGGAATGAATAGCAGATGTAGGAATTGCTCTATTGCTCAAAACAGTATTGCCAATGTGTATTCAAGCTCAAGTATAGCACAAGTGTAGCTTAGGTGTTTTTTTGGTGTCCTAAGGCATGTCCTATTTATAGGAATGGCCTATGGATGCTTAAGGACGTTCTAGACAACTTCTAGGGGTTTCTAAGTGCTTAACTATCCGTTAGGAATAAGTTAGGTGCATTAGTAACGGCTAGTTACTTTATTCTGCAGTTGCTGTCAGAGACCATCTCGGTCGACAAATTGTCGACCGAGATACCTACTCGGTCGAAGTTTTGTCGACCGACAGGCTCTCTGGATCAACGTTCATTTGCAACTGCCAACTACTTTGTCAGCTGTGTCTAACGGCTACTTGGGTCATTCTCGGTCGAGAAGTTTGTCGACCGAGAGTGTCTCGGTCGAGGAGTTTGGTCGACCGAGATTGACCCTGTTTCAATCTTTCAATTTAGGCACTAAGTAAATGTATGAGTGTGCATATGTGATCCTATTTGAAAGGGATGATCTATCTAAGTGTGGTGATTGGCTAGGGAAGATCTAACGCTTGATTTACATGAGATCTAAGTACTTGTACATTATATATTTGTACAAGTTTACAATTGATTACATTGTATGACTTTTACAATCATTCAAGCGTATAGTTTCCTTAGAGCTTTGTCATCCACTTTATTCCTGCAACACTCAAGTAGCACGTTAGATCAACAAGAATGAAATGTTTATCATCATCGAAACAAAGGGATTTATTATAATGTCCAATTTATCCAACAATCTCCCCCTTTTTGAAGATGACAAACATTTCCTAAATATGAAGTAAGGAAATATAAAGCATGTGAGTTTCATACCTGAAGATTACCTTTTGTAGCCATTCTAGTTTTGCAAGTGAGTGCTGGCCATCAAGATGAAACTCATTTATATTTTAGATTTTATATTCTTTCTCCCCCTTTGTCATTTCAAAAAGTTATCCAGTTTGAATATTTTATTTTTCTTCTTCCCCTTAATTTTATATTATGCTCCCCCTTAAATAGATATCCTATTAGGAACATGGATTTAATATCATTTTTGTCTAGTTTATCCACAATTTGTTTCTCAATCATTTGCAAAGGATGTTAAGCCTTGAAATGATATGAGATTCCCTTAAGCTTATGATGAATGTATATTGATTTCCCATCTATCAAGGGATATTAAGCCCTAAATTAAATGAGATTCCTTTAATCTTAGAGTACATAAAAATGTCTCCAACCAAATGCAAGGGATGTTAAGCCCTGATTTGTTTAGAGAGTTCCTTTAAGTACAAGATATATCATTTTCATAGATTTCTTCATAAAAAGTACTAAAGTCGTAACAAGCTCCAAATGATGTTTACAGTATTTTTTGTAAGCTTCTCAGTCAAATTTGTTTTTATGAGATCCCCCTTAATCTTACAATTTAAAAGCAATTTAAGGCTTCTAAGGTCATAAATGATTTTAAATTTTGATTTTGACCTTTATCAAAAATATACTAAGATTAAGTACAATAAAATGATGTACAAATAAGCATTTTGTCAAAGCTTATTTTAGGTCGCCCTTGACTATGACCATAGCGCCCCTTGGTCAAATTATATTTCAACCAAGAGGCATAAATTGCAGATTTCCAATTAAGCATTCATATCAATTTTTGAAGCATGTTTAAGTGATACTCAATAAAAGCATGAAAGCACGAAAAAATCTTTTAAAGATACCAATTGAAATTTTTTTATAACATTGTGCTCTTTGCAAGCATTTCTAAGAGATATATCACCAATGAATCATTTGCTTGCCTATGTAATGATAAAAGCATAAAAACAGAAATTTTCTTTAAACTAAGCATAATTTTTAGTTTTTGACTTAAGTTACTTAGAATTAAACCAAATGAATCTCATATAAACTTTCAAGGATGATTTCCATAATTTATACTTTATTGTATAGTCATTGACCACAAATAGATATCAATCTGGATCAATTTCAAAAGAATTCAGCAATTCTACAGCAGTCTGAAAATCAGTGACATGCTCGGTCGACAATTTCTCGACCGACTGTTCACTCGGTCGACAGATTCTCGACCGACCAAGTTTCTGGAATATGTTCAGAACTCTTAATCAATTTCAAGCAAAAGATTTTATGCAAATTAGAGCTCGATTGTGTTGAGATAAGACATTATGATATCAAGAATCAGTTTAGGTCAAATCTCAACTAGTTAATTTTAAGCTACTAAGTTTTAGGAATCCAAGCTAACTCATCATTCTTTTTCTTATATGGGCATGAAAATGAATAATGTCCAAGACGCATGCAATAATGACAACTAATAGCATCAACTTCATTTCTCTTTCTAGGAATTGAGTTCCTAGGTACAAATATAATCTTGGATGCTTTAACTCTTTTGGGTTTATTTCTCCTTGGATCGTATCCTAATCCTCTTCTTCCATTATAACTAGAGGAGATTTTCAGAATATTTTCAAGTATGCCATTTCCTCTTAACTCATTTACATTTCTTTGTAACTTAGCAATATCTTTCTTTGCCTGATCTAAATCGGATACTAGAGAGTTCCTTTCTTTTACAACCTCATCATAATCTAAATGTGAACATAGAATAGGTTGTTTCTGAAGATCATTCACTTGAGTTTGCAAGTTTAACTTTTCTAAGGAAAGAAGATTGCAATTAGCTTCTACCGATTTTAACTTAAGAGCATAATCTTCATTTTCCTTTTTGAGATTTTCATTTTCGGATATAAGAGCAAGAAGTTTAGCATTTAAATCTTTATTTGCTTTCTTAAGTTTCTTCTTGCACTCAATATACTTCTCATGAGTATCTTGAAGACTAGCAATTAGATCTTCTTTTGGTAGATCATAAAGACTTACCTCTTCTTCGTCTTCATTTGTTGTAGCAATGAGGCATTCTACTTCTTCTTTTCCATCATCACTATCATCACTTGAATCATCCCATGCAGCTCGATATGCTCTTTCTTTCTTTTTGTGAGATGATTTCTTCCCTTTCTTGAGTTTTGGACAATCACCTTTCATATGTCCTTTCTTACCACATTCAAAGCACCTGGAAGAAGAAACACTAGAAGTTTTATTAGTTTTAAAACTTTTATATTGCTTACCATTTACAACGAGAGTTTCTTCTTCACTATCATCTTCACTTGTGTCATGATTGTCTTTAGTTGAAGCTTTGAATGCAATATCCTTCTTTTTCCCATGTTGACGTTCACGTTCTCTTCTTTCTTCCTCTTCTAGAGTTGCCTCATGAGCTTCTAAATTGCCAATGAGTTGCTCCATTTTCAGTTTAGTGAGATCATTGGCTTCTTCAATGGTTGTCACCTTGGGCTTGTATTTGGGAGGAAGTGATCGAAGTACCTTTGACACCTGATCTTCTTCAAGTATAGTTTTTCCTAAGGCATTCAAACCATTAACAATAGAAGAGAATTTTGCAAACATTTCACTAATGGATTCATTTGGATCCATACGAAAGTGTTCAAATTTCTGTTTAAGCATACTAATCTTAGAGTTCTTAACTTGAACCGTACCTTCATAAGTTATGGACAATCTATGCCATATTTCATAGGCTGTTTCACAATTTGATATTCTATTAAATTCTCCTACTGAAATTGAACAATAAAGAATACTTACAGCCTTTGCATTCATTTGATCCGATTTTACCGTGTTTGCATCCCATTCTGCATATTGTATTTGAGGAAGCTCATATGGTGTTGACACCATCCTCCATAAGTCCCAATTTATGCCTTGGAAGTAAAACTGCATCCTTCTCTTCCAATATTGGTAGTTTGTTCCATCAAACACTGGTGGCCTAGCAACGAATGTCCCTTCGAGGTTAAGGTTGTTGAGCACCCCGTCACCCATTTCTTCAAGACCTTGTTAGGGTTCCTTGAAGCCTGCTCTGATACCAATTGAAAAACACTAGAGGGGGGTGAATAGAGTTTTTAAATAATTTTAAAAATTTATTGAACTCAAACAACCAACCACAAAATATTGGACAAGGGGACAAGGATTTAGAGTGGTTCCAACTTTAGCAAATACTAAAGTTGTCAGTCCACTACCCGGTTGCTTACCCAACCGGGATTTGGAAAGAATTTAATTTTATTACCTCGCAAGGACTTTACATAAAATTACAATTCTCTCCCTAAACCCTTCAAGCAGCCTTCACCTAGAAGTAATTGCCCAACTTTGAAGCAGCCTTCACCTAGAAGTAATTGCACCACCTTGAAGCAGCCTTCCTCCTGAAGTAGCTTCCCGTTGCAATAGCCTTCTTGAAGTAGCTTCCCGTGCGATAGCCTTCTTGAAGTAGCTTGAAGTCCACCTTCTCCTCCGAGAAGAACCTTCTCCAATCAGCAGCCTCCAACCCTAGGAGTAGCAAGGAGAATACAAAGGATAAAAGGAACAAGAAGGAAAATAGAAATTACAACTTATCCTTTGAAGCACAAGGCTTGATTTGCCTATATCAAGCGTATCGATCTCCTAACCAATGAGTGTAGAAGTGTAAGTGCTGTGGTAAGGAGATGCTAGCCTATAGGACACGAAATGGGAGCAATGGGAATGAATAGCAGATGTAGGAATTGCTCTATTACTCAAAACAGTATTGCCAATGTGTATTCAAGCTCAAGTATAGCACAAGTGTAGCTTAGGTGTTTTTTTGGTGTCCTAAGGCATGTCCTATTTATAGGAATGGCCTATGGATGCTTAAGGACGTTCTAGACAACTTCTAGGGGTTTCTAAGTGCTTAACTAGCCGTTAGGAATAAGTTAGGTGCATTAGTAACAGCTAGTTACTTTATTCTGCAGTTGCTGTCAGAGACCATCTCGGTCGACAAATTGTCGACCGAGATACCTACTCGGTCGAAGTTTTGTCGACCGACAGGCTCTCTGGATCAACGTTCATTTGCAACTGCCAACTACTTTGTCAGCTGTATCTAACGGCTACTTGGGTCATTCTCGGTCGAGAAGTTTGTCGACCGAGAGTGTCTCGGTCGAGGAGTTTGGTCGACCGAGATTGACCCTGTTTCAATCTTTCAATTTAGGCACTAAGTAAATGTATGAGTGTGCATATGTGATCCTATTTGAAAGGGATGATCTATCTAAGTGTGGTGATTGGCTAGGGAAGATCTAACGCTTGATTTACATGAGATCTAAGTACTTGTACATTATATATTTGTACAAGTTTACAATTGATTACATTGTATGACTTTTACAATCATTCAAGCGTATAGTTTCCTTAGAGCTTTGTCATCCACTTTATTCCTGCAACACTCAAGTAGCACGTTAGATCAACAAGAATGAAATGTTTGTCATCATCGAAACAAAGGGATTTATTATAATGTCCAATTTATCCAACAGGAACGGATTTAAGTATTGATAACATTTTATATGGATAGAGGATATTTTTCTTATCAAAATGATGTATAGGTTTGCTATAATCCGATATTCCTAGCATTTTTTATGATTTTTCTAAGGTAAGGTATTTTCTTGAGTACTAAAAGATTAAAAAAATAAAAGAAAAGAAAAATACCCCCGATCGACGGCCGGATCCGACTGGATCACGGCTCAAATCGATCTAAACTGATCGGGCGCTCAGGATCGGTCTACACTTGATCGGACGATCAGGGTTGGTCTTCACTTGATCGGACGCTCAAGATTGATCCGTTGATATGCCTTCAGCTTGCTCGAGCAGCTTGTAGTCGAGAGCGGCAGGGAGCTCGCCGAAAGAGGAGGCGAGGATGCCACAGGCTGCGAGTGCAAGCTAGAAGATGCCGCCCAAAACTGGTGGGCTCTGGCGAACTGAGTGGAGCAGCCAATTGAGGGGGAGGATGACGAGGCGGAGGAAAAAACAAGCAAGGTCGAGCGGTGGCACTACTGAGAACCGAAAGTCAGGTAGGGCTCTACGGTGTCAAAGAGGGTCGGGAAATAGAGGATTGTGGTAAAAGAAGAAGGGGCGACATCGAGGGGGTGGTTTTATAGGCTATCGGGGTAGGTTTAGGGTTGGTTGGGGTCCTGGGCTTCACGGCCGCCGCCGGAGTGAGAAGGGCTGAGGCTTAGGGGCTCGAGATGGCACATGGGTGCACGAAATGCGGCGTTTGTTGGGGTGGTTGGCCACGAAAACACAAGACGAGGTCAGCTCGTCGGGCGGAAAATTGAGATAAGGTGGATGGGTGGCGAACAACCCACGTAGGGATCTCTCTCCCCTCCCCGCCCTTTGCGGGAGGTTGAAGACGGGTCCCTGACCCTTGGATCAGGGTGGGAGTCCGTGTGTTATAGATCAGACGACTGGGATTGGCCCTCCATCAAACGGTCCGCGCCCAGTATGAACATGGGCCGCGTGACACATTTTCTTGTCAAATAAAATGAAAACCTAAGTCCTAGGGTTAATAGCTTGAATTATACACCTGATTTTCAATTGCTTATATCTCCTAATTGGGTGGTCCAAAAGTAACCAAATTTTAGGGGTAGTTTTATAGAGTCACTATGCTACTATGATAAAAATTTGAGATCCAAATTCGAAGGTTTGATATGTTCATTTACTAAAAACATTATCATATGTATTCTATCATAAAAGAATACTAGGGTTTGCATAATTTTGCAAATTGTGACACATATTAGTCCAATTAAGTGAGGGAAGTATATGGGGGGGTAATTTGGTCCACAAATTCGATAATAAACTTTTAAGAGAGAGAGAAATATTATAAAAACTCACTTTGTCACAATACTCTAACTTGCTTTTCTTTCTATGCTTGGACAATCCCCTATCTGTGCTCTTCTACTCTCCTTATATATATTTGTGTTATCTCCTTTCTCTTAAACAAGTGATGTTTCTTATTTTCTTCATAACCCCACTTTTTGAAATGACAAAGGGGGAGAAAGGTATGTATTCTTTTAAAAGAGGAAGAAGGCATGTCTTACATGAAGAGGAGAAGCATGTACATATAAAGGGGAGAAGGTAAAGGGGAGAAAGTAGAAGACATAGTATTCTATAAATGTTATGAAAGCTAACCATGCAGGAGAAATAACATCAATTGAGGGGGAGTATGAGAACTCCACTAGCATCAATTGAGGGGGAGCATATGAGCTCAATCCTATTGAAACCCCTAGGTTTCTCTGAAGGTATGATTTTACTTTAAAGCTTTCAATACATTTATGGAATGGTTTGTCATCTTCAAAAAGGGGGAGAATGTTGACTCAAGGTCAATTAGGTCAATGTTGACTCACGTCTAAATGGACTAAACCCGTGTTTTGATGATGACTAACCATTCCACATTTTGGTGTCTAATGTCTCTACTTCAGTGATTTCAGATTAGGTATAGACACGCTCCAAATGCCCTAACTTGCGCATCTCAAATTGGATAAAAGACAAGTCAAAGTCATACAAGTGCACGTTTTTGTAATATGATGTAAATCCATTAGAATCATGTTGTAAATCACTTGTAATGATTGTATGACTTGTAAATAAGCTTAAAAAAAACCAGGAGCACTTAGATCGAATGTTAGATCACTTTAGATGCATCTTTGAAAATTGATTACATGCACTTTGTCGGTCGAGTTTCCTAGCCTGAAAACTCGACCGATCATCCTTGATCAATATTCTACAGATTGCATCGGTCGAGTTGTGTTTGCACAGAACTCGACCGATCAAGTAACTGACCATTTCAATTCCTAATGGTCGGTCGAATTTTGTTAGGACAAACTCGACCGATCATTTGAGTATCGGCCTTGTCGTTTACTTGATCGGTCAAGTTACCTTTATAGAAACTCGACCGATTGCATTGTACGAAAAAGTGCAGAAAAGTGATTCTAGCCGTTGTGGAATTGCAACAAGTGAAAATAGATCTGTTGCAAGCCAAAAATGGCTAGTTTTCATTCTCAAGTGTTCCCAAAGGCTAAGAGGCATCCCCAGCAATAAATAGGACCCCTTGGGCTTCACTCCAAGGTTGAGCATTCATTAAAAAACTCTATGTGAGGTTCCTATTCTATAGTTGAGTGCTTCTACAGCCTCCTCTCTTTCTCTAAGCTTAATCACTTGCTACATATATTAGAGTGAGTAGGAAATCTATAAGAGAGCTAGTCCTACATGTATATCTTGTGAGGCTCTCACTTCCACCACCTCCCTTTCTCTCATTTCAATCATGAAGATGAAGGTTCTCTCTCTTGTCTAAGAGAGGTGAAGAAGAACAAGGGAAGGCATCCCTTGGTGAAGATCAAGGCTAAAGATTTGGAGCTAGAGTGGGTAAGCCCTTGGTGAAGGCAGAAGACTCCTTGCTCAAGTGGGTAAGTCCTTGGTAGAAGCTTCTCCAAGTGAAGGTGAATTCAAAGGCGGAAGATATAAGAAGAGTGGGTAATCCCTGCAAGGATGAAGACTTGTGCAAGAGTAGGTAAGTCCTTGGAAGAAGGCGGAAGACTCCTTGCAAAGTGGGTAAGTCCTTGGTAAGGTTGAAGACTCTTTGTATTGGATAGGTAAGTCCTTTGTTTGGTCATGTATTGTGGGCTCCGATCTCCAAAACCCCGATATAAACACGATTTAAACTTAGCGGAAGCAATCGATTAACAACGGAAGACAAAAATCACGGGATATTAAAACTTTTTGAGATAAGATCTTGAAACCATGAAACTCCTTCCATAGAAAAGGAAATAAACTATTTACATCTCTGATAATTACTTCTTGAGTAATTATATACAACATGATACAAAATTCTCAAGAGTCAAAACCAAAATCTCAGACACTAACTCCTAGGACCTGAGAGTACAGAGACGGCATAGGACTATCTAACTACATAACTCAGCAGTCAATATCTCCACCTGAGATTCACTGCTGCTCCTGGTACTGCTGTTGCTGGTTTTGGTCACCTGTAGGCTGGTTCCTCCGTCTTCGATGACCACCTAAAAAGTTGAAGTCTACGGGGTGAGACAATTTTAAATAATTGTCCCATCGAGAGTTATAACTCTCCACTAGAAGCTTTATATAGCAATTCAAAGAATAACATAAGCAATAAAAGCTCTCAAAGTATTCAACAACAATTTGGTAATAAGCATAAGTTCATCATTTAAGAAATATGAAGAACATGTGTACTATTTAGTGTAACATTAATCAAGTATCACGTAGTTAATCCTAACAGATATACTACGCTATTGATTATGTTTTACAAACATTATCATGCCCTGCGGAGATGAGGTATACCACTCATACTCCAACCGATCACTTGTTAAGTCGCATCGGTATCATACCTAGGTCATCAAAAGAGCCGGATTCTTATGACCTCATCTTCCTCAGTCAGTGTGAGGATAAACATGCAGGACATCTTGTGTCTCTACTAATATAGCTCACCATGGTAATCTGGTACTTTGCTATTTTTAGAGTTACAGTGGCATTCTGTACTCTCTTCGTCATCGAGAGATTTCTTGTTTATCTCTGATCGATGCGGTATAAGGATTTCCTCGAGAGAATTGTGTTGTAGCATAAACATATAGTGAAGGGTTGATGGATTAAGATACATCTACATCAATTCCTACACTAGGATGTAAGGATTTACACATCCATATTCCCCCACATACTCAAAAGTATGTGATCCAGGAGTTCCCTTAGGAAAACCTGTTTCACCATAATTTTGCTTCTGACAACGATGGATCTATGATCAGGGCTTTACATGGTATGATTATACTTGATTAGTTAGGTACATTTCAATATTCTTTTAACTTCATACATGTTCTCAAACATTAATCATTAGCATAGCAGCTATGAAAGTAGAATACTTAAATGTAACAAGTCTAACTCACATCAATTATAATTTCTCAATAATCTCATCACAAGTCATCTGTTAAGCATGACCTTGATGATACTCATGGCTCTCACAGCCTAACAATCTCATTAGATGCCACTTACTAGGTAACAGGGTATTTCACTATTCATAAAGCTAATAACATGCTTTCAATGAATATGGTATCATCATCCTTACCTGGATATGATTATCTTCCCATAAGAACCTGCATGGTCAATTCAACTGATAACAGTAAACAATTCATTTCAAAGAAGTTATACCTTCCTATTCTTACAAGAGTTAGGTTCCCTGATTTTTATCAATTTAGGGTTTACTATTCACATTACATGTCATTACCCTAAAATTAGGGTTTACTATTCACCTCATGGTGAAATGAACTCATAACATCATCATGTATGAGAAACATCATCATTAAAGCCCTCAGATAAGATTAAGATTCATCAATTATCACAATTAGGGTTTCCATGATCTCACATAGGTGGATCATACCCTAATCATGCACATTCATATGTATTAAAGGTACTTTACTTGAGTTTCAACCCTAAATGGTACTTTCTCTCTCCTCTTACTAGTAGATGGTGATTACACCACTCTAGATTAGGTTGGGACAAGTCCTCATTGACTATCATAAGTCAAATCACCACTAACATGTGATTAGAGATTGATTAAAACAAGGTATCACTCACTTGTACCCTTCAAGGGCATTTTGGTAATTTACACCATTGATCACCATCATGGGTCAAATCATTAGTCACTTAATCCCTTAATGTCCTAGGTTATCATTAGGGTTTAGATCAGATCACCATTGAACCCATTACACCTTCAATTGATTAAGTATAAACAACCTTGAACATCTCCAAACGGTTTCAACCTTCAACCACCAAACGGTCTGGAGACCGTTTGGTCTCAAACGGTCTTGAGACCATTTGACCTCAAACGGTCTTGAGACCGTTTGGGGTGCGTTGACCATTTGGGGAAAGTTGACCTCCAAACCATTTGAAGCTTTTGCGGTTTGAAATCGTTTGATCAAACGTTCTTGAGATTGATTGGTTCAAATGACCTTGAGATCGTTTGAGCCCAAACGGTCTTGAGACCATTTGGCCCCAAATGGTCTTGAGACCGTTTGGCCTCAAACGGTCTTGAGACCGTTTGGATCCAAATGGTCTTGAGACCGTTTGGTCCAAATGGGCTCAAACATGGTTCAAAAGTTACAATCGATTATGGTTATGTATGTTGAAGCCTTCAATTATCCAAATCCATGTAAACCATTACAAATTGAGTCAATTAGGATGAGCCTTAATCAATTGAACATCAAATTGACCTTCAATTGAAAGCCAATTAGGGTTAAGTCCATCTCAATTAGGGTTTCAATCGGATAATCATCAAAGTTCAACAATGTGAATCAAATCAAGGTTGAACCTATCAATTGACCTCCAATTGGGCCCAAACTTGGCCCAAACGGTCTTGAGACCGTTTGGATGAATCCCCAAATGGTATTGAGACCATTTGGGTCCTTCAACCCAAAACTCAACAAGATTTATACTTGAAATCAGCAATTTCAACCCGATTAGGGTTAAGGTGTTGAAGTGCCTTCAACTCTCAATTGGTTAAGAATTAGATTATGATTCTTTGTAGGAATGAAATTCAATATATTACCAACAGACCCTCAAATGGTCGTCCCTTGGTCAACACTATCAAACGGTCTTGAGATCGTTTTGATCCAAACGGTCTTGCAAGACCGCATGAGATCAAACAGTTTGAGACCGTTTGACCTTAAACGATTTGCAACCGTTTGGACCAAAAGGGTCCAAGGTCAGTTGATAAATTTGCCTAAGAATTCACACCCATCATCTTCAACCTTTGTTCAGGTCGGTTGTACCACGGTTTTGCTTGCAAAATTATAAGGAAGAAAGGGGGTAGAAGAAGAACCAAAGCTTAAATTGCAAGAACAACGATATGCATATAAAGCAAAGAGTTTAGAATTATAAAACCCGCCTCAAACGCTGTTCCTAGAGCTCCAAGATTCCAAGCTTCAAGCCTCTAATGGCTTCTTGAGCTCCACAACTCGGCCAGAGGTGATTCTCCAAGGAAAAGATGGGGATGGTCGGCTAGAACAAAGAATCTAAGTGAGTTAACCATAGAACCAACCTTTTAAGAAGAATTCCTCCATGAATTCGAGCTTGAAGATGGTTCCTACTCACCTTAGCACTAGTTGGTCGTTCTCCCTGAGGTCCAGATCTCTGCCTTGGCCATTTTGAGAAAGATTAGAAATGAAGAGGATAAAGGATACGTTCACTTGGTTTACAAGGGTTTTAGCTTATATAGTTTAGGCTATTTTCCATCATAAGGGCCTCTAAAACATGGATTTCTCATCTAAGTCCCTCCTTGTTTCTATGGCAGTCCAAGCCATCTAAACTTAAGCAAAGTCCATCAAAACTTAAGATCTAAGGGTAAAGAAAGCCAACATACAAACTAAGGTACATATGTGAAGGGTCTCCTTACTCATATTAGGTGAATTTTACCACAAAGATTATTCTTCTAATCTGATTATTCATTGAAGTGCCCCTTTCATCATTCCTACTCTAATTAATGTCAAGAGTCATAAAAGATATTCTAGAAGGTGTATTTTACAAGTTGCACCCCACATTTTGGGTAAATTGCATTTTACTCCAAAATTAGGGTTTTAAGCACAAGGATTGTCCCACAAGTTGCATCTTGATGCCCAGGCTTGGGAAATCCATTATATTTCATCATATTCACTCATATGATGTCTCATTACCAGAAGAACATCTTAAATTGTGAAATTTGCAAGTTAAACCCCTTAACTGGGTAATTTGCACATAGGTCCCTGCATTACAAAACAATACTACAACTTTGTTTAAAAAGGACAAAATTGAAATTGTATGTTCCTGGGGAACTTAATTACATGCCAGGGAATAATCACAAGTATTTAATTACATATTTAGGCAAAACATCTAGGGTTAGTTTATAACCCAGGTTAGGGATGTTACATGTATTGTAAGTCTTATGAATGAATATAAGAATGCAATGGTTAGGAAATCCTAGAGGTTGACCTCTCTAGGTAAGTGGACTGACATATTTTTAGTTGGAAGTGTGGAACCACTCTAAATAGCTTGTCTACACTAGTACAGAAATGGGTTATAACATCACTACTTGTAGGGTCAGTTTTTCCAAATAACCGACCTTATATGTCTTAAAAAAATGCGGACACCACTTAAGATCTCTTGGGTCAATTTTCTTAAAAAACCCGACCTTGTAGTGTAACTATATAGGGTCAGTTTTCCAAATAACCGACCTTATTGTCTATAAAAAACGCGGGCACCACTTAAGACCACTAGGGTCACTTTTCTTAAAATAACCAACCTTGTAGTGTATCTCTATAGGGTCGATTTTCATAAAATAATCGACCTTATAGACAATTGGATTAGAAAGCCAATTACAGTTTCCTGCGGCAAAAATTTGCTCGATTTTGGCTTCATGCTTCGATCTATACGGTCGGTTTTTTCAAATAACCGACCTTATATGTCTACAAAAAATGCGGGAGACATCTTGAATCCAGTTTGCCTTCACGCATGTATAAGCACCTCTAGGGTCGGTTTTTTTCCTTATAACCGACCCTAGAAGTCCCTTCGGTCGACAATATTGTTGACCGAGATGAATTTTGGATCCAGTTTAGTTCACGCATGTATAAGCACCTCTAGCGTCGTTTTTTTTTACTTTTAATCGACCCTAGATCTCCTCTCGGTCAACGAATTTATCGACCGATAACCTCTCGGTCGACAAATTCGTCGACCAATAAGGAGCCAGATTTCATATGTATAAGCACCTCTAGGGTCAGTTTTTTCCTTATAACTGACCCTAGAAGTCCCTTCGGTCGACAATATTGTCGACCGAGATGAATTTTGGATCCAGTTTAGTTCACGCATGTATAAGCACCTCTAGCGTCATTTTTTTTTACTTTTAATCGACCCTAGATCTCCCCTCAGTCGATGAATTTGTCGACCGATAACCTCTCGGTCGACAAATTCATCGACCGAGAAGGAGCCAGATTTCACGTGTATAAGCACCTCTAGGGTCAGTTTTTTCCTTATAACCGACCCTAGAGGGATCCTCGGTCGACAATATTGTCGACCGAGATGAATTTTGGACCCAGTTTAGTTCACGCATATATAAGCACCTCTAGCGTCGGTTTTTTACTTTTAACCGACCCTAGAGCTCCCCTCGGTCGACGAATTTGTTGACCGATAACCTCTCGGTCGACAAATTCATCGACCGAGAAGGAGCCAGATTTCACGTGTATAAGCACCTCTAGGGTCGGTTTTTTTTCTTATAACCAACCCTAGAGGGCTCCTCGGTCGACAATATTGCCGACTGAGATGAATTTTGGATCCAGTTTAGTTCACGCATGTATAAGCACGTAGCATCGATTTTTTTTACTTTTAACCGACCTTAGAGCTCCCTCGGTCGGCAAATTTGTCGACCGATAACCTCTCGGTCGACAAATTCGTCGACCGAGACGGAGATCCAGATTTCCTTTCATGCGTGTATATGCACCTCTAGGGTCAGTTTTTTCCTTATAACTGACCCTAGAGGGCCCTCAGTCGACAATATTGTCAACCGAGATGAATTTTGGATCCAGTTTAGTTCATGCATGTATAATCACCTCTAGCATCGGTTTTTTACTTTTAACTGACCCTAGAGCTCCCCTCGGTCAATGAATTTGTCGACTGAGGATCCCTCGGTCGAGAAATTCGTCGACTGAGAATGAGTTTGAGTATTTTTAAATAACCCGATACGGGCACCGCTTATCTCTAGCGTCAGTTTTTTTGTTTTAACCGACGCTACAAGTCGGGCCCTGGGCTTGAAGTGGCCGAGACCTAGTCTTTCTCTACCGTGAAACATAAATTTCATTCTCTTTTTCTCTCCTGTGGCACCGATACCTTTTCTTCTTTCTCTCCTTGTGTCATTCCACCGCTCATACCTTCTCTTCTTCTCTCCCGTGTCATCACTTTTCATTGTTGCCACGCCGCCAAAGCCTTTGCCAAGAAACTCGTCGTCATGTTCGAAGAGGATCGTGGTGTCCGTGAAGCCCTTGCCACCTCTCTGCGCCGCCAAAGACCTTGCCTCCTCTTCGCAAAAAGTGCTCGTCGTCACCGCCTCTCCACACTTCCACGAAGGTCGCCGCCTCTCCGTGAAGGTCGTCACATCCTCCACGAAGGTCGCCACCGTTTCTAAGTAAGGTCGCCGCTTCCCTCATTCCCGAGTTTGTTCCCGCCGCCACGGTAGCATCCAGGTCCACTCTCGATCAAGAATATTGTCGACCGAGAGTCTACCTGCGGAGTGGACCTGGACGCCGCACACAAGTGGGCTCTCGGTCAACTAATTATCGATCGAGAGTGGACCTGTACTCCTTTAACTACACAATTATATTGTTTTTCCATTTTATATGATTTGATAACCCAACCAATAATAAAAACATGTATTTTTTCATATGTAATCATTATATAAATTCTAGAAATTAATACGAGATTAGACATGTGTATTCCTAGATTGAAACTTTAGGGTTGATGCATGATGTTTAACTTAATATATAAATATGAAAATAATGCATTTATATATTAACTTAGAAACCCGTTCAAAATATACTCATTAGGAGTAAACTTTGGATAGTCCCCGGTTTGGGACTATTTTTGGATATTTAATCTCATTTAGGATGTAACTGTATAATGTATGCTTAGTTTTGTAGAAAATTTCAGTAGGATTTCCTCATTTTTTTCTTCGGGTACATATGTGAGTGGTTATTTGCCATTTACATCGGTGTACTTGGAGAACTTAGGGGAAATGCTGCTGAAATTTTCTTCAAAACTAAACATACATTATATAGTTACTAGTGAGATTAAATATTCAAAAATGGGATAGGTGGTACACTTTAGTATATAAGTAATTAACTTCCTATCAATAAAAACTTACATATTATAGTATCAATATTAAACATTTAGTTTTATAATTAATTTTAATGTGATATAGAAAATGGATCGAAGTTGTATGTCTATTAAGAAACATTACAGTCCAGAGTTTGCCAAAGGTCTTGATGAATTTATCATATTTGCTGAGGAACATAGGAAACTACCTACAGATAGGCTATATTGTCCATGTAGAAATTGTTGTAACAATTTGAAAGTTGATACTGGTGAGGAAATTAAGAATCATGGCATATGCAACGGGATCATACAAGGTTATAATGAATGGTATTGGCATGGAGAGAAATTTAATTTTGGATCAGAAAATGTCGATACTAATAGTTGTGGCATAGAAGATATAGATAATGATGATAATGTTAATGATGAACTGATTCAAGATGACCGGATTCAGGATGATATGGTTGATGAGATGCTACATAGTTGTCGGGACAATGTCATTGATCCACCTTCTTTATTTGCAAACATTGTCCATGATGCTAAAAACCCATTATATAAGGGTTGTACTAAGTTCACGAGGTTGAGTGCTGTGATGCGATTATATACTCTTAAAGCTCAAAACTGGTGGAGCGATAAGAGTTTCACTTCACTATTGTCTTTGTTAAAGGGAATTCTTCCTGAAGGCAACGAGCTTCCAATTTTAACATATCAAGCAAAGAAAATAATGTGCCCAATGGGAATGGAGGCTAAGAAGATTCATGCATGTCCAAATGATTGTGTGTTATTTCATAAGGACTATAGTAATTTGATAAATTGTCCAAAATGTGGTGCGTCAAGGTATAAGACTACAAATTCAGCTAAGACTAAAAATGTCTCTCCTACCAAGGTGATGTGGTATCTACCAATAATACCACGATTGCAACGCTTATTTGCTAATACAGAAGATGCACAAAATCTGTATTGGCATGGGGAGTTAAAGGCCAATGATGATGGCGTCCTACGACATGCATCTGATTCACCACAATGGAAGAAAATTGATTTATTATACCCTCAATTTGGTAAAGAACCAAGAAACTTAAGACTTGGACTCTGTACATATGGAATTAATCCCTATGGTACATTAAGAAGCCAACATAGCACATGGCCTATTATGATTGTTATATACAATCTTCCTCCTTGGTTGTGTATGAAAAATAAGTATGTGATGTTGTCAATATTGATATTAGGGCCCAAGCAACCTGGAAATGATATTGATGTTTACCTTCAACCTCTAATTGATGACCTAATGAAACTATGGGAAGAAGGTATTATGACATATGATGCTTCACGTAAAGAGATCTTCAGTTTGCGTGCTATGTTATTTTGCACGATTAATGACTTTACAGCTTATGGAAAATTGTCTGGATATAGCATAAAAGGATACAAAGCATGTCCTGTTTGCGAGGAAAATATTGATTCAATCAGACTGAAACATGGTGGTAAAATTGTATATCTTGGTCATCGGAGATTTCTCCCACCAGTGCATCCTTATCAAAGGCAACACAAAACCTTTAATGGGTCAAATGAGGAACGAAGTGCTCCTAAACCTATACCAGGAAATGTTATATATGATAGGGTGAAATATATTGTTAATGAATTTGGAAAGAGTTCAAGTAGTCGTCCACTTGCATGTGACAAATCTCTATACAAGAAGAGGTCAATATTCTGGGATCTTCCTTATTGGAGATCTTTGATAATTAGACATTGCATTGACGTCATACATGTTGAAAAAAATATTTGTGATAGCATCATTGGTATGCTATTGAACATACCAGAAAAGACTAAAGATGGCATCAAATCTAGAAAAGATTTAGAATTAATGGGTATAAGAAAAGAATCATCAGTTGACATCAAGGGTTGCCGCACATATTTACCACCAGCTTGTTACACTTTGTTAAAGAAGGAGAATAAGACTTTCTGTGAGTGCTTGTATAATATTAAGGTTCCACAAAGATACTCTTCTAATATTCATAGATTGGTATCAATGAAGGATCTAAAGTTGATAGGTCTCAAATCTCACGATTGTCACACCTTAATGCAACAAATTTTACCTGTGGCTATTCGATCTATATTGCCGAAGCATGTAAGGTTTGCAATCACAAGACTCTGTTTCTTCTTCAATGAAATATGCAACAAAGTGATACATCCTTATACTCTCGATAAATTACAGAAAGATGTAATTGTTACCATGTGTCAGCTTGAAATATACTTTCCTCCTTCATTTTTTGATATAACGGTTCATCTTGTAATACATATTATAAGGGAGGTGAAGATGTTGGGTCCAATTTTCTTACACTGGATGTATCCATTTGAACGCTACATGAGTGTTTTTAAAGGTGATGTTCGGAATCATTATCGTCTTGAAGGGAGTATTGTTGAGGGTTACGTGGTTGGGAGGTGATGGACTTTTGTAATGATTTTTTGAATTGCAATGAAACTTCTAGCGATCTAAAAAATTCCCATCACACTGAGTCTTATTGTGGCAAAGGAACTCTGGGAGGACGAGTGAAAGGAATCAGTCGTGAGTTGTGGGAACAAGTGCATTTGTATATTTTACACAACATCGATGAAGTTAGTAGCTACATCACAGAACACAATGATCTTATCAAGAGAAATCATCCGCGATCCAGTTCAATGTGGCTTGCAAGAGAGCATAATCGAACATTTATTAGGTGGTTTGAAGAGAAAGTATTTAATCAACTATATGAATCACCGAATAATGTTATTGAGAACATAAAATGGCTCATCTTTAAGCCAAAAATGGATGTCATGTCATATGAAGGTTATGACATAAACAAATTTTCATACTACACAAAGCGTCAAGATGAAAGTAGTGTAGTTCAAAATAGTGGGGTCACTGTTCAAGTGTGTTCGTTGTATTTTTCTAGTGTTAAAGATAAAAGACCACGTGAAGCTGAGATGTCATATTACGGCGTCATTGAGGACATATGGGAATTGGACTATACAAATTTTAGAGTTCCTATCTTTAGGTGTAATTGGGTTGACAACAACAAAGGAGTTTTAGTTGATGAGTTGGGTTTCAAATTGGTGAATTTTGAAAAAAATGGTGAGAAAGATGAGCCATTCATCATGGCAGACCAAGCAAAACAACTATTCTATATTGATGACCCTGCAAATAAAAATTGGTCTGTCGTTCTTCATGGAAAAAGACAGTTTACTGTAGATCCTATAAATGAAGAAGAATACTACAAAAAGTATGATGATTCCAGTCCATTCTCAGTTGGTTTGCGAAGTGTAAATTTTAAAGATAACAACGATGAATATTATAAACGTCATGACCATGCTGAAGGAATTTTACTTGACTAACAACTCAACCAATACTAAAGGCATGTATTCTTTGAATTATTTATTTTATTATCATTCAAGCAAGTAATCTTTTTAATATACATCATATATCATGTATACCTTATCACTTGTGCTTTTATTATCACTTTTTTTTATCATGTATACTTGCAGGTTCTAAAATGGCGAGTGAAGATGAACATTCTGAGCATGAGCATGAGCACCATGAGGATGGTAGTGGTGATGCTAAGAAAAGTAGAGGTCCCACACTGATGCATAGGCTGCAGGAGCTCAGGGCTAAAGGGGACAAATTGCCAGTCCAGTTTGATATCACAAGAGCACCTGTTGGGGAACATGCTAGTGCTTTCAAGCATTACGTAGGGGCGACCACACGCAGTAGGGTGCCAATAGATATAGAAAATTGGCATGATGTTCCTAATGCCAAAAAAGACCTCATATGGAAAGATATATCTGTGAGTGGAAGTGATATTATTTTAATATGTTTTTTATCTATTGATTCTAATTTAGTTTGCTTGGAATTAATTCCTTTTCAAAACAACATTATTAATTGCTTCTTTTGTATGTATAGGGTGTTTTTTATCTAAATGAAAAAGATCACAAGAAAAGAGTGCTACAACGTTGTGGTGTACGGTGGAGGGGTTTTAAGACATATCTCGTAAGGGAATTTATAGATAATCCTAAACAAAAGAAGAAAGCAACAAATGTATATATTTTTATAGATCCTGAGGTGTGGGAAAGATTTGTTGCAGCTAGGAGATCGGAAGAGTTTTAGGTAATAAAGATTGTGATGTATTGTATGAATCTTTAATTTTATACAATTAAAGAGGTGAATCTTTTTATACATGTTTGCCAAGTCTAAATTGCAATACCTCATTTTAAATGACCAGGCTATCCACCAGGATCAAAAGGAAAGACGATCCAAAAATGTGCATGACCATCGCTTGGGGCCCGGTGGTTATGCCTTCCGCCGCCAACTACAAGAGAAGTAATCCTCTTCTGGAGAAGAATCTAGTACAACTCAAGTTGAGCATCCACCCCGACACTTGATATGGATTGATGCTAGAAAGAATCGAGCATGTGAAACTGTCAACCCTGCAACTAAGGAGGTGGCACAAAAGATGATAGATTTATCCCAACTAAGTAAAGAGTAACTCCCACAAACTTAGATTTATTTATATCTAATTGATATTGTGATTTAATATTTTTATTAACCATGAATATATTGATCTCCACGAGCAAAGGAAGGAAGGAAAGTTCATCCCAACTGGCTACATGGATGAACTATCAGTTGCTCTTGGTACGAAGGAGCATCCTATCCGTGTTAGGGGATTAGGAGCTGGCATAGGATTCGAGTCTTATTTTGGCCCTTCGCAATCTAAAAGAGGTCGTGCAGGAGGTCTTACACAAGAGGAGGTTGAAGCATTAGTAGCGCAGAAAGTAAAAGAAATAATGCCTTCATTTCAGCCTACTCAACCTTCTCAACTTATTCATACTGTGTGTCTCTCAGGTGATGAGGTACAAACCCATGCTCCAGTTGTAGAAGGTCATGGGAGCACTCCTGATGACCCACCACAACAATCTGCAGTAAGCTTTTGTTCTATATGTTGTGTTATTAGTATGATATATATATGATAATATATATAGTTGTAACAGGTATCTGTTCTACTACTTCTTATATAACTTATATTATTTCAATCTAGGTTGGTATGAACTGTAAACTTGCAGTGGAGGTTCCAGAATATAATGTTGTGGCAGCGGGCAAGGTGTACAACCTTGGTGGTACATTGCATTGCCAACAAATTACTGATGGCATTTTCCGTGTGTCCATCCATCTTGTGTATGACAGAATGGGGGACAAACCACTACCCATACCTAATCCTGAATATAGTACAGTTGAAGAAGCTGAGGGTGCTATGGTGGGTTGGCCTAGACACTTGGTTATCAATGACAAGGTATACCTTATTTCTACCATATTTTTCATATTTGACTGCATATATGAACTCGTGTAATATAAGTATGTAATTTAATTAACAGGTTTGTAAACCAAAAAGTAAAAATTCTACTAGTCGTCCTCCTATGCCCAAGCCATCTTTCATTCCTGAAGCTACATTCGACGAATTGGGAAGCAAATATAAATGTTTGTGTCGATACTTAGCCAACCAAAGCTCAGGATCACATATGTTGGTCAATTTAACAGAAGATGCAGCTGGGAGGGACTTTGAGAATTTTATTTTTCTTGATGATATTATAGAGTTGTTCCAGTATGATTGGCTAAATACTTTGATAATAGAAGTATGGATAAGGTAAGGATCTATCAATATATATATATATATATATATATATATATATATATATATATATATATAATTCCAATACACATTTTTAGCTTAGTTCTATATATGGAAATAATTACAAATGTTTTACAACCATTTATATACTGAGATCACAAACCTTGATATAAGGAATGTTGGATTCTTAGTTCCTTCAATCACTAATCAAGTGGAGACAAATTTTGAGGATGTGAATGAGTACTTCTCTACTGCATTCAAATATTTTGCTAATGAGGGGAAGGAAATTATCCTAATTCCTTTTAACGTCCAGTAAGTATTATTATTCAACATAATTTTAATAATGAATAAAATTATTTATTTAATGTTTGTTTTATTCTTACTCAGAGCTAGACATTGGGAATTAGTGGTGATTGCCGCTAAATTGATGATTCCTTATTATCTTGACTCAATGGGTAAAACAACAAGGAGTCACAAACTGAAATTGTCAGTTATGGAGTAAGCATAAATTTAGTCAATGCTTCAACATGATATTTCTATTTAGAATTTCTATTTTACCAACTATCATTTAATTGATAGGGGTATAAAGGCTTTTTGTGATGTTGGAGGACAAATACCCACAAAATTAAAGACACTGACTTTGAAAAATGTCAAGGTAGCTACTTTGACAACTGCTTAGTCTTATATGTATTAATTTTCAATTCTAATATGTCAACTCTTATAGTCTTATCTCAACTGTTGTTTATAGTAATTTACTAACATTAAGTATAATTCATTATTTGTAGTGTCCTATGCAAAATAATGACTGGGCTTGTGGCTACTATGTGATGAAATATATGCAAACTATTGTCAAACAAGCATCACATGACATTCAGACTATAAGTCAGGTAATAAAGAATAACATCATAAATTTACAAGTGATTGTAGTCATTTTATAAAATATCAGCATGTGCATTTTTCAGTTACAGATCATTACAACTCAGCCTTACACACTTGTGGACTTGAATGAATTCCGAGAAGAGTGGTCATATTCTTTCTAAATGAAGTCAATATAGCATTGGATTAAATATTTCAGCTCCATTTATGTATGTGGTTTGAGTACTCTTTCATATTTACTTTTGTATCTGATTAATATCATCTCAGACTTGCAATCTATCATTTTGTAAATTATGATGTGATTATGAATCATTTTTGTCATGAATGTGTAGTTTTGAATGATGACGGTTGAGCATCAATGCTCCCCTCTCCCAGAATATATGAATCTTCTTGCGCTTCTGTTCTGTTTCATTTTCTACAAAAATTTTAAAAAAATTGTAACTTCTAGCGTCGGTTATTTATAAAAACTGACCCTAAAGATAGAATAAACATTTTAGTGTACCTCTTGGTCGACAATATTTTTGACCAAAATATTTTTCGGTCGACAATTTTCTCGACCGAGAGAGTTTACATGGTCATTTTTTTGGAATAACTGACCCAAAGATTGAATAAACATTTCAGTGTACCCCTCGGTCGACAACTTTCTAGACCGAGGGGTACACTGAAATGTTTATTCAATTTTTAGCGTCGGTTATTCCAAAAAAACCGACCATGCAAACTCTCTCGGTCGAAAAAATTGTCGACCGAAATATTTTCGGTCGACAATTTTCTCGACCGAGGGGTACACTGAAATGTTTATTCAATTTTAAGCGTCGGTTATTCCAAAAAAACTGACCCTGTAAACTCTCTCGGTCGAGAAAATTGTCGACCGAAAATATTTTCGGTCGACAATTTTCTCGACCGAGAGAGTTTACAGGGTCAGTTTTTTTGGAATAACCGACCTTACAAGCTCCTTTTTTCTCACTTGGGTAAGATTTTTTACAACCTTTTGCGTCGGTGTTTACTCTGTAAGGTTAGTTTTGTTTGGTCAAATAAACCGACGCTATAGAGCAAATTCTATAGCGACGACCACTTAGGAGTCGGTTATAAAGTGATGCTACATGCTTAAAAAAACCGATGCTACAGACCATTCCTGTACTAGTGTTGCTTGTATTTGCTCAATCTCTCTCTCCCTTGCTATGTATGTTTTAGTTGCACACAAATTTCCTATTTAGAAACCTTATCTTATCATATATCTTGAAGGTCTAATGAATTTTGTTTAAGTGCATTCAACTCTATTCACCCCCTAGAGCATCTAATCACCCATCTAGGATCCAACAATTGGTATCAGAGCTGGTCTTCTCCAAGCATACTTCAACAAGTAGGAGAAGATGGGTGACTACCAAGGAGGGAGATACTTGATCAGCTTTCCAATCTTTGATGGGAGCAATTTCCTCTGTCGGAGAAGAAAGCTTCAATTCTACATCCAAGGATCAAGTCTTGAGATGTAGTAAATGGTGAACAACCCATGCATGCTACCAAAGACAAAGATTGAAGAATGGGATGAAGCTACCTTGAAAAAGCAACCTTGAATGCTAGAGTCATTCACATCCTCTATGCCTCCATGACCCCCACCGAGTTCAACCAGATTTCTTCATGTGAAACAGCCTATGAGGTATGGAGAAAGCTATGCATCACTTATGAATGGATAGATCAAGTGAAGGAAAACAAAGTCTACATGCTCAAAGGGATGCTTGAGAACTTCAAGATGGGAAAGGAGGAGAGGATAGCCAACATGTACTCAAGGCTCAACACCATTATGAATGGTCTTACTGTTCTATGACATCCTATGTCTAGTGGAGAGATCAACTCAAAGATCCTTAGAACTCTCCCCAAGAGGTGGGAACCCAAGGTGACTTCCATTGAAGAAGCAAGGTCTCTTAAGGATATTCCTATTGAAGAGCTCATTGGAAATCTACAAGCACATGAAGCCACACTTTACAAGAGGGAGGAAGTAGAAAGACAAGAGAAGAAACAGATAAAGAGAATGAAGAAGTCTGAAATGAAGACTCAAATTGAAGCTATCATGGAACAAGTCTCTCCATCCTCTCAAGTTGAAGAAGATGCCATGTACTCCAAGGGTAGATTCTACAAAGGCAAGTCCTCCTCCATCCGGTGCTTCGCATGTGGAAAGAAGGGTCACTACAAGGAAGATTGCCCACAAGGCAAAAAGACCCATCTTCACAAGAGAAGAGAAGAGAAGTAAAAGAAGAAGGAGAAATGTCAGTCAAGCTCAAGTGGCTCCTCCAACTCAAGCTCAAGTGAAGATTCAAGTGAAGGATCAAGCTCAAGCTCTAGTGATGAACGAGAATGCCATTTTGCTCTTATAGCATCAACAAGTAAGGACTCAAGTAAGGTAAATCTAAACTCTTGAGATAAAGAATCTTTGATTGCTATTATTCATGATACTTGTACCTCTCTTAAGTCTTCTAAAAGGAAAAGGAAAAAGCTTGCTAAAATTGTTGATAATTTGCATGTAGAATTAAATGATCTTGAACGTGCTAATTCTTGCTTGCTTGATGATAAAAATGCTTGTCTTAGCCAAGTAGACTCTCTTAAACTTAAAAATGCTAGTTTGCTTGAAAAGATTAGATTTTTAGAAGCTCAACCTTTTATGCCTAGTTTTAATGAAGAGCATACTTTAATTGTTGATTCTCTCATTCATGATATTGATGTTCTTAAATATGAAAATAAGGACAAAGATTTTGTTTTGCAAAAATTCGAAACAAAAAATGCCTCCTTGCTTGCTAAAATCAATGTGCATGAATCTTGTTCTAGTTCTACTAGTAGAGAGAATGATGTTGCCGCTCTTCATATTGATAGAGATTCTCATTTAACTAAAGCTCTTTGCTTAGAAAATGATCTTTTACATGCTAGAGATAATATCAATAATTTGTCTTCTACTATTGCCTCTCTTAAGCACGATAATGATAGTTTGAGATCATCTTTGCAAAGATTCTTAGTTGGTAAGAAGAGTCTTAATGACATCCTACACCATTCTACTAAACAAATTGGTAGATATGGTTTAGGATATGATAGTAGTCAAAGGAACAACAAAGGTAAAGAACCTCCAATATTCCATGGAAAATCCTCTAGTTCCAAGACTATGGGCACATGCAACAATTGTAATGAAATTGGTCATTATTCTACTTGTTGTCCCTTTAAGAAAGCACCCAAGAGAAATAGGACTTGGGTTGCTAAGCTAACCCCTCTGGACCCAAAAATATGATAGGGGGCCATTTCATCTTTCTTCTTGTAGGTACTTGCAATTGGATTGACTTGAGCTATTGAATTGCAAATTGACTTGTCAATCCACATGAAAGAAGAAAGATGAGATGTGTAGAAGGTGACAACAAGTGGAAAAGGAATGGTAAGAACAAAGGTAAAGGTTTTATTGCTTATAACCATTTCTAACTTGTTTTTGTCAAGATGGTATGCACTATGCATGTGGTTTTTGAGTCAAAAGTGGTATTTTGTGTTTCTCTTCACACTCTTACTCAAAAAATATTTCTAATACTTCTATAGTGCATTACTAACTTGCTTACACATGTTTAGATATGGTTTGTATTTTTAGCATGCCTTTAAATATGTTTTTATGAAATATATGTGCTATTTGACAACTGCTCTATCGGTCGAGTTTGTCCTGTTTGAAACTCGACCGATAGGCACCAATGGGTGTTGCCAGCAGTTGTCATCGATCGAGTTGTCAATGCACAGAACTCGAGCGATAACACTGTGCACAGAATACACACTTGGCTTATTGAATGAGAATTTCCCTCTCAACTAGATTTTCTCAACCAATAGCCTTATTCTTTGGCACTCCCTTTTGGTACCTTTATATATGATATTGCCTTGTTCTAAATTGCATATCTTTCTTACAACTCTATCTCTCTAATTGCTCTAAATTGGTATATCTATAACTTGCAATCACTTGCTTTGAGTTGTTTTGCAGGTTTTGATGATGATCTCTTTGGATCTCTTGGTTGTGTCTAAAAATTGCTTCCATTGTACTCTAACTTGCTACATCTATCTAGGTGTATATCTTGTTTTAATACAACCTTGAGGTTCTTAGGGGAAATCATCTTATGGGCACAAAGAGCTACATTATATGTAGATATTGAAGTATTTTTGGATTTTATGCAGATTGTGCTCCAATTTCAGTTTTTGGTGCAAGACTAGTGTTTTTTGTGCAGAAATGACCTTCTGAGCAAGGCTCATTGCTTTTCCATGAGCTCTGGCACTTTTTGGGCAAATTCTGTCATCTTGAGGGTCAAAATTGTGATTTATTTTTTTTTCTACAACACTTTATCTTGCATTTTGGGTTGTTCAAGTATATACTCTAACTTGATTTTCTTTCTATGCGTGTACAAGCCCCTATCTGTGCTCTTCTACTCTCCTTATATATATTTGTGTTATCTCCTTTCTCTTTAACAAGTGATGTTTCTTATTTTCTTCATAACCCCACTTTTTGAAATGACAAAGGGGGAGAAAGGTATGTCTTCTTTTAAAAGAGTAAGAAGACATGTCTTACATGAAGAGAAGAAGCATGTACATATAAAGGGGAGAAGGTAAAAGGAGAAAGTAGAAGACATAGTATTATATAAATGTTATGAAAGCTAACCATGCAGGAGAAATAGCATCAATTGAGGGGGAGTATGAGAACTCCACTAGCATCAATTGAGGGGGAGCATATGAGCTCAATCCTATTGAAACCCCTAGGTTTCTCCGAAGGTATGATTTTATTTTAAAGCTTTCAATACATTTATGGAATGGTTTGTCATCTTAAAAAAGGGGGAGAATGTTGACTCAAGGTCAATTAGGTCAATGCCGAATCACGTCTAAATTGACTAAACTTGTGTTTTGATGATGACTAATCATTCCACATATTGGTGTCTAATGTCTCTACTTGAGTGATTTCAGATTAGGTATAGACACACTCCAAATACCCTAACTTGCACATCTCAAATTGGAGAAAAAACAAGTCAAAGTCATACAAGTGCACATTTTTGTAATATGATGTAAATCTATTAGAATCATGTTGTAAATCACTTGTAATGATTGTATGACTTGTAATTAAGCTTAAAAAAATCAGGAGCACTTAGATCGAATGTTAGATCACTTTAGATGCATCTTTGAAAATTGATTACATGCACTTTGTCGGTCGAGTTTCCCAGCCTGAAAACTCGACCGATCATCCTTGATCAATTTTCTACAGATTGCATCTGTCGAGTTGTGTTTACACAGAACTCGACTGATCAAATAACTGACCATTTCGATTCATAATGGTCGGTCGAGTTTTGTCAGGACAAACTCGGCCGATCATTTGAGTATCGACCTTATCGTTTACTTGATCGGTCGAGTTACCTTTATAGAAACTCGACCAATTGCACTGTACCGAAAAGTGCAGAAAAGTGCTTCTATCCGTTGTAAAGTTGTAACAAGTGAAAATAGATCTGTTGCAAGCCACAAAACGGCTAGTTTTTGTTCTCAAGTGTTCCCAAAAGCTAAGAGGCATCCCTAACTATAAATAGGACCCCTTGGGCTTCACTCCAAGGTTGAGCATTCATTGCAAAACTATATGTGAGGTTCCTATTCTATAGTTGAGTGCTTCCTACAACCTCCTCTCTCTCTAAGCTTAAAAACTTGCTACATCCATTAGAGTGAGTAGGAAATCTATAAGAGAGCTAGTCCTACATGTAGATCTTGTGAGGCTCTCACTTCCACCACCTCCCTTTCTCTCATTTCAATCATGAAGATGAAGGTTCTCTCTCTTGTCCAAGAGAGGTGAAGAAGAATAAGGGAAGGCGTCCCTTGGTGAAGATCAAGACTAAAGACTTGGAGCTAGAGTGGGTAAGCCTTTGGTGAAGGCAGAACACTCTTTGCTCAAGTGGGTAAGTCCTTGGTGGAAGCTTCTCCAAGTGAAGGTGAAGTCAAAGACGGAAGATCCAAGAAGAGTGGGTAATCCCTGCAAGGATGAAGACTTGTGAAAGAGTAGGTAAGTCTTTGGAAGAAGGCGAACGACTCCTTGTAAAGTGGGTAAGTCCTCGATAAGGTTGAAGACTCTTTGTATTGGATAGGTAAGTCATTTGTTTGGTCATGTATTGTAAGTCTTATGAATGAATATAAGAATGCAATGGTTAGGAAATCCTAGAGGTTGACCTCTCTAGGAAAGTGGACTGACATACTTCTAGTTGGAAGTGTGGAACCACTCTAAATAGCTTGTCTACTTGTATTTTTTCAATCTCTCTCTCCCTTGCTATGTATGTTTTAGTTGCACACAAATTTCCTATTTAGAAACCTTATCTTATAATATATCTTGAAGGTCTAATGAATTTTGTTTAAGTGCATTCAACTCTATTCACCCCCCTCTAGAGCATCTAATCACCCATCTAGGATCCAACAATTGGTATCAGAGCGGGTCTTCTCCAAGCATACTTCAACAAGTAGGAGAATATGGGTGACTACCAAGGAGGGAGATACTTGATCAGCTTTCCAATCTTTGATGGGAGCAATTTCCTCTATTGGAGAAGAAGGCTTCAATTCTACATCCAAAGATCAAGTCTTGAGATGTAGTAAATGGAGAACAACCCATGCATGCTACCAAAGACAAAGATTGAAGAATGAGATGAAGCTACCTTGAAGAAAGCAATTTTGAATTCTAGAGCCATGCACATCATCTATGCCTCCATGACCCCCACCGAGTTCAACCAGATTTCTTCATGTGAAACAGCCTATGAGGTATGGAGAAAGCTATGCATCACTTATGAAGGGACAGATCAAGTGAAGGAAAACAAAGTCTACATGCTCAAAGGGCTGCTTGAGAACTTCAAGATGGGAAAGGAGGAGACGATAGACAACATGTACTCAAGGCTCAACACCATTGTGAATGGTCTTGCTGTTCTAGCACATCCTATGTCTAGTGGAGAGATCAACTCAAAGATCCTTAGAACTCTCCCCAAGAGGTGGGAACCCAAGTTGACTTCCATTGAAAAAGCAAGGTCCCTTAACGACATTCCTATTGAAGATCTCATTGGAAATCTACAAGCACATGAAGCCACACTTGACAATAGGGAGGAAGTAGAAAGACAAGAGAAGAAAGAGAGCTAAAGAGAATGAAGTAGGCTGAAATGAAGGCTCAAATTGAAGCTATCATGGAACAAGTCTATCCATCCTCTCAAGTTGAAGAAGATGCCATGTACTCCAAGGGAAGATTCTACAAAGGCAAGTCCTACTCCATCTGATGCTTCACATGTGGAAAGAAGGGTCACTACAAGGAAGATTGCCCACAAGGCAAAAAGACCCATTTTCACAATAGAAGAGAAGATAAGTACAAGAAGAAGGAGAAATGGCAGTCAAGCTCAAGTGGCTCTTCCAACTCAAGCTCAAGTGAAGGATCAACCTCAAGCTCTAGTGATGAACGAGAACGCCATTTTTCTCTTATAGCATCAACAAGTAAGGACTCAAGTGAGGTAAATCTAAACTCTTTAGATAAAGAATCTTTGATTGCTATTATTCATGATACTTGTGCCTCTCTTAAGTCTTCTAAAAGGAAAAGGAAAAAGTTTTCTAAAATTGTTGATAATTTGCATGTAGAATTAAATGATCTTGAACATGCTAATTCTTGCTTGTTTGATGATAAAAATGCTTCTCTTATCCAAGTAGACTCTCTTAAATTTGAAAATGCTAGTTTGCTTGATAAGATTAGATTTCTAGAAACTCAACCTTTTATGCCTAGTTCTAATGAAGAGCATACTTTAATTGTTGATTCTCTCATGCATGATATTGATGTTCTTAAATTTGAAAACAAGGAGAAATATTTTGTTTTGCAAGAATTCGAAACAAAAAATGCCTCCTTGCTTGCTAAAATCACTGTGCATGAATCTTGTTCTAGTTCTACTAGTAGAGAGAATGACGTTGTTGCTCTTCATATCGATAGAGATTCTCATTTAACTAAAGCTCTTTGCTTAGAAAATGATCTTTTGCATGCTAGAGATAATATCAATAATTTGTCTTCTACTATTGCCTCTCTTAAGCATGATAATGATAGTTTGAGATCCTCTTTGCAAAGATTCTTAGTTGGTAAGAAGAGTTTTAATGACATCCTACACCATTCTACTAAACAAATTGGTAGACATGGTTTAGGATATGATAGTAGTCAAAGGAACAACAAAGGTAAAGGACCTCCAATATTCCATGGAGAATCCTCTAGTTCCAAGACTATGGGCACATGCAACTATTGTAATGAAATTGGTCATTATTCTACTTATTGTCCCTTTAGGAAAGCACCCAAAAGAAATAGGACTTGGGTTGCTAAGCTAACCCCTCTGGACCCAAAAACATGATTGGGGACCATTTCATCTTTATTCTTGTAGGTACTTGCTTGGAAGAAGGCGAAAGACTCCTTGCAAAGTGGGTAAGTCCTTGATAAGGTTGAAGACTCTTTGTATTGGATAGGTAAGTCCTTTGTTTGGTCATGTATTGTAAGTCTTATGAATGAATATAAGAATGCAATGGTTAGGAAATCCTAGAGGTTGACCTCTCTAGGTAAGTGCACTGACATACTTCTAGTTGGAAGTGTGGAACCACTCTAAATAGTTTGTCTAGTTGTGTTTTCTCAATCTCTCTCTCCCTTTCTATGTATGTTTTAGTTGCACACAAATTTCATATTTAGAAACCTTATCTTATCATATATCTTGAAGGTCTAATGAATTTTGTTTAAATGCATTCAACTCTATTCACCTCCCCTCTAGAGCATCTAATCACCCATCTAGGATCCAAAAATTGGTATCAGAGTGGGTCTTCTCCAAACATATTTCAACAAGTAGGAGAAGATGGGTGACTACCAAGGAGGGAGATACTTGATCAGCCTTCCAATCTTTGATGGGAGCAATTTCCTATATTGGAGAAGAAGGCTTCAATTCTACATCCAAAGATCAAGTCTTGAGATGTGGCAAATGGTGAACATCCCATGCATGCTACCAAATACAAAGATTGAAGAATAGGATGAAGCTACTTTGAAGAAAGCAACTTTGAATGCTAGAGCCATGCACATCCTCTATGCCTCAAGGACCCCCACTGACTTCAACCAGATTTGTTCATGTGAAATAGCTTATGAGGTATGGAGAAAGCTATGCATCATTTATGAAGGGACAAATCAAGTGAAGTAAAGCAAAGTCTACATGCTCAAAGGGCTATTTGAGAACTTCAAGATGGGAAACAAGGAAAGGATAGCCAACATGTACTCAAGGCTCAACACCATTGTGAATGGTCTTGCTATTCTAGGACATCCTATGTCTAGTGGAGAGATCAACTCAACGATCCTTAGAACTCTCCCCAAGAGGTGGGAACCCAAGGTGACTTCCATTGAAGAATCAAGGTCTCTTAAGGATATTCCTATTGAAGAGCTCATTGGAAATCTACAAGCACATGATGCCACATTTGACAAGAGGGAGGAAGTAGAAAGACAAGAGAAGAAAGAGCTAAAGAGAATGAAGAAGGCTGAAATAAAGGCTCAAATTGAAGTTATCATGGAACAAGTCTCTCCATCCTCTCAAGTTGAGGAAGATGTCATGTACTCCAAAGGTAGATTCTATAAAGGCAAGTCCTCCTCAATACAGTGCTTCACATGTGGAAAGAAGGGTCACTACAAAGAAGATTGCCCACAAGGCAAAAAGACCCATCTTCACAAGAGAACAGAAGAAAAGTACAAGAAGAAGGAGAAATGGCAGTCAAACTCAAGTGGCTCCTCCAACTCAAGCTCAAGTGAAGATTCAAGTGAAGGATCAAACTCAAGTTCTAGTGATGAAGGAAAATGCCATTTTGCTCTTATAGCATCAACAAGTAAAGACTCAAGTGAGGTAAATCTAAACTCTTTAGATAAAGAATCTTTGATTGCTATTATTCATGATACTTGTGCCTCTCTTAAGTCTTCTAAAAGGAAAGGGAAAAAACTTTCTAAAATTGTTGATAATTTGTATGTAGAATTAAATGATCTTGAACATGCTAATTCTTACTTGCTTGATGATAAAAATGCTTGTCTTAGCCAAGTAGACTCTCTTAAACTTGAAAATGCTAGTTTGCTTGCTAAGATTAGATTTTTAGAAGCTCAACTTTTTATGCCTAGTTCTAATAAAGAGCATACTTTAATTGTTGATTCTCTCATGCATGATATTGATGTTCTTAAATATGACAGCAAGGACAAAGATTTTGTTTTGCAAGAATTTGAAACAAAAAATGCCTCCTTGCTTGCTAAAATCAATGTGCATGAATCTTGTTCTAGTTGTACTAGTAGAGAGAATGATGTTATTGCTCTTCATATCGATAGATATTCTCATTTAACTAAAGCTCTTTGCTTAGAAAATGATCTTTTGCATGATAGAGATAATATCAATAATTTGTCTTCTACTATTGCCTCTCTTAAGCATGATAATGACAGTTTGAGATCCTCTTTGCAAATATTCTTAGTTGGTAAGAAGAGTCTTAATGACATCCTACACCATTCTACTAAACAAATTGGTAGACATGGTTTAGGATATGATAGTAGTCAAAGGAACAACAAAGGTAAAGGACCTCCAATATTCCATGGAGAATCCTCTAGTTCCAAGACTATGGGCACATGCAACTATTGAAATGAAATTGGTCATTATTCTACTTGTTGTCCCTTTAAGAAAGCACCCAAGAGAAATAGGACTTGGGTTGCTAAGCTAACCCCTCGGGACCCAAAAACATGATTGGGGACCATTTCATCTTTCTTCTTGTAGGTACTTGCAAATGGATTGACTTGAGCTATTGAATTGCAAATTGACTTGTCAATCCACATGAAAGAAGAAAGGTGAGATGTGTAGAGGGTGACAACAAGTAGAAAAGGAATGGTAAGAACAAAGGTAAAGGTTTTATTGCTTATAACCATTTCTAACTTGTTTTTGTCAAGATGGCATGCACTATGCATGTGATTTTTGAGTCAAAAGTGGTATTTTGTGTTTCTCTTCACACTCTTACTCAAAAACTATTTCTAATGCTTCTATAGTGCATTACTAACTTTCTTAGACATGTTTGGATATGGTTTGTATTTTTAGCATGCTATTAAATATGTTTTTATGAAATATATGTGCTTTTTGACAACTGCTCTGTCGGTTGAGTTTGTCATGTTTGAAACTCGACCGATAGGTACCAATGGGTGTTGCCAGCAGTTGTCATCGATCGAGTTGTCAATGCACAGAACTCGACCGATAACACTGTGCACATAATACACAGTTGGCTTATTTAATGAGAATTTCCCTCTCAACTAGATTTTCTCAACCAATAGCCTTATTCTTTGGCACTCTCTTTTGGTACCTTTATATATGATATTGCCTTGTTCTAAATTGCCTATCTTGCTTACAACTCTATCTCTCTAATTGCTTTAAATTGGTATATCTATATTTTTCAATTACTTGATTTGAGTTGTTTTGCAGGTTTTGATGATGATCTCTTTGGATCTCTTGGTTGTGTCTAAAAATTGCTTCCGTTGTACTCTAACTTGCTACATCTATCTAGGTGTATATCTTGTTTTGATACAACCTTGAGGTTCTTAGGGGAAATCATCTTATGGGCACAAATAGCTACATTATATGTAGATATTGGAGTATTTTTGGATTTTATGCAGATTGTGAACCAGTTTTAGTTTTTGGTGCAAGACTAGTGTTTTTCATGCAGAAACGACCTTCTGAGAAAGACTCATTGCTTTTCCATGAGCTCTGGCACTTTTTGGGCAAATTCTGTCATCTTGAGGGTCAAAATTGTGATTTATTTTTTTCTGCAACACTTTATCTTGCATTTTGGGTTGTTCAAGTATATACTCTAACTTGCTTTTCTTTCTATGCTTGTACAAGCCCCTATCTATGCTCTTCTACTCTCCTTATATATATTTGTGTTATCTCCTTTCTCTTTAACAAGTGATGTTTCTTATTTTCTTCATAACCCCACTTTTTGAAATGACAAAGGGGGAGAAAGGTATGTCTTCTTTTAAAAGAGGAAGAAGGCATGTCTTAGATGAAGAGGAGAAACATGTACATATAAAGGGGAGAAGGTAAAGAGGAGAAAGTAGAAGACATAGTATTCTATAAATGTTATGAAAGCTAATCATGCAGGAGAAATAGCATCAATTGAGGGGGAGTATGAGAACTCCACTAGCATCAATTGAGGGGGAGCATATGAGCTCAATCCTATTGAAACCCCTAGGTTTCTCCGAGGGTATGATTTTACTTTAAAGCTTTCAATACATTTATGGAATGGTTTGTCATCTTCAAAAAGGGGGAGAATGTTGACTCAAGGTCAATTAGGTCAATGTTGACTCACGTCTAAATGGACTAAACCCGTGTTTTGATGATCACTAACCATTCCACATATTGGTGTCTAATGTCTCTACTTGAGTGATTTCAGATTAGGTATAGACACACTCCAAATGCCCTAACTTGCGCATCTCAAATTGGAGAAAAGACAAGTCAAAGTCATACAAGTGCATGTTTTTGTAATAAGATGTAAATCCATTAGAATCATGTTGTAAATCACTTGTAATGATTGTATGACTTGTAATTAAGCTTAAAACAAAATTAGGAGCACTTAGATCGAATGTTAGATCACTTTAGATGCATCTTTCAAAATTGATTACAGACGCTTTGTCGGTCGAGTTTCCCAGCCTGAAAACTCGACCGATCATCCTTGATCAATTTTCTGTGGATTGCATCAGTCGAGTTGTGTTTACATAGAACTCGACATATCAAGTAACTGACCATTTCGATTCCTAATGGTCGGTCGAGTTTTGTCAGGATAAACTCGACCGATCATTTGAGTATCGACCTTGTCGTTTACTTGATCGGTCGAGTTACCTTTATAGAAACTCGACCGATTGCACTGTATGGACAAGTGCAGAAAAGTGCTTCTAGATGTTGTGGAGTTGCAACAAGTGAAAATAGATCTGTTGCAAGCCCAAAACAGCTAGTTTTCATTCTCAAGTGTTCCCAAAGGCTAAGAGGCATCCCCAACTATAAATAGGACCCCTTGGGCTTCACTCCAAGGTTGAGCAATAATTGTAAAACTCTATGTGAGGTTCCTATTCTATAGTTGAGTGCTTCTACAACCTCCTCTCTTTCTCTAAGCTTAATCACTTGCTACATCCATTAGAGTGAGTAGGAAATCTGTAAGAGAGCTAGTCCTACATGTATATCTTGTGAGGCTCTCACTTCCACCACCTCCCTTTCTCTCATTTCAATCATGAAGATGAAGTTCTCTCCCTTGTCCAAGAGAGGTGAAGAAGAACAAGGGAAGGCATCCATTGGTGAAGATCAAGGCTAAAGACTTGGAGCTAGAGTGGGTAAGCCCTTGGTGAAGGCAGAAGACTCCTTGCTCAAGTGGGTAAGTCCTTGGGGGGGATTTCTCCAAATGAAGGTGAAGTCAAAGGCGGAAGATCCAAGAAGAGTGGATAATCCCTACAAGGCTGAAGACTCATGCAAGAGTAGGTAAGTCCTTGGAAGAAGGTGGAAGACTCTTTGCAAAGTGGGTAAGTCCTTGGTAAGGTTGAAGACTCTTTGTATTGGATAGGTAAGTCATTTGTTTGGTCATGTATTTTAAGTCTTATGAATGAATATAAGAATGCAATGGTTAGGAAATCCTAGAGGTTGACCTCTCTAGGTAAGTGGAATGACATACTTCTAGTTGGAAGTGTGGAACCACTCTAAATAGTTTGTCTAGTTGTGTTTTCTCAATCTCTCTCTCCCTTGCTATGTATGTTTTAGTTGCACACAAATTTCCTATTTAGAAACCTTATCTTGTCATATATCTTGAAGGTCTAATAAATTTTGTTTAAGTGCATTCAACTCTATTAACCCCCCTCTAGAGCATCTAATCACCCATCTAGGATCCAACAATTGGAATCAGAGCGGGTCTTCTCCAAGCATACTTCAACAAGTAGGAGAAGATGGATGACTACCAAGGAGGGAGATACTTGATCAACTTTTCAATCTTTGATGGGAGCAATTTCCTCTATTGGAGAGGAAGGCTTCAATTCTACATCCAAGGATCAAGTCTTGAGATGTGGCAAATGGTAAACAACCCATGCATGCTACAAAAGACAAAGATTGAAGAATGGGATGAAGCTACCTTGAAGAAAGCAACATTGAATGCTAGAGCCATGCACATCATCTATGACTCCATGACCCCCACCGAGTTCAACTGGATTTCTTCATGTGAAACAGCCTATGAGGTATGGAGAAAGCTATACATCACTTATGAAGGGACAGATCAAGTGAAGGAAAACAAAGTCTACATGCTCAAAGGGCTATTTGAGAACATGTACTCAAGGCTCAACACCATTGTGAATGGTTTTGCTATACTATGATATCCTATGTCTAGTGGAGAGATCAACTGAAAGATCTTTAGAACTCTCCCCAAGAGGTGGGAACCCAAGGTGACTTCCATTTAAGAAGCAAGGTCTCTTAAGGACATTCCTATTGAAGAGCTCATTGGAAATCTACAAGCACATGAAGCCACATTTGATAAGAGGGAGGAAGTAGAAAGATAAGAGAAGAAAGAGCTAAAGAGAATGAAGAAGGCTCAAATTGAAGCTATCATGGAACAAGTCTCTCCATCCTCTCAAGTTGAAGAAGATTCCATGTACTCCAAGGGTAGATTCTACAAAGGCAAGTCCTCCTCCATCCGGTGCTTCACATGTGGAAAGAAGGGTCACTACAACGAAGATTGCCCACAAGGCAAAAAGACCCATCTTTATAAGAAAAGAGAAGAGAGAAGTACAAGAAGAAGGAGAAATGGCAGTCAAGCTCAAGTGGCTCCTCCAACTCAAGCTCAAGTGAAGATTCAAGTGAAGGATCAAGCTCAAGCTCTAGTGATGAAGGAGAATGCCATTTTGCTCTTATAACATCAACAAGTAAGGACTCAAGTGAGGTAAATCTAAACTCTTTAGATAAAGAATCTTTGATTGCTATTATTCATGATACTTGTGCCTCTCTTAAGTCTTCTAAAATGAAAAGGAAAAAGCTTGCTAAAATTGTTGATAATTTGCATGTAGAATTAAATGATCTTGAACATGCTAATTCTTGCTTTCTTGATGATAAAAATGCTTGTCTTAGCCAAGTAGACTCTCTTAAACTTGAAAATGCTAGTTTGCTTGATAAGATTAGATTTTTAGAAGCTCAACCTTTTATGCCTAGTTCTAATGAATAGCATATTTTAATTTTTGATTCTAATGCATGATATTGATGTTCTTAAATCTAAAAACAAGGACAAAGATTTTGTTTTACAAGAATTCGAAAAAAAAATGCCTCCTTGCTTGCTAAAATCAATGTGCATGAATCTTATTCTAGTTCTACTAGTAGAGAGAATGATGTTGCTGCTCTTCATATCTATAGAGATTCTCATTTAACTAAAGCTCTTTGCTTAGAAAATGATCTTTTGCATGCTAGAGATAATATCAATAATTTTTCTTCTACTATTGCCTCTCTTAAGCATGATAATAACAATTTGAGATCCTCTTTGCAAAAAATCTTAGTTGGTAAGAAGAGTCTTAATGACATCCTACACCATTCTACTAAACAAATTGGTAGATATAGTTTAGGATATGATAGTAGTCAAAGGAACAACAAAGGTAAAGGACCTCCAATATTCAATGGAGAAATCCTCTAGTTCCAAGACTATGAGCACATGCAACTATTGTAAGGAAATTGGTCATTATTCTACTTGTTGTCGCTTTAAGAAAGCACCCAAGAGAAATAGGACTTGGGTTGCTAAGCTAACCCCTCTGGACCCAAAAACATGATTGGGGACCATTTCATCTTTCTTCTTGTAGGTACTTGCAAATGGATTGAGTTGAGCTATTGAATTGCAAATTGACTTGTCAATCCACATGAAAGAAGAAAGGTGAGATGTGTAGAGGGTGACAACAAGTGGAAAAGGAATGGTAAGAACAAAGGTAAATGTTTTATTGCTTATAACCATTTCTAACTTGTTTTTGTCAAGATGGTGTGCACTATGCATGTGGTTTTTGAGTCAAAAGTGGTATTTTGTGTTTCTCTTCACACTCTTACTCAAAAACTATTTCTAATGCTTCTATAGTGCATTACTAACTTGCTTAGACATGTTTGGATATGGTTTGTATTTTTAGCATGCCTTTAAATATGTTTTTATGAAATATATGTGCTTTTTGACAGTTGCTCTATCGGTCGAGTTTGTCCTGTTTGAAACTCGACCGATAGGCACCAATGGGTGTTTGCAGCAGTTGTCATCGGTCGAGTTGTCAATGCACATAACTTGACCGATAAAACTGTGCACAAAATACACAGTTGGCTTATTGAATGAGAATTTCCCTCTCAACTAGATTTTCTCAACCAATAGCCTTATTCTTTGGCACTCTCTTTTGGTACCTTTATATATGATATTGCCTTGTTCTAAATTGCCTATCTTGCTTACAACTTTATCTCTCAAATTGCTCTAAATTGGTATATCTATATCTTGCAATCACTTGCTTTGAGTTGTTTTGCAGGTTTTGATGATGATCTCTTTGGATCTCTTGGTTGTGTCTAAAAATTGCTTCTGTTGTACTCTAACTTGCTACATCTATCTAGGTGTATATCTTGTTTTGATACAACCTTGAGGTTCTTAGGGGAAATCATCTTATGGGCACAAAGAGCTACATTATATGTAGATATTGGAGTATTTTTGGATTTTATGTAGATTGTGCTCAAGTTTCAGTTTTTGGTGCAAGACTAGTGTTTTTCATGCAGAAATGACCTTCTGAGCAAGGCTCATTGCTTTTCCATGAGCTGTGGCACTTTTTGGGCAAATTCTCTCATCTTGAGGGTCAAAATTGCGAGTTATTGTTTTTCTGCAGCACTTTATCTTGCATTTTGGGTTGTTCAAGTATATACTCTAACTTGATTTTCTTTTTATGCTTGGACAAGCCCCTATTTGTGCTCTTCTACTCTCCTTATATATATTTGTGTTATCTCCTTTCTCTTTAACAAGTGATGTTTCTTATTTTCTTCATGACCCCACTTTTTGAAATGACAAATGGGGAGAAAGGTATGTCTTCTTTTAAAAGAGGAAGAAGGCATGTCTTACATGAAGAGGAGAAGCATGTACATATAAAGGGGAGAAGGCAAAGGGGAGAAAGTATAAGACATAGTATTCTATAAATGTTATGAAAGCTAACCATGCAGGAGAAATAACATCAATTGAGGGAGAGTATGAGAACTCCACTAGCATTAATTGAGGGGGAGCATATGAGCTCAATCCTATTGAAACCCCTAGATTTCTCCGAATGTATGATTTTACTTTAAAGCTTTCAATACATTTATGGAATGGTTTGTCATCTTCAAAAAGGGGGAGAATGTTGACTCAAGTTCAATTAGGTCAATGTTGACTCACGTCTAAATTGACTAAACCCATGTTTTGATGATGACTAACCATTCCACATATTGGTGTCTAATGTCTCTACTTGAGTGATTTTAGATTAGGTATAAACACACTCCATATGCCCTAACTTGCGCATCTCAAATTGGAGAAAAGACAAGTCAAAGTCATACAAGTGCATGTTTTTGTAATATGATGTAAATCCATTAGAATCATGTTGTAAATCACTTGTAATTATTGTATGACTTGTAATTAAGCCTAAAAAAATCAGGAGCACTTAGATCGAATGTTAGATCACTTTAGATGCATCTTTGAAAATTGATTACATGCACTTTGTCGGTCGAGTTTCCCAGCCTAAAAACTCGACCGATCATCCTTGATCAATTTTCTGCAGATTGCATCGGTCGAGTTGTGTTTACACAGAACTCGATCGATCAAGTAACTGACCATTTCAATTCCTAATAGTCGGTCGAGTTTTTTCAGGACAAACTCGACCGATCATTTGAGTATCGGCCTTGTCCTTTACTTGATCGGTCGAGTTACCTTTATAGAAACTCGACCAATTGCAATGTACGGAAAAGTGCAAAAAAGTTCTTCTAGCTGTTGTGGAGTTGCAACAAGTGAAAATAAATCCGTTGCAAGCCACAAAACAACTAGTTTTCATTCTCAAGTTTTCCCAAAGGCTAAGAGGCATCCCTAGCTATAAATAGGACCCCTTGGTCTTCACTCCAAGGTTGAGCATTCATTGTAAAACTCTATGTGAGGTTCCTATTCTATAGTTGAGTGTTTCCTACATCCTCCTCTCTCTCTAAGCTTAATCACTTGCTACATCCATTAGAGTGAGTAGGAAATCTATAGGAGAGCTAGTCCTACATGTATATCTTGTGAGGCTCTCACTTCCACCACCTCCCTTTCTCTCATTTCAATCATGAAGATGAAGGTTCTCTCTCTTGTTTAAGAGAGGTGAAGAAGAACAATGGAAGGCATCCCTTAGTGAAGATCAAGGCTGAAGACTTGGAGCTAGAGTGGGTAAGCCCTTAGTGAAGGCAGAAGACTCCTTGCTCAAGTGGGTAAGTCCTTGGTAGAAGCTTCTCCAAGTGAAGGTGAAGTCAAAGGCGGAAGATCCAAGAAGAGTGGGTAATCCATGTAAGGCTGAAGACTTGTACAAGAGTAGGTAAGTCTTTGGAAGAAGGTGGAAGACTCCTTTCAAAGTGGGTAAGTCCTTGGTAAGGTTGAAGACTCTTTGTATTGGATAAGTAAGCCCTTTGTTTGGTCATGTATTGTAAGTCTTATGAATGAATATAAGAATGCAATGGTTAGGAAATCCTTGAGGTTGACCTCTCTAGGTAAGTGGACTGACATACTTCTAGTTGGAAGTGTGGAACCACTCTAAATAGCTTATCTACTTGTGTTTTCTCAATCTCTCTCTCCCTTGCTATGTATGTTTTAGTTGCACAAAAATTTCCTATTTAGAAACCTTATCTTATCATATATCTTGAAGGTCTAATGAATTTTGTTTAAGTGCATTCAGCTCTATTCACCCCCCTTCTAGAGCATCTAATCACCATCTAGGATCCAACATTCATTTCATCTCTTTTCACATTCAGACACATGTTGAAACATTCATGTATTCATCTTCACACACATATGTATTATAGATAAGACAATTCAAAAAAATTCATTTAGACATGTATATATATGTGTGTCTTTCAAAGTTTAACATGTCATCAAATACATAAATAATTATGACAACAAAGTTTAAAAATATCATTCTTTATCATTATCATTGTCATCATCGCTATCAATATTCCAATGATAATAAAAAATGCCCACTACATGTAAGGCTTTTTGCCCATTGTTCTCTTACATCATTGAATTCTTCCATCGTATAGGGAGTATGTACATCTAATAACTTTTCACCTGTAGTGAAGTTGTTAGTTTTAAACACCTACAAAGATAATAACGTATATATAAAATTAATAATATATAATAAGATTGATATATTTCATATTTTCTAGTGAGACTATATATAATACATGTTGTATGGTATCGATTTCCATTGTATCATGTTTGATAATTATGTCTATATATTGCATAACGTAGTATGCACATGCCCAACCATTATTTTGTATAGCACACTATAAATTGAAACATACAAAATGTTAACAAATACAAACAAGCATAGTTCACATAAATAATATATACAATGGGGTCAGGAAATTACTTTCACATTCTCCCAAAGTAACAGTTTCTTTGTCTTGGCCATTTTTCCTCCAACTTTTTTGAACGCTTTTAAAGCCCTACATGTTAATGTAACACATTAAATTGCATTATTAAATAATAATGTAATAATAAATGTTAACGGATATAAAATATGAAAGATTTCTCACGTGAATAATGGCCTTTTCATTTAGTGTCCATATAATGAGTCTAATTCCTTCCCCGAAGGATCTAGATAATAAATAGTCCACGTCTTGGGGACAATAACCAATAACTCCAATGCCTACCGCTAGAGGTAATAAAGTTAAAAATTAATAACTCAAAATCCACAATAAAAATGTAATTTTCTTAAGTCCAAATTATAAGCAAAGTAAACTTACTCGACATTGAATGGAGCTATTATCACCAACTTCTTTTTTGTACCAAAATAACTAAAAGCGATAGAGCAGTATGAAGTAAATGATGAAGGCTCTTTATCTACATGACTGATCAAAGATGGAACTAGAAATCCCACATGGGAAAATGAAAAATCTTTACAGATCGTGTGTAAATGGCTGCAAAACATGTATTATGTATGCATTAATATTTAAGAAATCAGATCACAGTATATAAAATAAGGTATATGGATATATAAATAAGATGTCACCATATATATAGCTCTATCATAGATGTATTCAGCCAATCATAATGAAACAACTCCAAAATATCTTGTATAAATATTTCGTTATTGTATGATTTGCCTACAACATCCACCGGAATATAATTTAGGAGAATTTGGGTCATGTTAGCCTATCAATACTACCATACCTTTAAAATTAGGAACTAATGAGTTGTATAGGTTCCTTGGAAGCCAACTAGGTACTTCAAGAGGAGGTGGAGGTGGAGGTTGAGGCTGAGTTGTAGCGGGTTTCTTCCTTTTGACATGTATATATAATTTTAGATCAATTGACTAGCTTGTATATACACACCAACAAATTAACGTAATGTAAATTTACCATACAATAGCAGTATAGACGACATCCGCTTCGAGCCACAATATCACTCTACCTTCTACTTCACCAAGCGTTTCAGAATCTGGGTGGGCATATGGCAATGGAAGATGCGTCCACTGATGGAGTACAAGTCGCGGGTTCACACAAACCGCACCATCTCATACTGGAGTGCCATGAAACATGTACCCTGGAAGGGGTGGGTAAGTCTCGGCCTCTGTAATGATATATTCTTTGCTTTTAGACGGCATGGCTTCAATGTAACATCCCTGACCTGGGTTATGAGTTAACCCTAGGTGTTTTGCCTAAATATGTGAATAAATCTTTGTGATTAACTCTGAGCATGTAATTAAGTTTCTCAGAAACATATATTTCAGTATTTGCTCCTTTTTATTTAAAGTTGTAGCATTGTTTTGATATACAGGGACCTATGTGCAATTTACCCAGTTAAAAGGGTTAGCTTGCAATTTGCACATGATGATATGTTCCTCTGATGTTGAGACATCATGAGAAATCTTTTTAGCAAAGTTTGAGGGATTTCCCAAGCTTGGGCACCAAGGTGCAGCTGTGGAAGCAATCCCGGTGCTTGAAAACCCTAATTTGGGATAAAATGCAATTTTCCCAAATTTAGGGATGCAAATTGTAAAATATATCATCTAAAGTATCTTTTTAGACTCTTTCCATCATTTAGAGAAGAAATGATGAGGAAGTCACCTCAATTGAACTATCAGACTATGAGATATGCCTTGTGATTGAATAATCAGGGTACATGTGCAATATTTCTTTATGTATGTACCTCATTATTAGCTTGTTCTCCTTTACCTTCTTTTCCTAAGACCTTAAGAGAAGGTTTGTCCTTAGAATAAAGAGGAAGGGACGATCAAGTAAAGAAGGAGGGACCTAGTTGGAATTATGGACAACTTATGAACTAATGTTGAAAATCCTACCCCATGTATATAAGCTCTCCTTCCCTTAGTTGCAAGGGAACTTACCCTTCGTTCCCTTACTGTTTCATTTCACCAAAGACGACCAAGGACTACCTTGGAGCTAAGGAGGACGACCAAGGGGTGCAAGGTAGGTTTAAACCCCTCTTCTTGCCTAATTCCATGGTTAGAACTCGAATTCAAGGTCATCTTCATGGCTAACTCTTGAAACCCTACCTTTCTAGCCGTCTCTTTTCATCCTTCCTTGGAGTTTTCACCTTGGCCAACCTGTAATAACTCAAGGACGCCATTATAGCTTGGAGCTTGAAAACTTGGAGCTCAAGAAGCAAGCTTTAGGCGGGTTTTATAATTCTAAACCCATGCTTTACTATGTGCATCTTTATATGCGGTTGGATGATAGCTCTTAGTGTTTCCCTACTTTTCCCTGCTATTTTGCAAGCAAATCCATGGTATATTCATACTGTTCTTGAGCTAGGAGATGAAGCTGTGATTTCCAAGAAAAACCCACCGCTTTTCACTTCCTTAAACGGTCTCAAAAGTTTTCTCTCTCGGTCTCAAGACCGCGAGGTGAGCAAACGGTCTCGAGACCGAGACAGGGCACACGGTCTCCAAGACCGTTTGGCCCCATTGACCGAGCATGAACCGTATAAGAAATCTGTTTCGAATTATATAGGCTAATTAACCTCAAAATTTGGAAGGCTAACTCCAAGGGAATCGGGAGATATGACCTTTTTAAGTAACAACTTTAAATGAATTTATTCCTGATTTTCAAACGGTCTGAAATTGCCTTTTTGGGAAAACGGTCTCAAGACCGTGTAAGGTCGTTGACCAGGCGTTGACCGTATGAGATTACTGTTCAAAATAATGTTAATTAACAACTACCAAGTTTTATGATCTAATTCCAAACAGGCTAAGAGTTGAAGGGTGAATACTAGGGCTAACCCTAGGTGAAATCAGTACTGCAATTATGGTGACCTAATTAGGGTTTTTAGGGTTGATTGACCTAAACGGTCTCAAGACCATTTAGGGGTCACCCAAACGGTCTCAAGACCGTGAGGGCAATCAACCATGACCGTTTGGAGGTCTGGGGTCAAGAATAGTTGACCAATTGAAGGTATAATTACACCAAATTACTTTGCAATTAAATATTGATATGATCATCAACTCAATGGGTCAAACCTTGATGAATTTGCACTAGAATCCAAAATTGGATGGGCAAACGGTCTCAAGACCGTTTGGAACTCATCCAAACGGTCTCAAGACCTATAGGACAATCAGCCAAGACCGTTTGAAGGTCTAGGGTTAAGTAATTTGACCAATTGAGGACCTAATTGCAAATAAACTATCAATTTGATCAAAATTCTGTTTTGTGGCTTAATCATGGTTCAACCTCTATCAAATCACCTTATACTTTGATGAAATCTTGGGCAAACGGTCTCAAGACCATGTGGGGTCCACCCACATGACCTCAAGACCGTTTGGGCCAAGTTTGGGCCAATTTGGAGCTCAATTGAAGGGTTCAACCTTGTGTTGAGTCACATTATTGAGCGTTGATGGGTGAACATCGATAGACCCTAATTGAATCGACTTCAACCCTAATTGGTCAACCCTTGAGGGTCAATTGAATGACCAAGTGGTCAAGCATAATATTAATTAACCCAATCCATAGGTGGTCATCATAGTTTTGACCTTTTGAGGGCTTCAACATGAGTTGACATTATCGGTTGTATCATGGAACCTTGTTGATGGTCCAAGTGGTTGAGACCATATGAGCTCGCGGTCTCAAGGTCGAGAGGAGGCTCGCGGTCTCAAGGTCTTGAGAGGGCTCACGGTCTCAAGACCGCGAGGGGCCTCGCGGTCCTGGGGTCAAAGAAGGGCAAACGGTCAACGTCTCTTCGCGGTCTCAACATCAATTGATCTTCGCGGTCTTGAACCACTTGAAAGGTTCGCGGTCTTAAACACTTGAAGAGGCTCGCGGTCTTGAAGACTAAAGAGGCTCGCGGTCGTGAAGATAGAAGAGGGCTCGCGGTCTTGGAAAGTCAAAGTGGGCAAACGGTCAACACTTTCAAACGATCTCAATTCGATTGAAGGTTGATAATTGAAATCAATCAATGTGATTCAAGGTTGACTTCATTCAATCAATTGATGATATAAATGGTCCAATGTTGCCCTAATCGAACCCTAATGACAACCTAGGATATTAAGGGGTTAATTGACTAGGATTTTGACCATGATCATGATCAATGGGGTGAATTACCAAAATACCCCTGAAGGGTAAATTAAATAATACCTTGATCAAACCAAACCCTAATCACATGATGGTGATGTTTTGGGCTATGTTAGCCTATGATGACTCAATCCAACCTGATCTAGAGTGATGTTGACATCACCTAATAATATGAGGAGAGATAAAGTACTCCTAGAGAGAGAAAGTACTTCTAGAGAGAGAAAATACCCTTTTTAAGTGGAAACCCAATTTAAGCATCTCCAATGCTTATGAGTAAGCATAATTTGGGTATGATCCACCTGTGTGAGATCATAGAAACCCTAATTATGATAAATGATGAACCTTTAACTAATCTGAGAGTATCAGTGATGATGTTACTCGCACATAATGATGATATGGGTGCAATTCACCTTAATGTGAATAGTAAACCCTAATTCAAGGGTGATGACATGTAATGTGAATAGTAAACCCTAATTCAAGGGTAATGGCATGCTTTTGAGTATTAAATTCTATTTGATTTGAATTAAATATTTAACTCTTATGACAAGAGTAGGAAGTACATTCCTTATTGTTGTATTACCTTTATCAGATGTATTAACCATGCAGGTTCTGATATGAAGGTAATCATATCCAGGTATGGATATTGATGTTATATTCATTAAAGGCATGTTGTTAGCCTTATGAATAAGTAAAGTAATCTGATGCCTTGCCAGTGGCATCCTATGCTAATAATGGGCTATGAGAGCCATGAATACCATCAAGGTCATGCCTTATAGATGACTTGTGATGAGGATAATGAGAAATGATGATTGATATGAGTTAGGCCTGTTACATTTAGTATTCTTCTTTTATAGCTGCTATGCTACTGTAATTGTTTGAAGAACAATGTATGCTGTTAAAGAATACTGAATGTACCTAACTAATCAAGTATAATGTAGAGACCTGATCATAGATCCATCATTGTCAGAAATTAAGTGATGGTGAAACAAGTTTTCCTCAGGGAACTCCTGGAGCACATACTTTTGAGTATGTGGGGTACATGGATGTGTAGAACCTTACATCCTAGTGTAGGAAAGTGATGTAGATGTGTAATCCATCCATCCTTCACTATATTTCCATATCGTATCAGTGGTAGGTAAACATGAAACCTCCTGATGATGAAGAAAGCACATATATTCGTATCAGTGGTAGGTAAACATGAAACCTCCTGATGACGAAGAGAGTACAGAACGCCACTGTGACTCTAGAATAGCGAAGGACCAGTTTACCCTGGTGAGATATAGTAGTAGAGACACGAGATGTCCTACAAGTGATCCTCTTACTGACAGAGGAAGGTGAAGGTCATGAGAATCCGGCTCTCTTAATGACCTATGTATGATACTGATGTGACTTCTCAGCGATCAGTTGGAGTATGAGTGGTAAGCCTCATCTCCACAGGGCATAATGTTGTTTGTAAAACATAATCAACCATGTAGTATAACTTGTTAGAGATAACTCCAAGTTAGTTGATTGATGTTACTTTGCAATAGTGTCTATATTCTCCATATCTCCTAAATGGTTGAGATCTTGTTATACCTGCAACTGTTATAGAATGCTTTGAAGGCTTTACTGTTTAAGATATTCTTTGATGTTATAATAAAGCTTCTGGCGAAGAGTTATAACTCTCGCTGGGACAATTATGTATAATTGTCTCACCCCGTAGGCTTCAACTTTTTAGGTGGACGTCAGAGACGAAGGAACCAGCCTACAGGTGATCAGTCTCAGCAGCAGCATCAGGGGCAGCAGTAATCTCAGGTGGAGATTGTCCTGCCATATGGTGTAGTTAGAGTCAGTCCTATGTGTCCTCTGTACTCTCAGGTCTTGGAGTCTTTTATATAGTGATCTTGAGATTTTGTATCTTGGTGTATATAATTACTCGAGAAGTAATTATACTGAGATGTAAACAGTTTATCTCTCTTTATGAAAGAAGCTTTTATGGATCCAAGCTCTTGTCTCGAAAAGTTTTAATTTTCCGTGATTTTTGTCTTCCGCTGATTACCGATTCGCTTCCGCTAAGTTTTAATCGTGTTTATGTCATGGTTTGGAGATTAGAGCCCACAACTATGGTATCAGAGCTCCAGGTTCAGTTGAGTCTACAGAGGCATAGGACTTAGGATGTCGAGTCTACCTTTAGTACTCCTTCCTCATCTAATCGAATCTTCTGCTCCTCAGGAGAAGAAGATACATAAGAATGTCAGAACATCGTGATGAGCACGTGGCAGAGAGTAGTGCTAGTGCACCTCGAGGCGGTGCAAGAGTTCCGAGAATAGAACAACCTGCACCTGAGTCGCCAAGAGAACCACCCCAGTTCGACCCAGCTGACATGAGTGATCCAGTTGTACAGACGATGTTCGGGCAGTTCATGACTGCCATGACACATATAACCGATAGGATGCCCATTCCTGCACCTAGGGCACCTGTCCATCCTGAAGCACAAGGTATCGATAAGACATTCGAACGACTTCGTCGTGTCGGAGCTACCGAGTACTTTGGAACTGCCGACCCTGCAGATGCTGACTTATGGTTGACAGAGTTGGAGAAGGCTTTCAGGATTCTTATGATTCCGGAAGCTGAAAAGGTTAGACATGCTGTCTATCTTCTCAAAGGCAGTGCTGGTCACTGGTGGAACATGGAAGAGCAGAAGAGACCTGGAGTAGAGTTCTCATGGGAAGAGTTTCGTCGGGAATTTATCAATAGATATTTTCCAAAGACCTTCCTAGATGAGAAGATCTCTCAGTTTGAGAAACTAAGGCAGGGTATGATGAACATTAGTGAGTATGAAGCAAATTTCATGTAGTTGTTGCGGTTCTGTCCGCACATGGCTGCTACGGATGAGGAAAGAATCAGAAGATTCGAATAGGGTTTGAATTCTGATATGTCAACCCCTGTGTCTGCCTTAGAAAACAGAGAGAGATTCTCTACCTTCGTTGAGTCAGTCCGAAGGATAGAGAGATCTGTGGTTGAGAAAAGACAAACCCATAAAAGATATCCACAGTTCCAGGGTTCATCATCTAGGGACTCCAAGAAACCTAGATTCTCTACACCTAACCTTCCACCACCCAGATCGAGTTTTCAAACTCAATGGACACCAAGCAGAGGTAGAGGGCGGAGTCAACCGCTTCAAGGGACGCACAGTTCTGCATCAGTGTCAGTTACTGGACCACCCAGACCACAACAACAGGAGAAGAGTTGCTACAACTGTGGTAAGGTGGGACACTTGATGAAGGATTGCCGTTCTAGGCCTGCTAGTGTGACACACCAACCTCCGAGACAGAATCAACAGGGATCTCAGAATAGACAATATCAAGGAGCAGCTCGAGGACGTGGACAAGCGTCTCAAGCTGGATCATCAGCACCACCTCAACACCAGGCGACTGCGAGGTTCTATGCTATGAACCCACCTGAGGCAGTGGTCAATCCACGGGTAATGGTAGGTCAGATGAAACTTTTATATTCTGATATGTCTATATCCTGTGATGTATCTGTTCTGATTGATTCGGGTGCTACGCACTCTTTCATCACTCATGAAGTGATTCGTAACTACAATGTGATTGTTAGTCATAGAGCAGATAGTTTGTTGTTAGAGACTCCGTTGAGTGGGTCTGCCGTTTTGTAGGAGGTATGTTCTCCCTGCATCCTTTTCTTTTCTGACCATCGCATTCAAGTGGATCTTATACCACTTGATATGCAGGGATTTGATATAATCCTCGGGATGGATACCTTAGAAAGGTATAGAGTTGTCTTGGATTGTGAGTCCAAGTTGGCTGTGTTTGCGGATGAAAGCAACACATGGATCTTTCAAGGTGAAAGAAAGATTCTGTCCACCTATCTTGTGTCAGCCATGGTTGCTGTTAAGCTGTTGAGGCAAGGATGTCATGCATTCTTAGCCCATGTGGTAGATGTTACCAAGGAAAGGACCAATCCTGCTGAAGTTCCCATAGTCAGGGAATTCGAGGATGTGTTTCCTGAAGAACTTCCTGGTATACCACTACCCCGGGAGATTGATTTTGAAATCAATCTGATCCCAGATACGAAACCCATAGCACAAACTCCGTATAGGATGGCGCCTGCCGAGATGGCAGAACTCAAGAAACAGCTTCAAGAGTTACTTGAGAGAGGTTTTATCCGACCAAGTACTTCACCTTGGGGTGCTCCAGTCTTGTTTGTTAAAAAGAAAGATGGGTCAATGCGGTTGTGCATTGACTACAGACAACTCAATAAAGTAACAATAAAGAATAAGTATCCTCTGCCGAGGATTGATGATCTCTTTGACCAGTTGCGTGGTGCAACAGTCTTTTCAAAGATAGACTTGAGGTCTGGATATCATCAACTCCGTATTAAGGATAGTGACATATCCAAGTCTGCCTTTAGGACAAGATATGGTCACTATGAGTTCACGGTTATGTCGTTTGGACTAACCAATGCACCAGCTACATTTATGGAACTCATGAATAGAGTTTTTCGACCTTTCCTTGATCAGTGTGTTGTCGTCTTCATAGATGACATTCTGATCTATAGTAAGGATGCTCAGCAACATGAACAACATCTTCGCCAAGCTTTGACCTTGCTAAGAGAACATAAGCTGTATGCTAAGTTTAGCAAGTGTGAGTTCTGGCTGCCGGAGGTATCTTTTCTTGGACATGTGATATCCGCCTCGGGAATTCGTGTTGACCCTACAAAAGTAGAATCTGTTCTACAATGGGAACAACCGAACACACCGACGGAGATTCGAAGTTTCTTGGGGTTAGCTGGCTATTATTGAAGGTTCATTAAGAACTTTAGTTCTATAGCTTTACCTTTGACCAAGTTAACCCGGAAGGATGTTTCTTTTTCTTGGAATGATAAGTGTCAACAATCTTTCCAGCTGCTGAAGGAGAGGTTGACAAGTGCACCTGTGCTAGTGCTACCTAAACAAGGAAAAGGATATGTAGTCTTCTGTGATGCTTCCAAAAACGGACTAGGATGTGTGTTGATGCAGGATAAACAAGTGATTTCTTTTGCTTCCCAACAGCTTAAGAAACACGAGGAGAATTATCCAACACACGATTTGGAGTTAGCTGCTGTGGTTCATGCCTTGAAGATCTGGAGGCATTATCTCTACGGAGAAACATTCCAGATTTTCACAGACCACAAAAACCTTAAATATATCTTCTCCCAGCATGAGCTCAACATGAGGCAACGTCGCTGGATGGAGTTAATCAAGGACTACGACTGTACAATTGATTACCATCCAGGCAAGGCTAATGTTGTTGCAGATGCCTTGAGTAGGAAATCAGCAACATCAACCATGAATAGAGCACAACTAAACTCTTTAGTATGCTCTAGGAGAGATATGCTTATCTCTTTAAGGCAAGACAATGTACAGTTAAAGGTGTCATTGTTAGCCGGTTTGTTAGCTGAGATGCATATTAAACCTACCCTAAGGGAGCAGATTAAAGAAGCACAGCTAGGTGATGCTGCAGTTCAGCAGATTAGATCTGAGTATGGAAATGAGAAGCAAGATGGTTTTCATGACTCGGAAGATCAAGTAGCTTGTTATAATGGAAGAATGATAGTGCCGGATATGGACAACTTGAGGAAGTTAGTCCTGGAAGAAGCCCATTCTTCCGTGTATGCTATGCATCCAGGGAGCACCAAGATGTATCGGAATTTGAAAGATCTGTATTGGTGGCCTGGGATGAAAAAGGATGTTGCTGAATTTGTTCTGAGGTGCCCTGTGTGTCAGCAAGTTAAAGCTGAACACCAGAAGCCTGCAGGGACAATGCAACCTTTACCCATACCACAGTGGAAGTGGGACCATGTGGCCATGGACTTTGTTGTTGGCCTACCCAGGACAAGCAAAGGATATGATTCCATTTGGGTAATTGTTGATAGGTTAACTAAGACAGCACATTTCTTACTTGTCAAGACAACCTATTCTGCTGAAAGGCTATCAGAGTTGTATGTTCAAGAGATAGTGCGTTTGCACGGAGTTCCTGTCACCATAGTTTCTGACAGAGGTCCTCAGTTTACAAGTTGTTTTTGGGAACAGTTACATCAAGCCTTAGGCACTAAGCTGAGGTTTAGTACGGCCTTTCATCCACAGACTGATGGACAGTCGGAAAGGACCATACAAACCTTAGAAGACCTGTTGCGAGCATGTGTTCTCCAGTTCACCGGAAGTTGGGATCTACACCTAAGCTTGATAGAGTTTGCCTATAACAATAGCTATCAGCATAGTATTGATATGGCACCTTATGAAGCCTTATATGGTAGACGTTGTAGATCACCCTTGTGTTGGTTTGAGACCAGTGAGCACCAGTTGTTAGGTCCTGACCTGGTGCAGCAAACCACATAAAAGATTAAAGTAATACAACATAAGATTAAGACTGCTCAGGATAGGCAGAAATCTTATGCTGACAAACGTCGTAGACCCTTAGAGTTCCAAGTTGGAGACAGAGTGTATCTTAAGGTCTCACCTTAGAAAGGGGTCCTTCGTTTTGGAAGGAAAGGGAAGTTAGCTCCTAGATATATGGGGCCTTACCCAATCATTGAACGGATTGGAAAGGTAGCATATAAACTAGAGCTTCCCCCAGAATTACAGAGGTTACATCCTGTGTTTCACATTTCTATGTTGAAGAAATGTCACCCAGACACCGAGTCAGTTCTACAACCTATGGAGGTAGAATTGAATGATGACATATCCTATGAGGAGGGACCAGTGTCAATCCTTGATAAACGCATTACAAAGTTAAAGAAGAAAGATATAAGTCTTGTGAAAGTCCTCTGGAACCATCGTGGTATTGAAGAAGCCACTTGGGAATTAGAGGATGAGATGAGAAGGAAGTATCCTGCCCTTTTCTCGTAGTATGTTTTATCGATTTCGGGGACGAAATCCTTGTAAGGGGTGAATAATTTGTAACATCCCTGACCTGGGTTATGAGTTAACCCTAGGTGTTTTGCCTAAATATGTGAATAAATCTTTGTGATTAACTCTGAGCATGTAATTAAGTTTCTCAGAAACATATATTTCAGTATTTGCTCCTTTTTATTTAAAGTTGTAGCATTGTTTTGATATACAGGGACCTATGTGCAATTTACCCAGTTAAAAGGGTTAGCTTGCAATTTGCACATGATGAGATGTTCCTCTGATGTTGAGACATCATGAGAAATCTTTTTAGCAAAGTTTGAGGGATTTTCCAAGCTTGGGCACCAAGGTGCAGCTGTGGAAGCAATCCCGGTGCTTGAAAACCCTAATTTGGGATAAAATGCAATTTACCCAAATTTAGGGATGCAAATTGTAAAATATATCATCTAAAGTATCTTTTTAGACTCTTGCCATCATTTAGAGAAGAAATGATGAGGAAGTCACCTCAATTGAACTATCAGACTATGAGATATGCCTTGTGATTGAATAATCAGGGTATATGTGCAATATTTCTTTATGTATGTACCTCATTATTAGCTTGTTCTCCTTTACCTTCTTTTCCTAAGACCTTAAGAGAAGGTTTGTCCTTAGAATAAAGAGGAAGGGACGATCAAGTAAAGAAGGAGGGACCTAGTTGGAATTATGGACAACTTATGAACTAATGTTGAAAATCCTACCCCATGTATATAAGCTCTCCTTCCCTTAGTTGCAAGGGAACTTACCCTTCGTTCCCTTACTGTTTCATTTCACCAAAGACGACCAAGGACTACCTTGGAGATAAGGAGGACGACCAAGGGGTGCAAGGTAGGTTTAAACCCCTCTTCTTGCCTAATTCCATGGTTAGAACTCGAATTCAAGGTCATCTTCATGGCTAACTCTTGAAACCCTACCTTTCTAGCCGTCTCTTTTCATCCTTCCTTGGAGTTTTCACCTTGGCCAACCTGTAAGAACTCAAGGACGCCATTAGAGCTTGGAGCTTGAAAGCTTGGAGCTCAAGAAGCAAGCTTTAGGCGGGTTTTATAATTCTAAACCCATGCTTTACTATGTGCATCTTTATATGCGGTTGGATGATAGCTCTTAGTGTTTCCCTACTTTTCCCTGCTATTTTGCAAGCAAATCCATGGTATATTCATACTGTTCTTGAGCTAGGAGATGAAGCCGTGATTTACAAGAAAAACCCACCGCTTTTCACTTCCTTAAATGGTCTCAAAAGTTTGCTCTCTCGGTTTCAAGACCGCGAGGTGAGCAAACGGTCTCGAGACCGCGACAGGGCACACGGTCTCCAAGACCGTTTGGCCCCGTTGACCGAGCATGTAACATATAAGCAATATGTTTCGAATTATATAGGCTAATTACCCTCAAAATTTGGGAGGCTAACTCCAAGGGAATCGGGAGATATGACCTTTTTAAGTAACAACTTTAAATGAATTTATTCCTGATTTTCAAACGGTCTGAAATTGCCTTTTTGGGCAAACGGTCTCAAGACCGTGTAAGGTCGTTGACCAGGCGTTGACCATATGAGATTACTGTTCAAAATAATGTTAATTAACAACTCACCAAGTTTTATGGTCTAATTCCAAACAGGATAAGAGTTGAAGGGTGAATACTAGGGCTAACCCTAGGTGAAATCAGTACTGAAATTATGGTGACCTAATTAGGGTTTTTAGGGTTGATTGACCTAAACGGTCTCAAGACCGTTTAGGGGTCACCCAAACGGTCTCAAGACCGTGAGGGCAATCAACCATGACCGTTTGGAGGTCTGGGGTCAAGAATAGTTGACCAATTGAAGGTATAATTACACCAAATTACTTTGCAATTAAATATTGATATGATCATCAACTCAATGGGTCAAACCTTGATGAATTTGCACTAGAATCCAAAATTGGATGGGCAAACGGTCTCAAGACCTAGAGGACAATCACCCAAGACCGTTTGAAGGTCTAGGGTTAAGTAATTTGACCAATTGAGGACCTAATTGCAAATAAACTATCAATTTGATCAAAATTCTGTTTTGTGGCTTAATCATGGTTCAACCTCTATCAAATCACCTTAGACTTTGATGAAATCCTGGGCAAACGGTCTCAAGACCATGTGGGATCCACCCACATGACATCAAGACCGTTTGGGCCAAGTTTGGGCCAATTTGGAGCTCAATTGAAGGGTTCAACCTTGTGTTGAGTCACATTGTTGAGCTTTGATGGGTGAACATCGATAGACCCTAATTGAATCGACTTCAACCCTAATTGGTCAACCCTTGAGGGTCAATTGAATGACCAAGTGGTCAAGCATAATCTTAATTAACCCAATCCATAGGTGGTCATCATAGTTTTGACCTTTTGAGGGCTTCAACATGAGTTGACATTATCGGTTGTATCATGGAACCTTGTTGATGGTCCAAGTGGTTGAGACCATATGAGCTCGCGGTCTCAAGGTCGAGAGGAGGCTCGCGGTCTCAAGGTCTTGAGAGGGCTCACGGTCTCAAGACCGCGAGGGGCCTCGCGGTCCTGGGGTCAAAGAAGGGCAAACGGTCAACGTCTCTTCGCGGTCTCAACATCAATTGATCTTCGCGGTCTTGAACCACTTGAAAGGTTCGCGGTCTTGAACCCATAAAAGATATCCATAGTTCCAGGGTTCATCATCTAGGGACTCCAAGAAACCTAGATTCTCTACACCTAACCTTCCACCACCCAGATCGAGTTTTCAAACTCAATGGACACCAAGCAGAGGTAGAGGGCGGAGTCAACCGCTTCAAGGGACGCACAGTTCTGCATCAATGTCAGTTACTGGACCACCCAGACCACAACAACATGAGAAGAGTTGCTACAACTGTGGTAAGGTGGGACACTTGATGAAGGATTGCCGTTCTAGGCCTGCTAGTGTGACACAACAACCTCCGAGATAGAATCAACATGGATCTCAGAATAGACAATATCAAGGAGCAGCTCGAGGACGTGGACAAGCGTCTCAAGCTGGATCATCAGCACCACCTCAACACCAGGCGACTGCGAGGTTCTATGCTATGAACCCACCTGAGGCAGTGGTCAATCCACGGGTAGTGGCAGGTCAGATGAAACTTTTATATTCTGATATGTCTATATCCTGTGATGTATCTGTTCTGATTGATCCGGGTGCTACACACTCTTTCATCACTCGTGAAGTGATTCGTAACTACAATGTGACTGTTAGTCATAGAGCAGATAGTTTGTTGTTAGAGACTCCGTTGAGTGGGTCTGCCGTTTTGCAGGAGGTATGTTCTCCCTGCATCCTTTTCTTTTCTGACCATCGCATTCAAGTGGATCTTATACCACTTGATATGCAGGGATTTGATATAATCCTTGGGATGGATACCTTAGAAAGGTATAGAGTTGTCTTGGATTGTGAGTCCAAGTTGGCTGTGTTTGCGGATGAAAGCAACACATGGATCTTTCAAGGTGAAAGAAAGATTCTGCCCACCTATCTTGTGTCAGCCATGGTTGCTGATAAGCTGTTGAGGCAAGGATGTCATGCATTCTTAGCCCATGTGGTAGATGTTACCAAGGAAAGGACCAATCCTGCTGAAGTTCCCATAGTCAGGGAATTCGAGGATGTGTTTCCTGAAGAACTTCCTGGTATACCACTACCCCGGGAGATTGATTTTGAAATCAATCTGATCCCAGATACGAAACCCATAGCACAAACTCCGTATAGGATGGCGCCTGCCGAGATGGCAGAACTCAAGAAACAGCTTCAAGAGTTACTTGAGAGAGGTTTTATCTGACCAAGTACTTCACCTTGGGGTGCTCCGGTCTTGTTTGTTAAAAAGAAAGATGGGTCAATGCGGTTGTGCATTGACTACAGACAACTCAATAAAGTAACAATAAAGAATAAGTATCCTCTGCCGAGGATTGATGATCTCTTTGACCAGTTGCATGGTGCAACAGTCTTTTCAAAGATAGACTTGAGGTCTGGATATCATCAACTCCGTATTAAGGATAGTGACATATCCAAGTCTGCCTTTAGGACAAGATATGGTCACTATGAGTTCACGGTTATGTCGTTTGGACTAACCAATGCACCAGCTGCATTTATGGAACTCATGAATAGAGTTTTTCGACCTTTCCTTGATCAGTGTGTTGTCGTCTTCATAGATGACATTCTGATCTATAGTAAGGATGCTCAGCAACATGAACAACATCTTCGCCAAGCTTTGACCTTGCTAAAAGAACATAAGCTGTATGCTAAGTTTAGCAAGTGTGAGTTCTGGCTGCCGGAGGTATCTTTTCTTGGACATGAGATATCTGCCTCGGGAATTCGTGTTGACCCTACAAAAGTAGAATCTGTTCTACAATGGGAACAACCAAAAACACCGACGGAGATTCGAAGTTTCTTTGGGTTAGCTGGCTATTATCGAAGGTTCATTAAGAACTTTAGTTCTATAGCTTTACCTTTGACCAAGTTAACCCGGAAGGATGTTTCTTTTTCTTGGAATGATAAGTGTCAACAATCTTTCCAGCTGCTGAAGGAGAGGTTGACAAGTGAACCTGTGGTAGTGCTACCTGAACAAGGAAAAGGATATGTAGTCTTCTGTGATGCTTCAAAAAACGGACTAGGATGTGTGTTGATGCAGGATAAACAAGTGATTTCTTTTGCTTCCCAACAGCTTAAGAAACACGAGGAGAATTATCCAACACACGATTTGGAGTTAGCTGTTGTGGTTCATGCTTTGAAGATCTGGAGGCATTATCTCTACGGAGAAACATTCCAGATTTTCACAGACCACAAAAACCTTAAATATATCTTCTCCCAGCATGAGCTCAACATGAGGCAACGTCGCTGGATGGAGTTAATCAAGGACTACGACTGTACAATTGATTACCATCCAGGCAAGGCTAATGTTGTTGCAGATGCCTTGAGTAGGAAATCAGCAACATCAACCATGAATAGAGCACAACTAAACTCTTTAGTATGCTCTAGGAGAGATATGCTTATCTCTTTAAGGCAAGACAATGTACAGTTAAAGGTGTCATTGTTAGCCGGTTTGTTAGCTGAGATGCATATTAAACCTACCATAAGGGAGCAGATTAAAGAAGCACAGCTAGGTGATGCTGCAGTTCAGCAGATTAGATCTGAGTATGGAAATGAGAAGCAAGATGGTTTTCATGACTCGGAAGATCAAGTAGCTTGTTATAATGGAAGAATGATAGTGCCGGATATGGACAACTTGAGGAAGTTAGTCCTAGAAGAAGCCCATTCTTCCATGTATGCTATGCATCCAGGGAGCACCAAGATGTATCGGAATTTGAAGGATCTGTATTGGTGGCCTGGGATGAAAAAGGATGTTGCAGAATTTGTTTAGAGGTGCCCTGTGTGTCAGCAAGTTAAAGCTGAACACCAGAAGCCTGCAGGGACAATGCAACCTTTACCCATACCACAGTGGAAGTGGGACCATGTGGCCATGGACTTTGTTGTTGGCCTACCCAGGACAAGCAAAGGATATGATTCCATTTGGGTAATTGTTGATAGGTTAACTAAGACAACACATTTCTTACTTGTCAAGACAACCTATTCTACTGAAAGGCTATCAGAGTTGTATGTTCAAGAGATAGTGCGTTTGCACGGAGTTCCTGTCACCATAGTTTCTGACAGAGGTCCTCAGTTTACAAGTTGTTTTTGGGAACAGTTACATCAAGCCTTAGGCACTAAGCTGAGGTTTAGTACGGCCTTTCATCCACAGACTGATGGACAGTCAGAAAGGACCATACAAACCTTAGAAGACCTGTTGCGAGCATGTGTTCTCCAGTTCACCGGAAGTTGGGATCTACACCTAAGCTTGATAGAGTTTGCCTATAACAATAGCTATCAGCATAGTATTGATATGGCACCTTATGAAGCCTTATATGGTAGACGTTGTAGATCACCCTTGTGTTGGTTTGAGACCGGTGAGCACCAGTTGTTAGGTCCTGACCTGGTGCAGCAAACCACAGAAAAGATTAAAGTAATACAACATAAGATTAAGACTGCTCAGGATAGGCAGAAATATTATGCTGACAAACGTCGTAGACCCTTAGAGTTCCAGGTTGGAGACAGAGTGTATCTTAAGGTATCACCTTGGAAAGGGGTCCTTCGTTTTGGAAGGAAAGGGAAGTTAGCTCCTAGATATATGGGGCCTTACCCAATCATTGAACGGATTGGAAAGGTAGCATATAAACTAGAGCTTCCCCCAGAATTACAGAGGTTACATCCTGTGTTTCACATTTCTATGTTGAAGAAATGTCACCCAGACACCGAGTCAGTTCTACAACCTATGGAGGTAGAATTGAATGATGACATATCCTATGAGGAGGGACCAGTGTCAATCCTTGATAAATGCATTAAAAAGTTAAAGAAGAAAGATATAAGTCTTGTGAAAGTCCTCTGGAACCATCGTGGTATTGAAGAAGCCACTTGGGAATTAGAGGATGAGATGAGAAGGAAGTATCCTGCCCTTTTCTCGTAGTATGTTTTATCGATTTCTGGGACGAAATCCTTGTAAGGGTTGAATAATTTGTAACATCCCTGACCTGGGTTATGAGTTAACCCTAGGTGTTTTGCCTAAATATGTGAATAAATCTTTGTGATTAACTCTGAGCATGTAATTAAGTTTCTCAGAAACATATATTTCAGTATTTGCTCCTTTTTATTTAAAGTTGTAGCATTGTTTTGATATACAGGGACCTATGTGCAATTTACCCAGTTAAAAGGGTTAGCTTGCAATTTGCACATGATGAGATGTTCCTCTGATGTTGAGACATCATGAGAAATCTTTTTAGCAAAGTTTGAGGGATTTCCCAAGCTTGGGCACCATGGTATGGATGTTGATGTTATATTCATTAAAGGCATGTTGTTAGCCTTATGAATAAGTAAAGTAATCTGATGCCTTGCCAGTGGCATCCTATGCTAATAATGGGCTATGAGAGCCATGAATACCATCAAGGTCATGCCTTATAGATGACTTGTGATGAGGATAATGAGAAATGATGATTGATATGAGTTAGGCCTGTTACATTTAGTATTCTTCTTTTATAGCTGCTATGCTACTGTAATTGTTTGAAGAACAATGTATGCTGTTAAATAATACTGAATGTACCTAACTAATCAAGTATAATGTAGAGCCTTGATCATAGATCCATCATTGTCAGAAATTAAGTGATGGTGAAACAGGTTTTCCTCAGGGAACTCCTGGAGCACATACTTTTGAGTATGTGGGGTACATGGATGTGTAGAACCTTACATCCTAGTGTAGGAAAGTGATGTAGATGTGTAATCCATCCATCCTTCACTATATTTCCATATCGTATCAGTGGTAGGTAAACATGAAACCTCCTGATGACGAAGAAAGCACAGATATTCGTATCAGTGGTAGGTAAACATGAAACCTCCTGATGACGAAGAGAGTACATAACGCCACTGTGACTCTAGAATAGCGAAGGACCAGTTTACCCTGGTGAGCTATAGTAGTAGAGACACGAGATGTCCTACAAGTGATCCTCTTACTGACAGAGGAAGGTGAAGGTCATGAGAATCCGGCTCTCTTAATGACCTATGTATGATACTGATGTGACTTCTCAGCGATCAGTTGGAGTATGAGTGGTAAGCCTCATCTCCACAGGGCATAATGTTGTTTGTAAAACATAATCAACCATGTAGTATAACTTGTTAGAGATAACTCCAAGTTAGTTGATTGATGTTACTTTGCAAAAGTGTCTATATTCTCCATATCTCCTAAATGGTTGAGATCTTGTTATACCTGCAACTGTTATAGAATGCTTTGAAGGCTTTACTGTTTAAGATATTCTTTGATGTTATAATAAAGCTTATGGCGAAGAGTTATAACTCTCGCTGGGACAATTATGTATAATTGTCTCACCCCGTAGGCTTCAACTTTTTAGGTGGACGTCGGAGACGAAGGAACCAGCCTACAGGTGATCAGTCTCAGCAGCAGCATCAGGGGCAGCAGTAATCTCAGGTGGAGATTGTCCTGCCATATGGTGTAGTTAGAGTCAGTACTATGTGTCCTCTGTACTCTCAAGTCTTGGAGTCTTTTGTATAGTGATCTTGAGATTTTGTATCTTGATGTATATAATTACTCGAGAAGTAATTATCCTGAGATGTAAACAGTTTATCTCTCTTTATGAAAGAAGCTTTTATGGATCCAAGCTCTTGTCTCGAAAAGTTTTAATTTTCCGTGATTTTTGTCTTCCGCTGATTACCGATTCGCTTCCGCTAAGTTTTAATCGTGTTTATGTCATGGTTTGGAGATCAGAGCCCACATTCAACCCCTACAAATTTACATAAAATATGTTATATACATATATACATAAACATATTATCTTGAAAAGACTAGCTACTATGCCATAAAAATACTTATAGTGGACGTGTTAGGTGGTGGGTCTATAGGATAACTCCCAACCACCTCTACAGTAGGAGAAGAGCGGGACACCACAGGCATTGTCTGAGTGACAGTAAGAGACGCCTGCCACTTGCTCATTACTTCATGGACTCTCCTATTAATTAACTCATCTACCTATATATGGACAAAAGAAATACTAGTTTTTTATTATTGAATTCCATTTTGCAATAAAATTCTAAAAAAAAGAATAGGTCACCTCATCTTTTGAAAATCCCTCTTTTGGGACATGTTTGCACATGGCCCAAAGAATACTTTTATGCCCACACAAGCGCCTGCACCCCTAACACGTCTAGGATGCTCTGAGTTACCAAGAGCAAATATCAATTCATCCCTTGTGCCCTCAGGGATGAACTTGCCTTGCTTCCTCTGCTCGTGAAGCTCCTGCTAATCGCCATCAATAAAAATTGGTAAGTAACCATAATAATCAATATCGATTGCTCTAAGAGTTGAATTTTACCATTTTTATAGCCGCCTCAGTAGTTACGGGTTTAGTTATATCTCCATTCTTATTTTGCCCCCAGCTATCCACACAGTATGGTGAGGCAGAGGTGCGGGAGAAATAGTAGAGGACTCCCCAGTCTCCTGAGTAGTAGTAGACCCAGTAGTAGCAACAACTTGTAGTCTTTGGTGAATGCCTGCATAGCCTTTTGGACCCATCATGTGGTCATGCACATTCAGTGCACATCTTGCTCTTTGAGCATCATTGATAGCCTTGTTAGAAAGCACATTGATTTGGTTAGTAACACTAAAGGTCAATCTTGAATAGTTGAATACAAAAGAATGTATATTAATTAAATTGGGAGTGACACTTAATACCTTGAATTCATCAGTTTTTCTTTTAGCAACAAACTCCTCCCAGTCATTGGGGTCTAGGTAGTTCCATTGCTCAGTGGCTGACTTCTTCCTCTTCTCAGCATCTCGTATGTAATCTCAGATGAGATTTGTCCTATAGTTCCTTAGGACCCTCCCACAGTGTTGCATCATGCATTTACAATGCAGGCTTTCATCCAGTTCAAATATACTCTACAAAATTTCATATATTTAACTAGTATCCTAAAAATTAGTAATCTGCAAAATAGAATTGCAAATAATAATAACTCATGCATACTTACTTCCATATTAAGTCTTTCTTCCCCTTAGGAACTTTATGCCAAGATTATACATTAGGACTACAATGACTATGAGTAAGAACCCCAAGATATGAAATAAACGAGTTGCGGTTCTCTCCAAATGGATTTCCTGCATGATCAAAATCCACAGCCAGTTTGGGTCCATTGCCCCTTTGTTGTAGTAACTTGTTCATCATAGTGATGTCCCTCACTTTTTCAATTTTTTTTGCTGCTCATCAAGTGCCCCAAGTTCTTCAGGGGGTACACCATCAACCTAAAATTTAACAAACAAAACACACTTACATGATATAACTTATGAATGGACATATAGGTAGAAATATAGGATATATTTTAAAAACTTACATTGTAAGGCACCATATTGATATCCTTACCCTCATAGTAATCATCATCACGGTCATCATACTCATGCTCAACCATATGAAATTGTCATTAAAAAATCAAACATTTAACATTTAACATAACTAGAAGATAATAAAACATTGTAAAGTTCACATTTAGAAAAATAAAACATATAAAAAAATAAAAACATGCCTCTAATACTACGATATTTTATCAATTAACATTCCTTCAGTGTGATCGCCACACACATACAAGTCATTGTTAGCTTCAATATTTGGTGGTGTTGGCAACCCAACTGAGAATGGACTCCAGTCATTATACTTATCATAATACTCTTCTTCATCTATAGGATCTTTAATGAACTGTCTTTTACCATGAAGAACAACTGACCATTTATCATTTGTAGGATCATCGATATAAAATACTTGTTTTGCCTGTGATGCCAATATGAATGGTTCACCCTTCTCATGAATCTTTTCAAAGTTCACTAATGTGAAACCCAATTCATCCACTATAATTCCTTTGGTGTTATCAACCCAATTACATTTAAAGAGCGGAATTCTGAAATCTACATAGTCAAACTTCCATATGTCTTCAATGACACCGTAATATGACATTTTAGCTTCACGTGGACTCTTATCCTCTACGCTTGCAAAAAACAATGAAGACGCTTGAAGGGTGACCCCACTATTTTGGACGACACTCTTATCATCTTGACGCTTTGTGTAAGATGAGAACCCATTTATGTCAAACCCTTCATAAGACATAACATTCAATTTTGGTTTAAAGGCGAGGCATTTGATATTTTCAGCAAGATTATTTGGTGTTTTAGATAGTTGATGTAAGACTTTGTCTTCAAACCACTTAACAAATGTCTTGTTATGCTCTCTAGCAAACCACATTGAATTGGCTCGAGGATATTATTTCTTGATGAAATTGGTATGTTCCTTGATATAAACACTCACTTCATTGATGTTGTATAAAATATACAAGTGAGCTTGTTCCAACTGCTCACAACTGATTACTTTCATCCGTGATCCCAAAATTCTTTTGCCAAAATACTCCTAAATATTCTTGTCATTAACATGAGTGTCATTACCACTCAGAAAGTCATTGCAAAAATCCATAACCTCTCTCGCCACATAACCCTCAATAATACTCCCTTTAGGATGATAACGGTTTCAAACATCACCTTTAAAAATGCTCATGTATCGTTCAAAGGGATACATCTAATGCAAGAAAACTGGTCCCAACATTTTCACTTCCCTAGTCAAGTGGACAACAAGATGTACCATGATATCAAAGAACGAAGGAGGAAAATACATCTCAAGTTGACATAGGGAAACAACCACTTCTCTTTACAACTTATCGAAAGTATCATGATCAATAACTTTATTGCACAGACTGTTGAAAAAGAAACAAAGTTTGGTGATTGTAAACCTTACATGCTTTGACAATATAGATCGAATTTCCATGGGAAATATTTGTTGCATTAGAATGTGACAATCATGAGATTAAGGCCTATCAACTTCAAATCTTTCATTGATACCAATCTACGGATGTTGGATGAGTAACCATGTGGCACCTTAACATTTACCAATCAATCACAAAAAGATTTTTCTCCTTTCTAGACAATATGTAACAAGCAGGAGGTAAGTATGTTCTCTGATCGCTATTAACTACTTCTGTTAATTTTATCCTTATTCCCATTTCACGTAGGTCCATTCTGGATTTTATCCCATCTCTAGTCTTACCTAGTATATTCAACAGAGTACCAATGACGCTATCACATACATTTTTCTCAACGTGCATGACATTAATACAATGCCTAATTGCCAAAGAACTCTAATAAGAAAGATCCCAAAATATTGACTTCTTCTTGAATAAAGATTTGTCACTCCGTGTAGCCATGGTACATTGTGATCTCTTACCAAATTCATTGAAATACTCTTTTACTCTTTCATAAACAACCTCCCCTGGTATAGGTTTAGGTGCACTCCGTTCCTCATTCCGTCCATTGAACGCTTTGCGCACCTACGGTACAGATGGAATTTTGGAAGAAACCTTCGATGACCAAGATATACAGTCTTGCCGCCATGTTTTATTCGTATTGAATCAGTGTTATCTTCACATATAGGACATGCTTTAGATCCTTTGACACTATATCCAGACAAATTCCCATATGCTGGAAAGTCATTAACAGTGCAAAACAACATAGCATGCAAATGAAATGTCTCTCTTCATGAAGCATCATAGGTCATCACACCTTCCCCCCCAAAGTTTCTTTAAGTCATTAATTAGAGGTTCAAGATAAACGTCGATATCATTTGCAGGTTGTTTAGGGTCCGATAATAACAACATCATAACGTACTTATTTTTCATACACAACCAGGGAGGAAGATTGTATATAACAAGCATAATTGGCCAAGTGCTATGTTGGCTGCTCAATGTCTCGTACGGATTCATCCCATATGTACAAAGCCCAAGTCTTAGATTCCTGACTTCTTCACCAAATTTAGGGTACAATAAATCAATCTTCTTCCACTATGGGGAATCATACGCATGTCGTAGGATCTCATCATTATTTTTCTTAACATCTGCATGCCACCTCAAATTCTTCGCATCTAACGAATTGGCAAACAAGCATTAAAACCATGATATTATAGGTAGATACCACATCACCTTGGCAGGAGAACCAATTTTGGACTCCCCCAAAGTCATCATTTTATACCTTGATGCACCACATTTTGGACAATCTTTCAAATCCACATAGTCCTTTTGAAATAATACACAATCATTCGGGCATGCATGTATCTTCTTGGCCTCCATTCCCATTGGGCACAACAATTTCTTTAACTGGTGTGTTGAGATTGACAGCTTATTTCCTTCAGGAAGAATTTCTTTCCACAAAGACAACAATGACGTGAAGCTTTTGTCGCTCCATCTATTATTAGCTTTCAGCTTATACAATCTCAACACAGCTCTAAGCTTCGTAAACTTAGTACAACATGTGTATAACGGTCTCTCAACATCATGCACAATGTTTCTAAACATGGGAGGTGGAACAGTGTGCTCTACCCCACAACTATCCAACATCGCATCAACGATGTCTACTGGAACTGGTTCATTCACATCTACGTCATCGGAGGCAATTTCTTCTTCCACACAAGCAGTGCTATCGACATTCACTGATTTCAGGTTTGAAATGTCTCCATGCCAGTGCCATTCTATATAGCCTTGTACAATCCCGTTGTACATGACATGACTTTTGATTTCATCACCACAATGCCTACATGGACAGTAGAACATATCTCCAGGTTGTTTCCTATGTTCCTCAACAAATCTAATAAACTGATCAAGACCATAAATAAACTTTGGGGTGCAACGATTTGGAATGGACATCCATTATCTATCCATTCTATGATAAAAGAGAAAACAAGTATATATTAGGGTTTAGGGTTAAAAGATTAGGGTTTAGGGTTTATGGTTAAAAGTTTAGGGTTGAGGGTGTTATATATAATAAATGTGTACCACCTATCCCATTCTTGATCACCTAATCTCACTAGTAAGTATATAATGTGTATTCAATTTTCAAGAAATTTCAGCAGCATTTCCCCGTGGTTCTCCAAGTACACCGGTGTACATGGGCAAATGCCCACCGACATGTGTACTTAGAGAACAAACAGGGAAGTGTTGATGAAACATTATGTAAATCGAATACACATTATACACTTACATCCTAAGTGAGATTAAGTGTTCAAGAACAGTCCCAAACCAGGGACTATCCAAGATTTACTCCTAATGAGTAAATCTCGGACGGGCTTGTAGGCCAACAAAATACATGTATATATGTTGTCATTCATATACCTACAATCATAGTATCATCATTCATATCCTAGGTTTTGTGTAACATCATTTAATTCAATTCATTCTTCCTTTTGGATAAGTTCATTCATTCATCATTAACCCAAACCAATCATTAATAATCAACTACACAATTTTGAAGAACAATTATATATTAAAATAAGTTAAATCAATCACTAACAAGAGAGAAAGAAAGCAATAACAATTTATTAAATTCATTCATTCATTATTAACCCTAGTTAATCGTTATTAACCAACTACACAATTTTAGAGAACAATTATATATTGAACTAAGTTCATTCATTCCTCATTTAACCCTTATTGATCAATATTAATCAACCCTAATTAATCAATAATAATCTTACAGAAAACTCATTGCACTGGTGGAGTAGGCTATGGTGGCGGTGGCCGAAGGTGGAGGTGGCCGCAGCTGTGGCTAGAGGTGGAGGTAGAGATGACTGAAGCTGTGGTGAAGCAGGTGGAGAGCGGTGGTAGGATGGCGAGTTGTGGCTATGGTCGTTGGTGGAGATGACTAAGCAAGTGAGCGGTGGCGGTGATGACTGAACTACTGGAGCAGCGGTGGTAATGACTGTACTGGAGCGGCGGCGACGAGCTCCTTAGTGGTGATTCTCTCCACAGTGATGACAGTGAGCTCCTCTCCACAGTGGCGACGGCGAGCCCCTCTCCACAGTAGCAGCAGTGGCGGCGGCGAGCGGCAAGCCTCAATCGCGATACCTAGCTTGAGCGACAATAGAGAATTGGGAATGAAATAGAGAAGGAGGGGAAGATTCTGGCTAGCGCGAGTGCTATTCAGTTAATTACTGATGTCGATTATTGGGTAAAACTGACACTTAACACCATCTACATCATAGTTGTCGGTTTCTCCCCTAACACCGACGCTGATTAGGCAAATTGGGGGAAAAAGTTTTCGCAGGGACAACACATGTAAAAACATCCTCGTCGGCTCCTATGCAACAACCGATGCCAAATAAGGCATGAATTTTTGCCTCGTAAGGGATATTTAGGCATCAGTTGTATTTTAGACAACTAGTGACATATGGGGGAAAAAATTTGCGGGACTTGGGTGGAACATGAGTCATCGGTGTTTATAAAATCAATGTCGAATTTAAAATTTTGGAGGCAAAATTTTTCCCTGGAAAATTGTATTTCATGGGTGATTTTGGATGTCGATTTTTATTTCAACTGACCGCCGTTAAATAAAAAGCGATACACGTGTCTTTTGTAAAGTGGCTGACCTTCACATATAGGTGTTAGTTTTCTTCTTAAACTGACATCGTAGTTTATTAGCGTCAGTGTTTTATTTATAACTGACTTCAGCAAATGTGACATTATATGTCATTTCTATACTAGTGTGCTTCCCCCACACCTATGTATACTTGGGTGGTGGTTGGAGCACAAGGTTTGCCACCCTAAGCTACCTTCTACCACCTCTTAGCTCCCCATTTTCATCCCTTAGCCATTCCACTTCATTTCCACCTCCATTCCACTCCATTTCACCATTTCCACCACCAAAACCCTAGTTTCTTCCTATTTCCACCCATTTCCACCATCATCCCATGCCATTGCACCTTAGAGGAGAGAGGAGGACGTCTAGTAGAAGCTGAAGTGGAGGATTCCTCCATCTACACTGAGCTCCATGGCTTCTTGTATCTCTTTCTCCCTTCTTTTTGTATTTTTCATTGCTACGAGTAGCTAGGCCCCTTGGGTGGGCTGTTTGGGGGTGAAAATGTTACTTTGATACCATATTGCGGGAAAATGATATGTAAATATAGTAATTTCATTTTTTAATGATTTTGTTCTATTTCTATCTCACTCTTCATGAATTGCTTGTTGGTTTGTGCTTGAAAATACCTAGGAATTTAGGGAAATTGTTTATATGTGTGAATTTTGAGATTTGCTCCTAGGGCCAATTCTTGGATCCCTAGCTAGCTACCCATCCTCCTACATGCTAATAAATTCTCCCAACACTAGTTGAGAGATCTAAGTAGCTAGTTTAGATGAATTTGGTGTGCTTAGCATGGAGCTTTCTCAAGGCTAGAGTGTGAGTGATGGGAGGCCTAAGACCTCACTTCCACTCCCATTACTAAACTCAACCCCTAATCATCCTAAGATCATCTAAACTCAAAAACCAGGTTCATTTGGACTCTAATTGAATTACACCTAAACCCTAACCCAATTGAGCCTCACAAGGGTAGTAGGGAGTGTTAGGAACAAATTCCCCTATACACAACCTAGCATATCCATGGCTAGTTAGCAGTTTAGGATAATTCATTAGACTCTTGCTTGTTGTTTGGATTGATAATCTAAATGAAAGCATAATGTTCACATGTCACCCCCAACCTAATTGATAAGTGCATCCCCCAAATAGCCCACATCTCCCTTTATTTCTTTAAAACCCTAATTGTCTTCTTACTTAGATAGTGTTAGCTTAGTTAGCTCTTTTCTTGCTTAGTTAGCTTCTTGCCCTATTTTTTGCTTTATTCTTGCTAGTTTAGATCTTTAATTTCTCTTTTGCTCTGCTTGCTAGCTTAGTGTAGTGTAAACATTTCCTTGCTTGCCTTAGTGTAGAATGCTCTTTTCTTACCTTGCCTTGTCTTTTCCTGCTAAGTAGAATTAACTGTCTAGGGTTAACTTAGGTTTGGTTCTTGCTTGCCTTCGTTTACTTACTTTTTTGCTCAACTTAGTGTAATAAATCAACATCACCTTTAAACCCTTAACCCTAGTCTCCATAGTAGGAACCTGGCACTAAAAACTAACCTAGCTCTGGTGACCCCTTTTCTCCATGTGGATCGACCCTATACTTACCTCCCTCCTATACTACGACATGACCTCGTGTGCTTGCAAGTGTAGTGTTTTAGTTTGTGCGAGTGTGTTGAGTTTAGGTCCATTATAAATTTTGAAAGTGAATCCACCGTGTGTGCCTGTTCGCGGAGTTGCATCTATTCAAATCTCAATTGAGTAGTGTGTAACGCCATTGGCAGGGATGCACCAATCTTTCTGGCGTCATTGCCGGGGATTAGAGGCTCTCGACCTAGCTAGTTAGTTTTGCTTTGAATTTTCCTACTGTCCTCATCATTTGTATTATTTATTATTTATTCTTTGCATTCTTTGTGTATATTGGCTTACTAATTTGTTCTGTTTTATTTGGTTTTGCCTTGTGCATGTGACGAGCCACTCGAGGAAGACAAGATGGAAGACCAAAATGCACGAACCCATTCATTTCCTCCATCGCCCTACCTCCAAGGCTATCCCAAGTTTTACACACCCCACCACATCCATTGCCACAACCTTCCCACCAGTTCACCTTGCGACCTCAATTCCCTCCTCCACATCAATTCCAAAGGCCATTAATAACAGTGCCACCACCACAACTATCCCATGCCCCCCCTATTTCCTATGAGCAAATGGATATGGTTTCAATCATGGGGTGTGACAAGGTTGTTAAGAAGTTTATAAAGGGAGGGAAGAAAGTTAAAAAAGATCTTAATGAAGAGCCATTATCGGAAAGTCCTTGTTTGCAAGTGTCCCATATGATTGAGACCCCTCTCTTTGATGCCTATGAAGACCCATTCCTCAAGAGAGAGCAAAACTTGTTGACTCAAGAGTTATACATTGCCCATATTTTTATAATGACTTAACCATTTTATTCCTATGTATCTACTATGTTTGTTCAAGATTGATTTCAGGCTTTAGGTACATGAAAATGGTCAAATTACACAAGCCCTAGCTTGTTCAAGCTCAAGTCAAAAATCAATGCAAGTGTGCATTTTGGGAAATCACTCCAAATGACCTTAGATGATTTTTGTAATCACTTGTATTGATGATATGACTTGTAACTAAGATGAGAAAAAAATTAGGGACACTTAATTCCAAGCTTTAATCACTCAAATGTCAATTTAGAAAATTTGTCACAAGTTGTTTATCGGTCGAGTTGGAAACTCGATCGATCCAATGATGGATTTTCTGGAGAGACCAATCAGTCGAGTTGCACATTCACATAACTCAACTGACCGACTCACTAAGCAAAAATGATTTTAGCTCATCGATCGAGTTTCCCAGAACAAACTCAACAGATATTTTGAATTGGCTTTGTCATTTAGTGGATCAATCGAGTTACCTTTATTGAAACTCGACCAAATTTACTATACGGAAAACATAGAAAAAGTAATTATAACCGTTGGTGAGTTGTTTTGAGCGAGAATAGATCCATTACAACTTGGAAAATGGCTATATTCCACCTTTAAGTGATCCCACACTCAAGGGAACACCCCAACTATAAATAGGACCCCTTGGAGTTCATTCTAAGATTGCTCATTCATGCTATTCTAAGTCCTTTCTATGGTTGAGTGTGTTGCAACTCCTTGAGCCCCTTTCTCTCTCTTGTTTACACATCATTTTGTGATTATGAGTGAGATAAGCCAGTTGTAAGAGAGCTACTTCCTTAAACTTGTAAAGCTCTCATTCCATTCCATCTTCCCTACCCCTTTCCTCAATGAAGCAAAGGTGAATCAAGCTACCCAGAGTGAAGGTGGAGCTATTGTTGTTCTTCTACAAGGTTAAAGAAAAGGTGAAGATCTTCTCGAAGTGAAGGAGAAGGCAAAGGCTGAAGATCCAAGAAGAGTGGGTAATCCCTTGAAGGCTGAAGACTTGTATAAGAGTAGGTAAGTCCTTGGAAGAAGGTACAAGACTCTTGAAAAGTGGGTAAGTCCTTGGTAAGGTCGATGACTCTTTGTATTAGATAGATACGTCCTTTGGTAGTCTTGTGTTGTAACTCTTATTGGTGAATATATAGAGGAAAGCACTTGCAAAGTCCTAGAGGTTGACCTCTCTAGGTAGTGAGTGACTCTCTCCTAGTTTGGAGAGTAGAACCACTCTAAATGACCTTGTCAAGTGCTTGTTCCATTTTATCTCATCCTTGCTATGCTTGTTAGTTAGGACTTCAAATTGCACTTAAGTTGTTGGTTTTTAATTGATATAATTTGAAGGTCTAATCTATCTTGTGAGAATTTTTGAAACTCTATTCACCCCCCCTCTAGAGCCCTAGATCCAACAAGTGGTATCAGAGCCAATGATCTTCTCCAACAATCTCCCACGAGATGAGAAGATGGGCGACAATCTACTTGGTTCACTCAACCTAGAGGGAGGCTTCATAATTCGTCCTCCAGTCTTTTATGGCACCAACTTCCTCTATTGGAAGAGGTACATGCAATTCTACATTCAAGGCATGAACTTTGACATGTGGAAGGTGATTGTCACACCATACAAGGAGCCAACCAGAGTTGTTGTAACATGGAGTGAAGCTACACTTAAAGAAGCCCAACTCAATGCCAAAGTCATAAACATCCTCTATGTAACCCTTACTCCAACGGAGTTCAACCAGATCTCATCTTGGGACACCACCTATGAGATTCAGGACAAATTGTGCATCACTTATGAGGGCACAAAGCAAGTTAAGGATGCTAATATCTACATGTTGAACATCCTTCTAGAGTACTTAAAGATAGGCAAGAAAGAAGGGATTGTGGAGATGTACTCAAGACTCAGTGTCATCATCAATGGGCTAGATGCTTTGGGAAACACTTTGGATAGAGTTGTAATCAACTCTAAGATCTTGAGGACTCTACGAAAGAGATGGGAGTCAAAGGTGACCTCCATTGAAGAAGTGAGGAGCCTCAGTGACATCCCAACCAAAGATCTCATTGGCAAACACCAAGCTCATGAGCCAAGGTTTGATAAGCAAGAAGAAGAAGAAGCAAATCAAGAAGAGAAGGAAGCCAAGAAGATCAAAGATAGTGCTTTCAAAGCACAAGTGAAGGTGGTCATCCTTCAACAACAACTTACTTCCTGGACTTCTCCTCCTCCTCTAGTGAATATGATGGCCCTAGTGAGCATGAAGCCAACTACATCAAGGGCAAGCACTTCAAGGGAAATAAAGCCTCTTCCGCTACTTCTAGATGCTACAAATATGGACAAAAGGGACACTACAAGAGTGAATGTCCCAACTGAAGAAAGTCACACTACAAGGGCAGCTCAAAGAAAGAGGAAGATTACAAGAAGGAGATAAAGTATAAGAGTAAGGACAAGAAGGAGAAAAGACACAAGAATGTAGCTTGGGAAGCTTCATCCTCAAGTATCTCAAGCTCTGAAGAAGATGGAGTGCCACCTTGCACTTATGGCCTCTACTAGTGAAGAAATTGGTGAGGTAAGTGAGGTAAGTGAGGTAAGCTTGCATGAGTTATATAAGGAAGCTATTATTGGTATGCTTGTTTCTACCCGTTCTTCTTTTGCTAAATGTAAATCTAAAAGAAAAAGGTTAGGAAAAATTATTGATGATTTGTATGCTAAAGTTGAAATTCTTGAGCTTAATGAGAAAACTCATCTTGAGAACATTGATAACTTGCAAGGCCAATGTCTTGATCTTGAGCTCCAATACAATGTAGTTGAGGTAGAGAATGGTGTCTATCTTAAGAACATTGAAAATCTTAAGGAAGATAACCAAAAGTGCCAAAAGGAGCTTGAAACTCTTAAAACTAAAATGGTGAATTTAAGATTCTTGTTGATGCTCATAGGGATGAGAGAGATGTTTATCTTAAGGAAATTCAAGTGCGTAAATCTAAAAATGCTAGGTTGCTTGGTCAAGTTAATGATTTATCTTCTAGACCTATCTTGCCTAGTAATGATGTTGCTTCTATTTCTCTTGAGAAAGATTCTTATTTGACTAAAGCCCTCTGTCTTGAGGTCGACCTTGTTCATGCTATGACAAAAACATTCAAAAATATCATTTTTAAATTCTCCCCCATGATCACAATGGATGAAAATGATGCGGAAAGAGGCTTCATTCTCAACTCATTTACAAAAGCTCGAGAAAACATCAAGCATATCACTCTTGGAAATGAGAAAGAAGGTCCAAATATATATAGAGAAATAATCGACAATAACAAGGGAATACTTGGAACCATGAAGCGATTGAGTTCTCATTGGTCCAAATAGATCAATGTGAAGAATTTAAAGATCTCTCTTGGTACTAAGGACTCCTTTGGATTTGAAGGAGGACTTGGTTTGCTTTCCTTGGGTATAGGGTTGACATTCCTCATCCTTTTCAAAATCCAATTTAGGAAGTCCCTTGACCAATACTTTTTGCTCAACTTCAACTGATGCATATTTACATGACCAATCCGGTGATGCCAAAGAGAAATATCATTTGAATTGACCACTAGGCATCTACCAACATCAAGCTTAATAGAGTCAAGAACAATAACATAAATATTTACACTTCTAGTTCCCTTATATATAACTTGACAGGTGAGGGAATCTAGAATCAAGCATCTAAAGGAAGTAAATAACACAAGGTAACCATTGTTACATAATTGATGAACACTAATTAAATTGTGATGTAGGCCATCCACAAAGAGAACATTCTTGATACACAAGGATTCACCTACATCACCCTCACCTTTGACTTTACCTTTATTATCTCCAAAGGTGACCAAACCTCCTTTCTTTTTAGTGAAGTTGTTGAAATGACTTATATCACATGTCATATGCTTAGTGCAACCACTATCAACAATCCATCTTCCTTTTCCTATAAGAAATGAGAGTGTCGGTTCCCAACTCAAACTTTAGGATTCAGGGTTAGCTTGGGGACCCATTTCATATTTGAGTTGGTCCCCTTAGGCTTGTAAGGACAATAAGTAGAGTAATGATCATCACACTTATAATATGAACAAACCATAGGATTCTTAGTGCCGGAAGACTCTCATACAAAGAAAAAGGTCTCCCTACTCTTTTTCTTACCTTTGGCTTTGTTCTTGCCCTTTGGTGATCCCCCTACAAATCCCAAATCACTAGTATCACTTTGTTTGATAGAACGGTCAAGGATTTCATATAGGGAGTTTTTCCCTTTGAGGAATTTATGTAGAGATGCCCTTAGTCTATGATTATCATGATTAAGAGATATGACAGTGGAAGACAAACTAGCAATATCATCGGGTTATGCACATAACTTCTCTTCACCTCACACACCTCAACAAAATGGGGTTGTAGAGAGGAAGAACAGATCACTACAGGAGATGGCTAGGACCATGCTTTTAGAATATGACACTCCAAAGAAGTGTTGGGCCGAAGCCATTAGTACCTCATGTTTTGTGAAAAACTGGGTTTTTACACATCCTTCTCTGAAGAAATCCACCTATGAGCTATGGTGTGCTAGGAAGCCTTCTATTAAGTATTTCTATATTTTCAGATGTCCTTGTTTTGTTTTGAATATGAAAGATTCTATCAACAAGTTTGATCTGAAATCTTACAAGGCTTTCTTTCTTGGCTATAGCATACTATCAAGGCTTATAGAGTATTTAATGTTGATCTCGCTAAAGTAGAAGAATCCATAAATGTTAAGTTTATTGATACTAACCCCTCTATTCCCAAAGATATCATTCCAAATGATATTGTAGGTGAGTAATTCCTATTCTAAAAGAGCTCAACATCACCCAAAAGGGAAAAGAGGTGGTCACTCAAGAAGAAGAAAAAGATAAAGAAAATAAGGATCCAACTCCCTGGTTTGCAAAGAATCATCCAAAATAGCTAATTTTTAGGTGAACCTTTTGAAAGAGTGAAGACGCGAGCTGCATTCAACAAAGAACAAGCCGACAGTGCCTTCATCTCACAACTTGAGCCAAATAACGTCAAGGAAGCTCTTTGGGATGATGAGTGGATCATAGCTATGCAATAAGAGTTGGAGCAATTTGAAAAGAACAAAGTATGGCCCCTAGTGCCAAGACCAAGTGATAGAAAGATCATTGTCACCAAGTGGGTCTATCGAAAGTGACAAAGTGGTAAGGAATAAAGAAAGGTTAGTGGCTCACAGCTACGATCAACATGAAGGTATAGATTTTGATGAAACATATGCACATGTAGCTAGACTTGAGTCCATTCATATGTTACTTGCCTTTTCTAATTATAAAAACTTTCTTTTGTATCAAATAGATGTTAAAAGTGCATTTCTGAATGGTATAATTGAGGAGGAAGTGTATGTTAACCTCCTGGCTTTGAACATGATAGTCTACCTAACCATGTTTATTTATTGCAAAAAGCTCTCTATGGACTCAAGCAAGCACCTCGAGCTTGGTATGAGAAAATAAAGAACTTTTTGTTATATCATGAGTATATCATGGGCAAAGTATATTCTACCTTATTTTCAAAGCACACTTCTAACAATTTTCTTATCATTCAAATATATGTGATGATATCATTTTTGGCGGAACTAACCTTGATCTTTGAAAAGAATTTAGTGACCATATGCAGAGTGAATTTGAGACGAGTATGATGGGTGAGCTCACGTTCTTCCTCGACTTTCATATCAAGCAAACAAAAGATGGGAACTTCAACAACCAAGGCAAGTACACAAGTGAGTTACTCAAATGCTTTGGGATGCAGAACACCAAGCCGATGGACACACCCATGTCAAACATGGCCAAACTTGACAAAGATGAAGAAGGTGAGAAGGTAGATGAGAAGCTCTATAGAGGTATGATCAAAAGTTTACTTTACTTAACTGCATCTAGACCTGATATATTGTTTAGTGTTGGGTTGTGTGCTCATTTTCAATCAAACCCTAAGAAATCACATCTTATAGCTATTAAGAGGATTTTAAGGTACTTAGCCAAAACCCAAAATTTTGGACTATGGTATCCCAAGTCAAGGGACTTTACTCTTACTGCTTATAGTGATGTGGATTATGCAGGGTGCTTGATTGATAGAAACTGTACAAGTGGCACTTGCTTTCTCCTAGGACCATGCTTGGTGTCTTGGTTCTCTAAGAAACAGAGCACAGTGGCATTATCAACTATCGAGGCTGAATACATTATATCCAGGAGTTGTTGTTCCCAGTACCTATGGATGAAGCAAATGATCCAAGACTTTAACATTCATTTTGATGCTTATCATATCTATTGTGATAATACTAGTGAAATTAACTTGTCATATAATCCTATCTTGCATTGTAGAGCTAAGCATATAGAGGCTCGTCGCCATTTTCTTCGTGATCACATTTCCAAAAAGGATATCTATATCACGCATGTGGGCACGCAAAAATAGTTGGCGGACATTTTTACTAAACCTCTAGCTAGAGAGAAATTTATCTTTATTAGATCTAAACTGCTCATAACTGCTTTGAATGAATTTGATATGTCTTCTAGCTAGTTGTCATCTATCCTATATGCTCTGCTTACGTTTTGATCACCATTGTGTGCTAATATGCTAAAACCCAAATTTTCATGTTCATTTTGCCTTGTTTTTCTCTTGTTTTTGGGTATTTTTTGTAAATGCTTGTTTTATCACAAAATAGTACCCAATGATGAGTGATATGTGCCTAAGTATGTTCAAAATACATAACGAACTTGAAAAATAAATTTATTTATCACTCTATTGGCTAGAAATTAGGATTTCTAAGTTTAGGTCAGGTTGACCATCAGTCGAGTTGCCAACTTGACCGATCAGAGGCCGAGAGCTTTTTTAAAGAGCCTATCGGTCGAGTTTCTAAGTCACTGAACTCGACCAATGGTCAGGATGGAGCAAACTTAAGATAGGTTAGGCCTACTATTCTTCCCCTCAACTAGAGAAAAGTCAAATGATCCAACCTCTAGCTCCCTCAAACTCTCAACCCTATCCCCGACCTTCCTCTCCCTAGACCTAGTTCGACCTAGCTTGACCTCTAGGTCTTTGGCAAGTTAGGGTTTCATAGTTGGCAATGCACACAGAATTGTCATCAATAGGTGCATTGAATTTCCATTTGTAGGAGATGGTAGGATTCTATTGGTAGATGCACACATGGAGACCTAGGTTTGTGGATGAGTTTTGGTGGTGGTTCCTTAGATTTTACTCTCTCCTTCCTATCTTTTTCATCTCCATGACATCCAATAAGAGGAAGAGGGCCGCCTAGCTAATGCACCTTCATCTTCGTCCAACTCATGCTTGATTCCCTTTGATGACACTTTTTCGTCTCAAATGAGGCTCTAAATAGGTACAAGGAGCTCCTTCTTCTTCTTTTGGGTCGGTCAAAAAAGTGTGTTACTATAGAAACCAAAAACTTTTGGCACTAAGTACCCCATTACATCGACAGAAGCTAAAAAGCTCAAACAAAGATCAAACTCCCCACACAGGGGGAAACACAAGATTTCTAGACGAGATAAATCTAAGAAGACCTATCTGACTACACGAGCTAGCTCCAAGCAATCCAACCAGAAGAGGACTATTACAAGCCATTATTACATGCATACAGTGTACCCACAAGTAGTAACAATAGCTTGACATAGAACAAATTCTAATTTTCCTGCCTGTAGCTAGGCCTGAAGCTTCTGACCTTCTCAGCTACCAGAACTTCAGGTTCCTAAATGGGCATGACACCCAAAGAGAACCCCTAGATATCATATCAGAAAAAAGAAGATGAGCCAGCCTTAAGAGAAGCAAGAACCAGCACGTTTAAACAATAGAGTGTGGAAGGGAAAAGAACAACTCCAAAACACTCCTTCATGCTTAGCACAACACCAACTATCTATTAAGAGTACCTAGAGCTATGCCAAGATTAGGGAGATCATTCTAATTGCCATCCCGCCACACAGCCGAGTAGCTGAACTGCCAGAGTCCTTGATCTTCAGTAGTTGCTATTTACACAGCAACATAACAACAAATCTGGAGAAGACACCCAATGTTGTTGCAAGCACTGAGCATTTCAACGAACACCCTGAGAGCATCACATAACAGTAGAAGGGGGAAAACACCCATACACTGTCTCTTTCCTGAGGTAATGGATCAGCTATACCTGACCCTATACATCTCACGAAAGGTTTCCAAACAACTCCAGCTCTAGCCTGTAAAGGTTAAAACTAGATTGGGTGTTTGTATAGAACCAAGGAACACCCACACAAGGGCTCGATGCCTCTGTTTGCACATGAACATTTCGATGAGCACTAGAAGGGTGTCTAAACATACAGGGGTGAAGCCCTGGCCTAATGGCGAGCCACCCAAACCCAATGTTGATGCTGATATGACCAAACACCACAGCAACGCGAGGGCCACACCAGTTTTGGGGAAGAGAGGCACCACCATCCATCTCCAATCAACGTACCTGGAACCTCATCGGGGGTCGAGGGGTCACCATCAGCTTGGACAGCCAGGCGCACCCCGGCCGCTGGAGTAGACGGTGCCTGAGAAGAATGAGCAAGCCAGCCAGTTCTTCACCTGCAATCAGAGCAGCACATGTTGTCGCATACCAAGGCAGGGATGGTTACTCTCCAACTATCTTGCTTGAATGGTAAGGATTCGACCAGGTCGATAGACGAACCTCGTGGAACCTAATCTCGACGAAGGCGGTGCATCATGCCTCCCTCCACTCCAGGTCAGGCGAGGGGACCCTTGCGATCTGAAAAGAAACCAGAGAATCCCCGTGAACCCTAGCTCCCTTATCTCCATCGAATCCCACATTCTTCAAATCACACTTCTTGACAGAAGGGCCAAGGGGAGGGCACGCCCGAAGGACCCCCCCCCCCCAGCGAGGGTAACCCAAGAAAGAAGTAGGAGCTTGTTTAAGAGAGAGAGCAGCCCTCATAGTTTTTAAGGAACCATTTTCCTTTTTGTGCCTTATTTGAGTCACACCCACAAAGACAAGGGGTCATAGATCAAGTAGCAGAGTTGCTATATGACCATCATCTCTCAGCCTTAGGTGTTGAATGTGTGTGATATAACAATTCCATCACAAGCACCAAAGTCGTTCATGAATTCTATGCAAATTTGCATTGGAATTATGACACCCTCATACCCCCACCTAATACTCTAGTGTTCCTCGCATCTATGATAGACGGGAAGAAATTCCAAGTCTCTAAGGATACCCTAAAAATCTTCTTTTCAGGTACTGAAGTGACTGACACCTGGCATAAGGACTATCCATAGTATTTTGACCTAGTTGAGCCTGAGGCCTTCTACAAGCAGTATGATCTTACTCTTCTTGATATTCATAAGTTCTAGAAGAAGTCTCAATTCCCATATAGGAAGAAGTGCACCCTTCCCTCATCTGCCTTGGACCTCAAGAGACGCATACTTACCCTAGTTGTTAACTGTAATATTCATCCGAAGAAAAATCAGGCTAAAATTTCAGAAAACACTATGGTAATTATGTATTGTCTCTTTAAGAACATCAGAGTCAAGTGGGCGAGATATGTTCTCTATCATATGACTTGTTTTGTCTCAAGCAAGAACACCCGTGGCACCCACCCACCCCTAATTTGTGGTCTATTCCAGCTTGCCAATGGCAAATCTCTTTTCCATTAACTGCACTAGAAACCTGCCCAAAAAGGAGTTTGCATTAGTGAGACCACACTTTAGAAGTTAGTGCCTATCTTATCCTATACCACACCTGGTACCTCTACCTCTGCCTCTACCCAAACCCCTCCACCACCTCAACCTACCGATATGCCTGTGTCTTGTTCCATGTATCTAATGAAACCCTTATGGGCTACATGATGCATCAATAGGCATACAATCTTTAGGTTCAGGAGTATCTACATCAGGACCTATGTTCCATCATGTCCAACATGAACATGTCATGTGGACACCCCTACCTTACCTACCAGCCCTATCCAAGAGGTGACTATGCATCCTTTGCATATGATCACTTTTACCCTGCCCCTTCACCTGCATCTTCTGCTACTACACCCTCTGCTATTGGTGGATCTACCTCTGGTGTGCTGCCTCTGATAGTTGGCCCCTTGGCCACTCTGCTTGCTATTCTCAGTAGTTATACTCCTTCCTTCCCATGGGCTAATGAACTCCATGATCTTGGTATGTTTTGGGATGAGCAGAATGCTCGTTAGCGCGGTCGAGGTTTTGGTTCTCTTATTGATGAGGAGATGCCAGACCAGGATGATTAGGAGGTTGTTGCTGATGAGGAGGTTGATGAGGATGATGGTGATGCTTCTCATGATGGCTCCGATGGCTTTGTTGGTGCCTCCGGTGATGAAGGCAATGTTGTTCTCTCTATTGCACCTTCAGACGGAGATGATGACTATGAGCTTGATGCTTCTGATGCTGATGATGATGATGTTGTTGTAGACATAGATAGCTTAGATGTTTAGTTGTTTTAGTTTTTAGTCTGGATGTTGATCATATATATCTTTCTAGGCTGTTTTGTATTACAATCATCTGGGCACATGTTCTGAGCTGTACTATTTTATCATCTAGTTTTCATCATTTTGGTTTGTAGTTGTTTTTTAGAACATGCTTGTTGAGTTGTAATCTTAATCCTTTATACACTTACTATTTGATTTACTATATCTCATGAGTTGGTGCCATGTTATCATATTTTGAGTATGACTTAGATTGTTTGCTTCTCTTGTCTCTGTTGGGTGCATGCTTTGAGATTGCATTGTTGTGGTTGTATGATTGGTTGTGCTTGGAGAAGACCTATTTTGTGCTCTTCTACCCCACCTTCCTTTTTGATAATGTTAAAAGGGGGAGAGAAGTTCAATGTTTTGAAGCTCAACCATATTGCTTTTATTGCCTATGTGATCATTTTCTTATTCATTACATGCTTTATCATGTGACTTGCTAAAGGACCATATAATATATATGTCATATTGCTTTGTGTAGATAGACTAACTATGCAGGTTAGAGTAAGCATAGATTTAGGAGGAGAAATTCACATTGTTTAAATCTTGAATCCCCTTGCAATTCACAAGGCAAAGGTATAACTTTACATATTCTTTTCAATATGATTGAGGAATGGTTTTTCATTGTCAAAAGGGGGGGAGAATGTTGACTTAAGAGTTATACATTACCCATATTTTGATAATGACTTAGCCATTCCATTCCTATGTATCTAATATGTTTTTTCAGGATTGATTTCAGGCTTTAGGTACATGAAAATGATCAAATTACACAAGCCCTAGCTTGTTCAAGTTCAAGTCAAAAGCAATGCAAGTGTGTGTTTTGGGAAATCATTCCAAATGACCTTAGATGATTTTTGTAATCACTTGTATTGATAATATGACTTGTAACTAAGATGAGAAAAAATTAGGGATACTTAATTCCAAGGTTTAGTCACTCATTTGACAATTTAGAAAATTTGCCACATGCTGTTTATCAGTTTAGTTGGAAACTCGACCGATCCAGTGATGGATTTTCTAGAGAGACCAATCAGTCGAGTTGCACACTCACATAACTCGACCGACCAACTCACTGAGCAAAATTAATTTTAGCTCATTGGTCGAGTTTCCCAAAACAAACTCGACCGATAGTTTGAAAATTGGCTTTGTCATTTAGTGGATCAGTCGAGTTACCTTTATTGAAACTCGACCAAATGTACTGTACAAAAAATGTAGAAAAAATGGTTATAACCACTGGTGAGTTGTTTTGAGTGAGAATAGATCCATTGCAACTTGGAAAACGGCTATATTTCACCCTTAAGTTATCCCACACTCAAGGGAACACCCCCAGCTATAAATAGGACCCCTTGGAGTTCATTCCAAGGTTGCTCATTCATGCTATTCTAAGTCCTTGCTATAGTTGAGTATATTATAACTCCTTGAGCCCATTTCTCTCTCTTATTTACACATCATTTTGTGATTATGAGTGAGATAGGCCAGTTGTAAGAGAGCTACTTCCTTGTGCTTGTAAAGCTCTCATTCCATTCCATCTTCCCTGCCCCTTTCCTCAATGAAGTAAAGGTGAAGCAAGCTACTCTGACTAAAGGTGGAGTTGTTGTTGTTCTTTTCAAGGTTGAATAAGAGGTGAAGATCTTCTTTAGGTGAAGGAGAAGGCAAAGACTAAAGATCCAAGAAGAATTTGTAATCCCTTGAAGGCTGGAGACTTGTGTAAGAGTAGGTAAGTCCTTGGAAAAAGGCGAAAGATTCTTGCAAAGTGGGTTAGTCCCTGGTAAGGTTGAAGACTTTTTGTATTGGATAGGTAAGTCCTTTGGTGGTCTTGTGTTGTAACTCTTATTGGTGAATATATAGAGGAAAACACTTGCAAAGTCCTAGAGGTTGACCTCTCTAGGTAGTGAGTGACTCTCTCCTAGTTTGGAGAGTAGAACCACTCTAAACAACCTTGTCAAGTGCTTGTTCCATTTTCTGTCATCCTTGCTATGCTTGTTAGTTAGGACTTCAAATTGCACTTAAGTTGTTGGTTTTTTATTGATATAATTTAAAGGTCTAATCTATCTTGTGAGAATTTTTGAAGCTCTATTCACCCCCCCTCTAGAGCCCTAGATCCAAAAAACTATGGCATGAAATTTTTGAAGGTCGTAAGGCTGCTTAAGATCTATGATGATGATCCCCAAGGAGAGAAAACTACTGTAAACACTTGAGAAGATCACATGACCCTTGGGAGGAAGATCAAACAAGGAAAGCATTTAAGAGGATTGCCTATGATGGGGATGCAAACATTTTGTTTTTGGACAATGGTTGAAGGTGAAAGAACAACAAGCCCAGTTGAAGGTATGAAACTCAACACTTATGAGAGGCAACCCACCTAGATTTGGGAATTTTTCACCCAAACTTCAATTTTTGATTCTTTTGCTTTGTTTTTACTCTTTCTAAGAAAACACACACACACACTTTATACTTGATGGTTCTAGTTGTTTGTGAATCATGTTAGGAAAGGTGCATTGGAAGGAGGAGGATGCATGGTTGATATCACCAAGTAGGAAATCAAAATTGAAAAGAAAATTGCAAATCAATAGAAAAGCTACAAGAAGGTGACAAACACGACCGTTCCAAACAACATGGTCATGGTGCTGGCAAGCCTGAACGGTCGTTATGCATGGAATAGTTGTGGTTGCTCTATCCTACTCATTGGACACCTTGATATCCCTCTCCCTCTAAGCATTTGTCTACCACAACTCCATGCCCTCTACCCTATCATCCTAGACTTCTATTTCATGCTAAGGACAACATGGTTTAAAAGTTTGGGGTGGTAGGGCGGTAAGCCCTTTCTCTACCCCCCTTCCTCTATGTTCCTTGTTTAGAATTTTTGCTCAAGATTATCAAATAGTATAACTATCTCTCATACTTGCATATCCATGCTTTGTGTGCTTGCTTTGCATACATGCATGTCACGTATTTTAATTTCTTGCTATTTTGTGTAATTTTAAAAAAAATTGCTCTTTTTTCCATGCATTGCACATCATGTAGATATTTAGTAATTCTTGCATGTTTTAGCTAGGATTTATTTATTTATTTATTTAAGTTCAATAATATATGCTTAGATGTGATTGAAGGCAACTTGGCACTGTTTGGGCCAGTTTTTCCCAAATTTGAGATTTCTTGCCTAAAAGTGTGTTTTGACCCAATCTCTACTCTTTGGATAAAAAATGATGACCTTTTACAAATGCAAGTGAATTATCATTATTTATTGCTAAACGGTACCAATTCTTGTCTTTTTACATGCACACCACCTCTCTTGTGTTTGTGAATGTTTTGGTTGAATTGTGATTTGAGCAAGTTATGAGCGCTTAGTGCCTATGAAATCACTTGATAGAAGTATCAATTTCAAGTTGTTCATTCATGTGGTGTGAAATTTTTGGATGAAGTGTTGGATTAATTTTCATGCAGGAGACATTATGTTTATAATCACGCAAGTGATCCCTCTTTGACCCAACTCTTCACTCACCATCTTCTTACCCCTCAGCCTCATAAAAGGATGCCAAAGTGCACATATCAACCGTGGCCACCTCCAAAAGTTTGGGGTGGCCACATCTACATCTCACCGCTTCACTCTCATCACTATATGCCCTATTTACTCCAAGGGCAAAGAAAAAGAAAAAGAAAATGTAAAAAAAATATGCTCTTGTTTAAGAGCATCTAAATAAAGAAAAGATGTGTGTGTAAAAGAACTCCAAAAACTTACTGCAATACTTTCTTCCATTTTCATACCCATTGAGTTAGGAAACATCCAACCTAGCTCATTTTGCCTTTTCCACAACCACGTGGGTCATTTGGTGTGATTTGAAACATAAGGTTGAATTCATGAATGTGAAACAATATTACCAGTCATCCTTGATTAACACCATCATTAAACGGTCTACCCGGAAGTACATGAAAGAAATATGGATAGCTTGTGTGTTCTATGTGCTATATTTGAAGTTCATATGCTTTGTGCTCATTTCATGGCTGGTTTGTAAAAGAAGGAGAGGAGAGAGGTGGAATGCATATACTTAGTCATTATTGACCCCATTCAGCAATAATCACCTTTTGCATTACATTTGTCATTTCTTGATTGTGGAAAAATTGCAGAGAGAATGAGTTGGAGCATACTTGAGGACAAGTATGTTTTAAGTTTGGGGTGGTGATTCAACCCTATTTTTGGTCTTCATCTTGGTCATATTGCATTTTAATCACATCTATACCTATTATATTACATGCTATTTCTCTCCATATGCATATTTGTGTAAAATGCACTTATAGACATTATTTGCATGTTTTTCAGGCATTTGGACCATGCTTGGATGGAAGAGAGAGAAGAAGATTTATCCTAGGGTTTCTCTACCCTTAGAGGGGCCTAAAGTGAAGTCCGATGCTCCCTCAACCTACCCCTAGTGGACAAAGCTCCATTGAAGCAAAGATGTCTGAGAAAATCCAAAAAAAAAAAACAAGTTCACGTGTTGATCCAGGGACTAGCACGGCCGTGGTACCACAGAACGGTCGTGCTAGTACACTTGCAAATCATCAGAGTCACATCCAAGCAAAGTAGAAATCACCACATTCGTGCCACGCAGCACGACCATGCTACGACCTCTCCAACACAGTCGTGTCACGCACCACGGACATGCTGCGACCCCTTCGACACGGCTGTGCTGCACAACACGGCCATGCTATAGACCTTCCAAATGGTCGTGCCATGCAGCATGGCCATGCTGCCACTAGCCCAACATGGTCATGCCACGTAGCATGGACATGCTACCAGCCAGTCACTTCCCCAAAACAACCTGACATTTTTTCACCATTTTCACTGCGGTAGTTCCACTCCACCACGACCATTCTCACCCAACCCACCACGGCCGTGCTACTCACAAAAACCTAGCTATTTTTGCACCACATTTCCCACTTTACCCCTACTTGACTAATTGCTTCCCCCATACCTATATATACCTAGGTGGCAGTTGGAGCACAAGGTTGGCCACCCTAAGCTACCTTCTACCACCTCTTAGCTCTCCATTTTCACCCCTTAGCCATTCCACTTCATTTCCACCTCCAGTCCACTCCATTTCACCATTTCCACCACCAAAACCCTAGTTTCTTCTTATTTCCACCCATTTCCACCACCATCCCATGCCATTGCACCTTGGAGGAGAGAGGAGGACGTCCAACAACAGTTGAAGTGGATGTTTCCTCCATCTACATCGAGCTCCATGCCTTCTTCTATCTATTTCTCCCTTCTTTTTATATTTTACATTGCTATGAGTAGGTAGGTCCCTTGGGTGGGCTGTTTGGAGTGAAAAATGTTATTTGATACCATGTTGGGGGAAAATGATATGTAAACATTGGAATTTCATTTTTTAATGATTATGTTCTATTTCTATCTCACTCTTCATAAATTTCTTATTAGTTTGTTCTTGAAATCACCTAGGAAATTAGGGAAATTTCTTATATGTGTGAATTTTGGGATTTGCTCCTATGTCCAATTCTTGGATCCCTAGCTAGCTACCCATGCTCCAACATACTAATCAATTCTCCTAACCCTAGTTGAGAGATCTAAGTAGCTATTTTAGATGAATTTTTGTGTACTTAGCATGGAGCTTTCTCAAGGCTAGAATGTGACTGATGGGAGGCGTATTACATGAGATGGATGCACGCAGCAATGGCAGCGCTGGGGGAAACCCTAGGCGATCATGCCCGTCGCAAGGTGGAAGGAGGACTACCCCCGACTACTGAGATTCGAGTGGCACCAGAAGTGAGAAACGGGTCGAACTTGTTCTCTAATCTAGTCGGATAAGTGAACACAAGGCTCAATCTACAAGACATTCGAGTCGAGGAAGACACCATCATCATCCCACAAGTGGAGGTTGATGCTAATGCCACTCTATGGTCGAATACGGTGGCGAGTTACATCATCAACTTCAAACCTCATATCCCAATGCTCCAGGATCACCTCAGAAGCACTTGGAAGCTGACAGGGACCTTGGAAGTTATGGGTCGTGCTAATGGCTATTTCATCATCAAATTTGAAATAGCTCGGATATGACCACTGCCCTGGAAGGTGGTCTGTGGTACATCAGAGGCAAACCAATGATACTTAAAAAGTGGGAGAACGGGGATCCCCTCGAACAAGAGAATTTAACCTCTGTTTCGGTGTGGTTGAAGATCACTAATCTTCCACTAGAGTTGTGGAGCAAACTGATGATCGCCAGGATCACATCCTACCTTGGTAAACCTCAGTGCCTTGATCGGCAAACCAAAGCACACACCAAATTGGATTACGCCAGGCTCAATGTTCTTATGGAGGCATTGTCGATGTTTCCAAAGCAGATCAAGCTCTGCACGGATAAAGGACATGATTACTGTGTGTCTGTTGACTACGAATGGATCCCTGAATGCTGCCCTCATTGTGGCATGTTCGGACATGATAAATCTCTATGCAAGCCGCATGTGCAGCCTCCCACTGACACAAATGAAAGCCAAAACACCAAAAGCTCTCCTAGCCCCCCTTTGCCTCCTCCACTGTAGGCAGAGGTCCGTCCTCCTCCAAAGCAGACAGAGGAATGCCCTCCAACTATTTGAGAGAAGGTTGGTGAAGGATCAAAGGAGCCGCAGGATGACGAGTTCACAACACCTTAGAAAACAGTGAAGAATTCTAAAAGGAAAACACGTATCCAGAAGAATGTGGAAACCAACCAAAATAGATTCAACACCTTCTCTAATAATCAGAATAAAGACCAATCTTAGGCTTGCAACACCTCCCCCACTGCCCAGCCTGGCAGCTCTCCAGTTCACGGTGGAAATGCCTGACAAACCAAAAGTCATGGCTTGGAATATCCGAGGGCTTACTACCTGGGGTAAACATGATATTATTCTAGCCGAGATTAGAAGGGAAAAAATGATATTATTCTTCTTCTTGAAGCCAAAATTCGTCAAAGAAAGGTTCATAGAGCCATCCAGTGCCTATGACCAAATTCCAAGTGGCTTGATAACTCATTGTCAAGCAGCAAAGTCTGTATCCTTGCTCTATGGGAAAACCTGACTTATAAACTATCCATTACCAGGAAATCCACACAGCTGGTACATATTGTTATGGAATCTGACTCCTGTAAGTTTGAGATCATTGTAATCTATGCAAAAAATGAAGACAACAGAAGGTCATCTCTATAGCATGATATTATCAACATTAGCAAATCTATAAGAGCACCTTGGACTATTATTGGCAATTTTAATGCAGTTAGGATTGCCACAGAACGTATGGGATGCTATGCACCTTCCATGAGATCCATGGATGAGTTCAACACAACTATACAAGAAGCAAATCTCATTGAAATCCCGTCCAAGGGTCTATATTATACATGGAACAACCAGTAAGAAGGTCTAAACAACACTCGTAACAAGATTGATCGAGCCTTCTGCACCATGGATTTCCACAACGCCTTTCCTAAACACTGGATACAATGCTCTCCCACTATTCAAAGTGATCATGCCATGCTTATTTTGCACCTTGATGATTTTACTGAACAAGGGTGCTACCCCTTCCATTTTTTCAATGCATGGACTTCCCTCCCGTGCTATAAAGATGTGATTATAGAGGCTTGAAATATGCTTGTATCTAGTTGCCCACTCTATAGAGTCTGTCAAAAATTAAAGCAAACTAAACAAGCTATCAGGAAGTGGAATTGGGAAAGTTCTGGAGATCTTTTTGATTCAGCCAAAAACAAAGAAAAAGAAGCAAACCAGGCCCAGCTTGCTGCTGATAATGATCCACACAATCTGCTATTGTTGGAGGTCATGGCGCGTCCCCGCTAGTGGTGCTTTTACACCCCACGAGGTCGGAGCGCACGGGATATGGGATTGTGCTTTCAAAATTTATATGGTCCCACACTGACTACCTACGTCTACTAAGACACTACACCTGCAAGCGCACGGGGTCGTGTCGTAGTATAGGTGAGGCGGCAAGTACGGGGTTGATCCACGAGGATAAAGGGGGCGCTAGAGTTAGATGGCATGAGCTACGTTCCTAGTGCGGAGAGTAGGGTTTTAGGGTTTTAAGGTTGATTGTTGGTTGATTAAACTAAGAGAGCGAGTAAGAAATGCAAAAAGGAAACTAAATTATGAAAAGCAAGTAAACTAGCAAACTAAGTTATCAAACTAACTAAACAGGGACAAGAAGGGTTACACTACTCTAGCAAGCCAAGAAGCAAAAATGAACTAAACTAACCACTAGCAAGAGCAAAAGCCTAAGTTAGCACTAAAGAGTAAAACCAAGCAATTGACTAAGGTAAACTAAAGCAATTGAACTAAGCTAGCATTAACAAGCAGACTAAGCGATTAGGGTTTAAGCAAGGTGATTAAGGTGGGTGGGCCGTTTGGGAAATGTCACTTCTATTTTAGTTGGGGGAGTTCATTAAACATGCATGGTGCTCGATTCATATCTAGATTACCAAACCAAACAACAAGGGCAACGTCATTAGAACATACCCTATACTACTAGTAGAAGACTAGGGTTAGGTGTAGTTCTAGTGAGATTGGCCAAATCTAGGTTTCTAGGGTAAGTGATAGTGGACAATTGAGGGTTGAGGGTAGAGATGGGAGTGGAGATGAAGGGGGTAATCCTCATGCCACTAGCCACTCTAGCCTTTAGAAGGCCCTAGGCAATCGCATCACTCTCACTTACACTAGCTACTTAAATCTCACACTCATTTGTAAGAGGAGGGGTGTGTATGTAGGAACAAAGGGGGCTAGCTAGGGATCCACTAATTGGACCTAGGAGCCATTCCTAAGATTGCCACATACATCCCAATTCCTCCTAGAAATGAAGTGTCATCAAAAACCTCAAAACAAGCAATTCATACAAGAAGCACAAACCACATGCAATAAGATAGGAAAAGAGATGGAAGCAAGAAGTAATCATCATAAATATGAATTGAGTTCATTACAAGAATTTATCCCCCAACATGGTATCAAAGTAACATTTTAATCCCAAACAGCCCACCACAAGGGGGCTTAGCTATACATAGTCATGAAAACAGATAAATAAGGGGGTAGAAGAGGAAGAAACTCCATGAAGCTTGATGAAGTGGCCTTCTTCTTCACCTCCAAGCAGCTGCAGACGTCCTCCCTCCTCCAAAGGTGCAGGGGTGCATGAAAATGGTGGAATGGATGGATAGAAACCTAGAGAAACTAGGTTTCTATGGTGGAAATGAGTGGAAAATGGATGGAAATGGGGTAGATTGCAAGGAAATGGGTGGATTGGAGCAAAGGATGCAAGGGAAGCAGCTAGGGTTGACTAGGAGTGCTCTCTCTCGATCCCTAGAAGCAACTAGTGCTTATATAGGAGCTAGGGTTAAGTGGGGGCAAAATAGGAAAAATAGTGGAAAGTTATATAGGGTAGGTGATCACCACGGTCGTGGTGGGTGTTCCACGGCCGTGGTGAGGGTAGTGGGGGATGACCGTGGGGTGGTGAACACGGTCGTGGGGTGAAGGAAGTGGTGAAAAAGCAAAGTAGGGTGGTGTCCACGGCCGTGGCGGAGTGCCACGGTCATGGTGGGTAGCATGCACCACGGCCGTGTTGGGTAACACGGCCGTTTTGGAGGAGTTGGGCTGACCGTGGGGAGGGGCCATGGGCGTCTTGATCAGCATCGGCCACGGTCGTGGCGACTTGGCCACGGTCGTGGCTTTCTGGGCAACTTCCCTGTTGGAATCTGACTTTTCGCAATTTAATTCCCACGACCGTGGCAGGGTGCCACGGCCATGTTCCCTTCTCCTGACCACGACCGTGCTGATGGCCACGGCCGGGTCGTCTTTACTGGACACGGTCGTGGCTGTGGGGCCACGGTCGTTGGCGATCTGAGGGTTTTCCTGTTGCAACCTGTTGGATTGGCACAAAAAAGCCACGACCATGGCATTGGGGCCACGGCTGTGGTGAGGCTTGACTTCTTGATTTCTCTTCTTACTTTGTCAATTTCAGATGTCTTTGCTCGGGGATGAGTCTTGGCCACTGGAGGTAGGTTGAGGGAGACTTTGGGGCCTTCTTTGGGTCCCTCTCTCTCCCTCGTCCATCTAAGCATGGTCTAAGTACCTGAAAAATAGTGCAAAGAACATCCATAAGCATATTTGCAATGATAATCATATTGGGGGGAAATACTTGTAATCTAACATGTTTAGATGCAACTTAAATACAAAATGGCACAGGATGGAGCCCTAAAATAGGGCTGCATCACCACCCCAAACTTAAAACATACTTGTCCTCAAGTATGCTCCAACTTAATCTCTCTTTTCCGTTCTTTTCAACAAAAACAAATGACAAATGCAAAGCAACAGAAAATTATTGAATATATGGTCTTGGAAATGACTAAGTGCATGTGTCTCACATCTCTCCTCTCCTTCTTTCACAATCCAATCATGAATTGAGCACTGAGCATACAAACTTCAAATATAAAGCATAGAAACACAAGTTGTCCATATGTCCTTTATGTCATTCCGGGTAAACCGTTTCATGTTGATGTTAATCACAGGTGACTAGGAGTGTTGTTTCACTTTCATGCATTTGGTCTTATGCTTCAAACCACACTAGATGATCCACTTGGCTGTAGAAAGGGTAAAGTGAGCTAGATTTGATGTTTTCTAGCTCAATGGGTATAAAAGAGGAAGAAAGGGTTGCGGTAAGATTTGGAGTGCTTTTACACACTCTTCTTTTCTTTATTTGAATGCTCTTAAACAAGAGCATCCTTTTATTTTATTTTTGCTTTTCTTTTCTTTTTCTTTACCCATGGTGTAGGTAGGGTGCAAGGTGGATAGAGTGAAGCGGGGAGATAAAGATGTGGCCACCCCAAACTTTTGGAGGTGGCCACGGCTAATATGTGCACTTTGGCATCTTTTTATGAGGTGGAGGAGTATGAAGATGGTGGGAGAAAAGTCAGATCAAAGAGGGGTCATCAGTGTAGTTTTCAACATACGATTCCCTGCATGAAAGCTAATTCAACACTTCACCAAGTAATATCACACCACATGATAGAATTAACACAATATTCATATCTCTACCAAGTGATTCCATTGTCTTTAAGCGTTTGTCACTTGCTCAATTCATGATTCAACCAAAGCATTCACAGACTTAAGAGATGTGGTTCACATGTAGAAAGTCACAAACAAGACCATATATCAATAAGATCTAAGAATGTAGCATGCATTTGTCACAATAGTACACATTTTCATATCAAACATTGGAGATTAAGTCAAAACATCCTATCGGAGCAAGAATATTCAAATCTGGGAAAAATTGGCCAAAATGGTGCCAATTTGCACTAAATCACATCTAAACCTACTTTAGGGAATTTTAAAGACATAAAGAAGCAAATCCTACTTAACATGCACAAGAAATTATCAAAACTACATGAGAATGCAATGCATGGTATGAAGAAGCAAATTTTTTTGAAAAATTACTAAAAAATGCAGAAGTTAACTACATGAATGCGTGAATGCAAGCAGGCACACAATGTTAGGGTAATCGAGTATGGTAAGTCAGTCAAACTATTTGATCATCTTGCAAAAATTCAGCACAAGGTACATAGAGAAAAATGCGGCGAAAGAAGGCTTACCGCCCTACCACCCCAAACTTTTAACTCATGATTTCCTCATCATGAAGTAGAAGTTTAGACTAGTAGGGTAAAAATGCGTGGGGTTGCGAAAGGCAACCGGCAAGAGCTGGAGCGGTCAAAGTAACTTTTAGGTGAGCAGGATAGGGCCACCACGGCAGTGCTGAGCAGTGCGGCCGTTCTGGCTGTCTTCCTATAGCTCCTCCATTGAGTTGCAATCTTTTCTTCCACTTTGACCTCCGTCTCGGCTAAACCCTTCAACATCGTCTTTTCTTTCTTGTGCCTGTGCTAAAATGATTCACAAACAGAAAAACTATCAAGTATTGTGTGTGTGTGTTTCTTGGAAACCAAAAGAAAGTATCGTAAAAACAAGGTTCGAGAATCTCAAACCACGTGGGTTGCCTCCCACCAGCGCTAAATTTATAGCCTTCAGTCGGGCTTGTTGCTCTTTTTCATCATGTATTGACACCCACGGTGCCCTCTTTCTCTTCTACGGTGATCCTATCGAGCGCTCTGACGACATGTGCTTCGTCCCAAGGAGTGTACATGGAATAGAAGTATGGGCTCGATCTCCACAGCTCCAGAGGGTCACGATAGCACAAACTCTCACCGAAGTCTTCATTGGCCAGCTCGTCTCTCTCTTCTTTGGTGAACATGAAGAAGTCAAACTTTTTCCTCTTGTAAGTAACCGTCAGCGTGCCCTTGCGGATGTTGATTTCTACGCATGCGGAGGATAGGAAGGGTCTACCCAATATGAGGTGCTCTTCTCCATCAATCGGTGAGGTATCCACTATCAAGAAATCGATCACATAGGCAATGTTCACTCTTTCATCCATCGACACTATTATGTTCTATATGATTCCCAATGGCTTCCGCTTGGTTCCGTCACCCAAGATAATGGCGCATTCCACTGGTTTCATTTTGTTTAGGCCAAGTCGTAGGTACATGCTCCATGGCATGAGGCTTGTCCCTGCACCTAAGTCAATGAGAGCGTGCTTGACGGGCTGTGTACCAATGTAGCAAGAAATCAGCGGCACTCTCGGATCACCTCTCTTTTCTTGGAAGCCATTGCCATAGATGAAGTTCACAGATTTTGAGGCAACAATATCCTCGGTCGGCAGTAGCACTAACTTTCTCCTTCCCATGCATATGTCCTTCATCAACGACAAGAGTGATGCAATGCCTATTGTTCCCCACTTCAAGTTTCCTAGGAGATTCACAACATTTATTCCCCCTTTTTGGAGAGTCGAACCGTCACGAGGCTGCTTCCCATCTTCATCAACTATCTCCGTTGTACTGGCTGGAACTTGCGGAGGGGTGATGGTGACGCTTGTCTCATGTAAAGGTTTTGGTTCCCATAAGGATATGGCCTCGAGCGCTGCTATGTCCATGGTATGTGAAACAGTAGACATGACATTGTCACCAACAACCGGCTGAGCTATATCTATTGTAATTTCTGTATCCCCGAATACGAGTGGAACCAAGGAGGGTGCCTCTACATTCGCGTCGGGTGCAATAGCAATCCGGGTGCACTTAGCATTCCCTGGTGGTGCTTGGGTGGCACTTTCTTCGGAGTATTCTTTATCTTTTCTAGATCTCTCAAGCATCGGGACTTTGCTTCCGATCTCAGTCACTTTCTTTTCCCTTTTTCCGCAACCTTGAGCAGTTTCTTCACCCCATATGATAGTGATCATACTCACTTGCTCATGTGAAGAAGGGGGAGCTTGTGAGGATGGAGGTGGTGGTGGTCTTTGCTGGGGAGGATTAGGATTTTGGAGTATGTAGGTTGGTTGTGGTGGAGTTGGAGGTTGGTAAGTATGTGGAGGTGGTGGTGGGTATTGGTAGTTTAGCGGGGGTTGGTGGGATGGCGGAGCATATGGGTGCGGTGGCCCTTGATATTGAGGAAGTGAGGTTGCTTGGCCACGTGGTGGGATGTATGTGGCTTGGGTGGCAGTCACATAACTACCATCGCTGTTAGGATTCGTCATAGGCTGAGATGGCAGTCTCCCCTCTTCACGACGAGCAAGTGAGATAGAAATCTGGTCGAGCCTTTGCTCAAGACGGCTGATGTTTTGTCCTTGAGAAGACACTTCTCTCTTTACCTCATCTAGATTCCTTAGCCTTCCTAGTACCTCGTCCTCAAACTTGGAGTTGTAGCGTGGCTTTTGCTGCCCCTGCCCTTGCCCTTCCTCATTCTGTTGTTTCCAGGAGAAGTTGGGGTGGTTCCTCCACTCTGGAGTGTAGGATTGGGACATCGGGCCCTGGTTGTTGCGGCCACCAAAGGAATGTAACGCGTTAACTTCCTCATCTACAGTCTCCACAGCCACCGCGGGTTGGCTAGAAGAGCCACCCACTTGATTCTTCATCATTTGCATCATGTCTGCCATCATTTTCATCATATCGGGGTTGGCGGCATTGTGTGCGGGAGCCACAGGGGAGGGTGGGGAAGTGTAGTTCCGGCTACAATGCCCACCTTTAGTGGAAGCTCGGTGGCATGAATTCTCGGCTAGATGCTCAAATAGCGGCCATGAGTCCTCGGGCGGCTTTGTCATGAACGTGCCCCCGCAAGAAGAATCTACATTGTTTTGACTCTGCTCCTCAAGCCCGGTATAAAAGGCCTGAATTAGCTGCCAAAGAGGAACCTCATGGTGAGGGCAGTCACGAAGCAACTTCTGGAACCGCTCCCATGCCTCATGGAAGGGTTCGTTCTCTTTTTGGGCGAAGTATGTGATGCACCTTCTCATGTAGGATAACTTGGCTATTGGAAAGAACTTCTTCAGAAACTCATCCTTTACTTCATTCCATGTGATGAGCTCTGGCCTCGAAACATACCACTCCTTGGCTTTCTCTTTGAGAGAGAAGGGAAAGAGCGTCCTCCTAATCGAGTTGTCTGTGGCGGCAGGCGTGCGGAAGGTGGAGCACGTTTCTAAGAATGCGTCTATATGGTGATAAGGATTTTCGTTCTCCATTCCGTAGTATGTGGGAAGAAGCCCCAAGAGTGTCGGAAGAATGGAGAACTGCTGACCGGGCATCTGGTCCACCAGCGTGGCTATGGGGGAGTTGTAGTTCCCCGGCGTGAAATACTCATGAAGCGGGCGATGTGGTGGTTCGTTTTGTGCCATCTCGGCCTCTCGGTGTAGGTTGCGGCGAGCTTGACGTCTTCTTCTCCCAATCTCGGGGTCGTAAACCACCAAGTCGGTGCAAGTCGAACGCGTGCTACACATGCACAACTGTCACCTGCACAAGTCACAAACAAACAACAAGGAGCCGAGTTAGCGAACCAATATGCAAGAGTAATACAAAGAATAAAGAATAGAAATGGTGAGGGCAAAAAGGAAAGGCTAAGCTACGCTATCTAACTAGGCTGAGCGCCTCTATCCCCGGCAACGGTGCCAGAAAGCTTGGCGCGTCCCCGCTAGTGGTGCTTTTACACCCCACGAGGTCGGAGCGCACGGGATATGGGATTGTGCTTTCAAAATTTATATGGTCCCACACTGACTACCTACGTCTACTAAGACACTACACCCGCAAGCGCACGGGGTCGTGTCGTAGTATAGGTGAGGTGGCAAGTACGGGGTCGATCCGCGAGGATAAAGGGGGCGCTAGAGTTAGACGGCGTGAGCTACGTTCCTAGTGCGGAGAGTATGGTTTTAGGGTTTTAAGGTTGATTGTTGGTTGATTAAACTAAGAGAGCGAGTAAGAAATGCAAAAAGGAAACTAAATTATGAAAGAGCAAGTAAACTAGCAAACTAAGTTATCAAACTAACTAAACAGGGACAAGAAGGGTTACACTACTCTAGCAAGCCAAGAAACAAAAACGAACTAAACTAACCACTAGCAAGAGCAAAAGCCTAAGTTAGCACTAAAGAGTAAAACCAAGCAATTGACTAAGGTAAACTAAAACAATTGAACTAAGCTAGCATTAACAAGCATACTAAGCGATTAGGGTTTAAGCAAGGTGATTAAGGTGGGTGGGCCGTTTGGGAAATGTCACTTCGATTTTAGTTGGGGGAGTTCATTAAACATGCATGGTGCTCGATTCATATCTAGATTACCAAACCAAACAACAAGGACAACGTCATTAGAACATACCCTATACTACTAGTAGAAGACTAGGGTTAGGTGTAGTTCTAGTGAGATTGGCCAAATCTAGGTTTCTAGGGTAAGTGATAGTGGACAATTGAGGGTTGAGGGTAGATATGGGAGTGGAGATGAAGGGGGACATCCTCATGCCACTAGCCACTCTAGCCTTTAGAAGGCCCTAGGCAATTGCATCACTCTCACTTACACTAGCTACTTAAATCTCACACTAATTTGTAAAAGGAGGGGTGTGTATGTAGGAACAAAGGGGGCTAGCTAGGGATCCACTAATTGGACCTAGGAGCCATTCCTAGATTGCCACATACACCCCAATTCCTCCTAGAAATGAAGTGTCATAAAAAACCTCAAAACAAGCAATTCATATAAGAAGCACAAACCACATGCAATAAGATAGGAAAAGAGATGGAAGCAAGAAGTAATCATCATAAATATGAATTGAGTTCATTACAAGAATTTATCCCCCAACATGGTATCAAAGTAACATTTTAATCCCAAACATCCCACCACAAGGGGGCTTAGCTATACATAGTCATGAAAACAGGAAAAGAAGGGGGTAGAAGAGGAATAAACTCCATGAAGCTTGATGAAGTGGCCTTCTTCTTCACCTCCAAGCAGCTGCAGACATCCTCCCTCCTCCAAAGGTGCAGGGGTGCATGAAAATGGTGGAATGGATGGATAGAAACCTAGAGAAACTAGGTTTCTATGGTGGAAATGAGTGGAAAATGGATGGAAATGGGGTAGATTGCAAGGAAGTGGGTGGATTGGAGCAAAGGATGCAAGGGCAGCAACTAGGGTCGGCTAGGAGTGCTCTCTCTCGAGCCCTAGAAGCAACTAGTGCTTATATAGGAGCAAGGGTTAAGTGGGGGCAAAATAGGAAAAACAGTGGAAAGTTATATATGGTAGGTGATCACCACGGTCGTGGTGGGTGTGCCACGGCCGTGGTGAGGGTAGTGGGGGATGACTGTGGGGTGGTGAACATGGTCGTGGGGTGAAGGAAGTGGTGAAAAAGAAAAGTAGGGTGGTGGCCACGGTCGTGGTGGGTAGCATGCACCACGGCCGTGTTGGGTAACACTGCCGTTTTGGAGGAGTTGGGCTGACCGTGGGGAGGGGCCACGGGCGTCTTGATCAGCATCGGCCATGGTCGTGGCGACTTGGCCACGGTTGTGGCTTTCTGGGCAACTTCCCTGTTGGAATCTGACTTTTCGCAATTTAATTCCCACGACCGTGGTAGGGTGCCACAACCATGTTCCCTTCTCCTGACCACGACCGTGCTGATGGCCACGGTCGTGTCGTCTTTACTGGCCACGGTCATGGCTGTGGGGCCACGGTCGTGGGCGATTTGAGGATTTTCATGTTGAAACCTGTTGGATTGGCACAAAAAAGCCACGACCGTGGCATTGGGGCCACGGTCGTGGTGAGGCTTGACTTCTTGATTTCTCTTCTTACTTTGTCAATTTCGGATGTCTTTGCTCGGGGATGAGTCTTGGCCACTGGAGGTAGGTTGAGGGAGACTTTGGGGCCTTCTTTGGGTCCCTCTCTCTCCCTCGTCCATCTAAGCATTGTCCAAGTACCTGAAAAACAGTGCAAAGAACATCCATAAGCATATTTGCAATGATAATCATATTGGGGGAAAATACTTGTAATCTAACATGTTTAGATGCAACTTAAATATAAAATGGCACAGGATGGAGCCCTAAAATAGGGCTGCATCAGGTCACTAAAAACAAAACAAGGGAAGCAATCAATGCTAGAATCATTGAGGAATCTATGATCAGACAGAGGTCCCGTGTCTTTTGGCTTAAAAATAGTGATCACAACTCCAAATTCTTCTATGCCTCACTCAAAACAAGGAGAAGCAGGAACATGATCAAATGCCTTGAAGATGGTAGCAATTTTATCACTGATGATAAAGAGATTACTAACAAAATTTTGAACCATACAAAGTCCTTTTTAACCAAGGTCACAGGTTGGGTGAAAATTATACTTTCTCTAGAATTACCAAGCTCACTCAACAACAGATTCATGCTATTTTCATGGATGTATCTGATGAGGAAATCATCTATGTTGTCAAAAGATCGGATGGGGATAAAGTCCCAGGATTGGATGGGTTTAATGCCCATTTCTACAACCTCACTTCCACTCCCATTACTAACCTTAGCACCTAATCATCCTAAGATCATATAAACTAGAAACCTAGGCTCATTTAAACACTAATTGAATTACACCTAAATCCTAACCCAATTGAGCCTCGCAAGGGTAGTAGGGAGTGTTAGGGACTAGTTCCCCTATACACAACCTAGCATATCCATGGCCAGTTAGCAGTTTAGGATAATTCATTAGACTCTAGCTTGTTGTTATGATTGATAATCTAAATGAACGCATAATGTTCACATGTCACACCCAACCTAATTGATAAGTTTATCCCCCAAACATCCCACATCTCCCTTTATTACTTTAAAACCCTAATTGTCGTATTGCTTAGATAGTGTTATCTTAGTTAGATCTTTTCTTCCTTAGTTAGCTTCTTGCCCTATTCTTTCTTTGTTCTTGCTAGTTTACATCTTTAATTGCTCTTTTTCTCTGCTTGCTAGCTTGGTGTAGTGTAGACCTTTCCTTGCTTGCCTTAGTGTAGAATGCTCTTTTCTTACCTTGCCTTATCTTTTCCTGCTTAGTAGAATTAACTATCTAGGGTTAAGTTAGGTTTTGTTCTTGCTTGGCTTCCTTTACTTGCTTTTTTCTCAACTTAGTGTAATCAGTCAACATCACCTTTGAACCCTTAACCCTAGTATCCGCAGTAGGAACCTAGCAACAAAAACTAACCTAGCTCTAGTGCCCCCTTTTCTCCCTATAGATCGACCCTATACTTACCTCCCTCCTATACTATGAAATGACCTCGTACGAATGTGAGTGTAGCATTTTAGTTTGTACGAGTGTGTTGAGTTTAGGTCCATTATAAATTTTGAAAGTGAATCCACCATGTGTGCCTATTTGCAGAGTTGAATCTATTCAAATCTCAATTGAGTAGTGTGTAACGCCATTGGCAAGGACACACCAGTCTTTGTGGCGTCATTACGGGGGATTAGAGGCGCTCGACCTAGATAGTTAGTTTTGCTTTGACTTTTCCTACTGCCCTCATCATTGCTATTATTTATTATTTATTCTTTGCATTCTTTGTGTATATTGGCTTACTAACTTGTTCTCTTTTGTTTGGTTTTACCTTGTGCATGTGACAAGACACACGGGGAAGACAAGATGGAAGGCTAAAATGCACGAACCCATTCATTTCTTCCACCGCCATACCTCTAAGGCTATCCTAAGCCTTACACACCCCCACCACCTCCATCGCCACAACATTCCCACTAGTTCACCTTCCGACTTCAATTCCCTCCACCTCAATTCCAAAGGCCATTAATAACAATGCCACCACCACAACTATCACATGCTCCCCCTACTTCCTATGAGCAAATGGATATGATCTCAACCATGGGGTGTGATAAGGTTGTTGAGAAGCTTATCAAGGGAGGGAAGAAAGTTGACAAAGATCTTAATGAAGAGCCATTGCCGGAAAGTCCTTGTTTGCAAGTATCCCATATGATTGAGACTCCTCTCTTTGATGTCTATGAAGACCCATTCCTGAAGAGAGAGAAAAACTATGGCATGAAGTTTCTGAAGGTCATAAGGCTACTTAAGATCTATGATGATGATGCCTAAGGCGAAAAACTGTTGAAAAACACTTGAGAAGCTCGTATGACCCTTGGGAGGAACATCAATCAAGGAAAGCATTTGAGAGGATTGCCTATGATGAGGATGCAAACATTTTGTTTTTGGACAATGGTTGATGGTGAAAGAACAACAAGCCCAGTTGAAGGCATGAAACTCAGTGCTTGTGGGAGGAAACCCACCTAGGTTTGGGAATTTTTCACCCAAACATCAATTTTTGATACTTTTGCTTTGTTTTTACACTTTTTAAGAAAACACACACACACACACTTTATACTTGATGGTTCTAGGTGTTTGTGAATCATGTTAGGACATGTGCATTGGAAGGAGGAGGAAGCATGGTTGATATCACCAAGTAGGAGATCAAAATTGAAAAGAAAATTGCAAATTAGTAGAAAAGCTACCGAAAGGTGACTAACATGGCTGGCAAGCCAGAACAGCCGTTCTACATAGAACGGTCGTGTTGGCTCTATCCTGCTCATTAGACACGTTGAGATCTCTATCCCTATTGGCATTTGCCTACTAGGACTCCATGCCCACTACCCTATCATCCCAGACATATATTTCATACTGAGGACAACATGGTTCAAAAGTTTGGGGTGGTAGGGCGGTAAGCCCTTTCTATACCCCCACTTTCCTTTATGTTCCTTGTACTAAATTTTTTCTCAAGATGGTCAAACATTATAACCATCTATCATACTTACGTATCCATGCTTCCTATGCTTGCTTTGCATACCTACATGTCACACAGTTTACTTTCTTGCTATTTTTGCATAATTTTCAAAAAAAATTGCGCATTTTGCCATGCATTGCACATCATGTAGATTTTTGATAATTCTTGCACGTTTTAGCTAGGATTTTCTTATTTGCTGATTTAAGTTCAATAATATAGGCTTAGATGTGATTGAAGGCAACTTGGCACCGTTTTGGCCAATTTTGCCTAAATTTGAGATTTCTTGCCTAAAAGTGTGTTTCGACCCAATCTCTACTCTTTGGATTAAAAATGATGACATTTGACAAATGCAAGTGAATTATCATTGTTTATTTCTAAATGGTATCAATTCTTGACTTTTTAGATGTGAACCACCTCTCTTGTGTTTGCGAATGTTTTGGATGAATTGTTACTTGAGCAAGCTATGAGCCCTTAGTGCCTATGAAATCACTTGATAGAAGTATCAATCTCAGGTTGTTAATTCATGTGGTGTGAAATTGTTGGATGAAGTGTTGGATTAATTTTCATGTAGGAGACCTTATTTTGAGAATCACGCCACTGACTGCTCTTTGACCCGACTCTACACTCACCATCTTCTTACCCCTCTGCCTCATAAAAGGATGCCAAAGTGCACATATCAACCATGGCCACCTCCAAAAGTTTGGGGTTGTCACATCTACATCTCACTGCTTCACTCTCATTACCATATGCCCTATCTACTCCAAGGTAAAAGAAAAAGAAAAAGAAAATGCAAAAAGAAAATAAAAGATGCTCTTGTTTAAGAGCATCTAAATAAAGAAAAGATGAGCGTGTAAAACCACTCCAAAAACTTGTCGCAATCCTTTCTTCCATTTTCATACCCATTGAGCTAGGAAACATCAAACCTAGCTCATTTTGTCATTTCTATAGCCACGTGGGTCATTTGGTGTGATTTGAAAAATAAGGTTAAATGCTTGAAGGTGAAACAACACTCCCAGTCATCCTTGATTAACGCCATCATGAAACGGTCTACCCAGAACTACATGAAAGAAATATGGATAACTTGTGTGTTCTATGCACTATATTTGAAGTTTATATGCTTTGTGCTCTTTTCATGATTTATTTGTGAAAGAAGGAGAGGAGAGAGGTGGAATGAATGCACTTAGTCATCATTGATCCCATTCAGTAATAATCACCTTTTGTATTACATTTGTCATTTTTTATTGTGGAAAAATTGCACATAGATTGAGTTGGAGTATACTTGAGGACAAGTATGTTTTAAGTTTGGGGTGGTGATTCAGCCCTATTTTAGGTCTTCATCTTGTGGTCATATTGCATTTCAATAACATCTATACATGTTCGGTTACATGTTATTTCCCTATATATGCATATTTGTATAAAATGCACTTATGGACATTATTTGCTTATTTATCAGGCATTTGGACCATGCTTGGATGGAAGAGAGAAAATACATTTGATCTTAGGGTTTCTCTACCCCTAGAGAGGTCTAAAGTGAAGTTCAAAGCTCCTTCAACCTACCCCTAGTTTCCAAAGCTCAATTAAGCAGAGATGTCCAAGAAAATCCAAAGAAACAAGTCCAAGTGTTGATCCCGGGACTAGCACGACCGTGGTACCACATAACGGCCATGTTAGCACACTTGCAAATCATCAGAGTCACATCCAAGAAAAGCAGAAAATGTTGGGTTTCGTGGAGAAAACATGTACGGCGGAAGCAACAAAAAAATTCCACTCAACCCGAAATAGGATCTCGTCGACAACAGTGTATTCAGAAGGAGTGTTTGTGGGATATACCTTATCGCGGAGTAAGTCCGGCGATGTCCCGCTGCACAAAGGTGTGCAACGATGCTTGTCTACACGGACATAACTTCTCTCCCATTCGCTGTCACAGGAAGATCCGGCGGCGTTCCTTTCGTGCGGTGACGTATGCGGCTCATAACACGCATGGATGGTCATTGATGCCCTCCGAACGCAGGCGTCTCAGTGTTTGCGTCTCTACTTCGTCCACAGGGATGGACTGGAACTCCACGTCGCGCTTCCTAAGCCGGCGGGAAGGAGTCGTGTCTGTGCGGCGGCATGCTAGCGGCGCGTTGCTCTCCTTTCTCTCCTAAGGACAGTGACGGCTAGGGTTTACGTACGTGAGCATAAACTAAAAGTGTCTCTCGATATATTATATAGATATCGGTCGTCAATCCTCCTTTAAATAGGATACAAAGGGAAGTAGGGTTTCCTAAACCCATTGGTAAAAAGAAATGCTGCGTTAATTAAAACGCTCGTGGATTAATTAGAATATTCTAGAATTCATTAATTAACCAAATAATCACATTAATTGATTAATAAATATCTGACTCCATGCAATCACTTGGGATGGCTCTATGGGCATATATACCAACAGACTCCCACTTGCACTTAGAGCCAGTCACTCCAATATTATTCTAATTGATTACATAAACATTTTAGTAATCAATGTGATTCAGAGCAATTCCAATCAAATCCACAATTATACTCCTATTCCAACACATCCTATGCGTGTGACCTGGTAGGATCCAAATTACGTTGGCAGTGATATCCATAATCATATTATGATTTCATAAGCAATTATTGGTATCTAGCAAGACTTCATTGCCACCCAAGTAATTCGAGAAGTTGGAGAACAACTTAACCTATCATTCATGACTGGTGTTACAGTGATTGTATAGTTCCTTTGTCGCTGATATCTGGATTGAACTCGAGTCATGGAATTGTTATTCTCTTCAACGTTCAATCCATGTTCCTTGAACTAGAGCAGACTGTTTGAGATATATGTAAGCTCAATATCACATATTGACTCACATCAGCATGGCCATGCATTTCTTAGTCTCGCTTATCAAGTGGCCGGAATATCAAACTCCCGTAGGAAGGACAAATTCCATCTACATCACTCACAGTCATCCCCATGTGTCACAGTGCACCCAAGCACCATATTTATGGCAATCCTTATTCAGGACCACGGTGGATGATGTCAAAGTACACTGAACGACATGTGATAAGTGTAGTGACTTCAGGTCTAAGAACCACAATCACCACCATCATTATGAGATGTGACTCTAACTACCAATCATGGTATCCATGTGTCACTCTCAAGGTGGGTCTATCTGATACACTATTCTCTAACAAGTATCTATGTATTTGGTTTGATATCTCCATATCATGGATAATGAGATTCTTCCATCAACCAACATACATTCTAATCTTATGTGTTATTGATGTCTATGGATATTTCCAAAATAACAAACGATCAGGGACAAAACAAGAATACATACTCTTAGCATACATATGATCTCACTGTTCAGGTCATCAACCCGAAGACATATGTCATTGAGTATATTATTCTATAGACATCTATAAGTTTTATGGTCATCTCACAATATAAAACACAAACGTATAGATTGGAAACTTGCCTTTATTGATATGATCAATGTAGTTTTACAAATCATTTACATAGTATCCCATTACAATCATTGAATGATAGTCTCTATGGGCATACATACCAACAGATTCCCACTTGCACTTATACCCAATCACTCATGAATCTCAATCCAAGTGATCGAACATGTATGTCATGTTTCTACTGTGAAAGTGCTTTTGTGAGCAGGTCAACCACATTGCTTTCTATAGGTACTCTGCAAATCTTCACATCTCCTCGTTGTACAATCTCCCGTATGAGATGGAACTGCCGTAGAATATGTTTGGAATGTTGGTGCGATCTTATTTCTTTAGCCTATGCAATTGCTCCGTTGTTGTCGCAAAACAACTCAATTGCATCACCAGTGCTTGGAACCACTCCAAGTTCATAAATGAACTTCTTCATCCACACAACTTCCTTTGCAGCATTAGATGCATCAATATATTCGGCCTCTATTGTAGAATCTATAACTATCTCTTACTTGGAACTCTTCCAGCTCACAACTATGTTGTTCAGGCAAAACACAAATCCAGATTGCGATCTGTAGTCATCTTTGTCAGTTTGGAAGCTAGCATCGGTGTAACCCTTTACCACGAGCTCTTCCTCACCACCGTATACCAAGAATTGATCCTTAGTCCTTCTCAAGTACTTTAGGATGTTCTTTATAGCTGTCCAGTGAAATTCACCTAGATCTGACTGATACCGACTCATTATGCTCAAAGCATACGACACATCAGGATGAGTACATAACATTGTGTACATGATAGATCCAATTGCTGATGCATATGGAATCTTACTCATGCATGCCTGTTCATCACATGAACTAGGGCATTGGGCTTTAGAGATCGTAACCCCATGGGACATGGGCAAGTTACCTCTCTTAGAACCCTTCATGCTAAACCTCTTTAGCAACTTGTCAATGTATGTGCTCTGGCTTAGGCCTAGAAGCCTTCTAGATCTATCTCTATAGATCTTGATCCCTCGTATATAGGATGCATCGCCTAAATCCTTCATAGAGAAGGTTTTCCCTAGTCAACCTTTTACTATCGGAAGAGTAGGGATGTCATTTCCCATCAATAGTATGTCATCCACATACAATATGAGAAATATGATTGTGCTCCCACTAACCCTTTTGTGAACACAAGGTTCATCTTCATTTTGACTAAAGCCAAACTTTTTGACTACTTCATCAAAACGTAGATTCCAACTCCGAGATGCTTGCTTCAATCCATAGATTGACCTTTGTAGCTTACAGACTTTATTGGCTTCCTTTGAATCGATAAAACCCTCAGGTTGTGTCATGTACACATCCTCGAGTAAATTCCCATTAAGGAATTTTGTTTTAACATCCATCTGCCAAATCTCATAGTCATGATAAGCTGCAATAGCAAGCATGATCCTGATGGATTTAACCAAGGCAACTGGTGAGAAGGTCTCATCATAATCAACACCTTGAATTTGACAGAATCCTTTCGCAACCAATCTACCTTTATAGGTTTGAACATTTCCATCCATGTCAATCTTCTTCTTGAAGACCCACTTGCACCCTATGGGTTTTACCCCTTCGGGTGGATCCATCAAGGTCCATACCTTGTTGGTATACATGGATTCCATCTCAGATCTCATGGCTTTGAGCCATTTCTCAGATTCTGGTCCCTTAGTAACTTCTAGATAGGAAGTTGGCTCATCTGCTATGCCCAATTCATCACTGTCTTGAGTCACGAGAAATCCAAATCTCTCAGGCTCAGGTCGTTTCCTGCTAGACCTATGAGGTTCATGTGTTACATTTGGAACTTGAAATTCCACAACAACTTGTGAGTCTTCATGTTCCTTATGTACCTCCTTAGGTTCTCTGCTTTCTTATTGGTCTTGAACTTCTTCGAGCTCTACATTCCTCCCACTAATTCTTTTGGAAATAAATTCCTTTTCAAGAAATACAGTAGTCCTGGCAACAAACATTTTGTTGTCAATTGGTGTGTAGAAGTAGTATCCCCGAGTTTCCTTGGGGTATCCAACAAAATAGCATTTTTCTGATTTGGGTCCAAGCTTTTCAGGGAATTGTTTCCTAACATAAGCTTCACATCCCCAAATCTTTAACATAGACAAATTGGGACGATTCCCATTCCATATCTCATATGGTGTCTTTTGAACCGATTTGGAAGGTACACGGTTAAGTGTAAATGCTGCATCTTCAAGAGCATATCCCCAGAACGATATTGGAAGTTCGGTTGAACTCATCATTGATCGTACCATGTCTAATAATGTACGATTCTTTCTTTCTGACACATCATTATGTTGTGGTGCACCAGGTGGAGTTCATTGTGATACAATACCACAGTCTCTCAAAAGGTCCTCAAACTCTTGTCTTAAGTATTCACCACCTCGATCTGAACAAAGTGCTTTAATACTCTTACCAAGTTGCTTCTCTACTTCATTCATGAAAGTCTTGAACATTTCAAGAGTTTCTGACTTGTGTTTCATAAGATATACATAGCCATACCTATTGAGGTCATCAGTGAAGGTAATGAAGTATTGATAGCCTCCTCTAGAAATTGATCTAAAAGGTCCACATACATCAGTATGTATGAGCCCTAGCAGATCACTGGCTCTCTCACTATGTCTAGTGAAAGGAGTCTTGGTCATCTTCCCTAATAAACATGCCTCACATTTCTCTAATGATTCAAAATCAAAAGAGTCTAGATAACCATCCTTATGGAGTCTAGATATGTGCTTCTCGTTTATGTGCCCAAGACGACAATGCCATAAGAATGTTTTGTTTGAGTTGTCAAGTTTTAACCTTTTAGTATTTACGTTGTATATACTAGTCTCAAGTTCTAACAAGTAGATACCATAAGACATAGGGGCATTGCCATAAAAGATATGATCTTTATATATAGAAATAATTCCATTCTTAATGAGAAATTCAAATCCACTCTTGTCCATACAAGATATAGAAATAATATTTCTATTAATGGCAGGTACATAATAGAAATTCTCTAATTCTATTACAAGGCCCGTAGGCAAATATAAACTAATAACTCCAACTGTGGTGGTAGAAACTCTTGCTCCATTAGCAACCCACAGCTCGACTTGGCCCTTTCGTAAAGGCTCACTTCTTATCAGATATTGCATATTAGAACATATGTGAGATCCACATTCGGTATCCAATACCCATGATGAAGAAGTATTTAAGTTTATCTCAATAACGTATATACCTAAAGTGGAGATCTCTATCCCCTACTTCTTCTTCCTCAATTCCTCCAGGTAGAGAGGACAATTTCTTTTCCAATGTCCAAGATGGTGACAATGGTGACAACTACCTTCTTTGGAGATCCCACCTTTAGCTTTGAGTGCGGATGACTTTGGCTTCTGCCCGGCTTTAGAACTTTTCTTAGCCTTGCCTTTGCCTTTGCCTTTTGACTTTCCCTTTGTCTTGCTGATCATCATCACAGACTTGGGCTTGTCTTTCTTCATCTGTGCTTCAGTTGTCCTCAACATGCCCAACAATTCTGACAACGACTTGTCAAAATTGTTCATGTTGTAGTTCATGACAAAATGATTATATGATTCAGGCAACAATTGTAGAATCACATCAGTGGCCAACTCTTGACCTAGGGGAAAACCCAACTTGGATAAGCTTTCCACGTACCCAATTAAAGTGAATATATGGGTTCCAACTGAGTCCCCCTCTTTCATCTTGCTCCTGAACAAAGCCTTTGAGACATCATATCTCTCATGTCTTGCGTGATGTTGATACATGTTCTTGAGATGTGTTACCATCTCCATGACATTCATGTTCTCATGCTGCTCTTGCAACTCATAGTTCATTGAGTACAACATCAGGCACTTGGCATCCATGACATCATCAAGGTGCTTCTTGTAAGCATCCTTTTCAGCCTTAGGTGCATTTACGGCGGGTTCCACTGGCTCTGGTGTTTCAAGGACATAGAGCTTACGCTCATGTGTGAGAATAATTCTCAGTGTCCTAAACCAGTTTTGAAAGTTGGTTCCGGTAAGTTTGTCCTTCTCAAGGACCGATCACAATGAGAAAGTGTGAGTGTTGTTTGCCATTTGATTGCTATAAAAGAAAAATTTGCATTTAGTCCAAAACATTTTGACTTGTAAAGATTTGATAAACAAGATTAATTAGGCCTTTAATTAATTACGCTCCCACTATTTTATTCAAATTGATAGCCCTCACTATCAGATCGGAAGATTGCAACGCACAACCTTCTAGTGAGCCAAGACCCAAAATAATTGGATCAATGCCCAGCCAACGCCGACGTCAAAGACCAAAAACTAAGGTAGGCAACTTTTGCCAGTTACATCATATGCAACTCTTGGATAGATGATCATGCACAACTCCTTTCCATGATGCATCTTTGTGCCTCTAGGTACTTGATCCTATCAAGGTTCCCTAGTTAAGTCCAACCCATAAGCCAACACGATGAGTGTGCACCCTGCGGAGGCAGACCCACACACCCACCATCACACTTCCACGAGATAGACAGTGTACCACGCGGAGGCGTGCCCACACATAGTCGATCAAGCATTTCATGTGTGTTGCTTTATGGAAGGAAACTAAAACTTAATATTATTAGTTGATGGGTTTTATTAATACATATACGTATCCAAACACCACATACTGATAGTATGTATCATATACTACTATATCCACAACCACAAACGATAGACATGCAATCACAAACACAAATACATCAGTTATGGCCATACTATTGTAATCCTTTGGAGCAACAAAGTATTATGGTCCACCTATGGTCTTATGCATCTCATGCAACACCTGTGAATCAACCTGTAAGCATGTAATGATCAACATTACAATGAACAACTTCCTGGATGCTTCGTGAGATTGGAACTTCAAGTTGCTTCTTGGAATTGGATCTTCTTGTTGCTTCTCCATGGACGCTCCTTGGAATTGGATCTTGAAATTGCTTCTTGGAATTAGATCTTCATGGTGCTTCTCCTTGGACACTCCTTGGAGTTGGATCTTCAAGTGGCCTCCTTACATCAAGTTTACAAAAACTAAAACTAATCCTATCTCTATTACATCATATGAGTACAAATATAAAGGGAAAGAATTAATTACACTTTGAAATAAGAGATGAGGCTCGACATGCAAGCTGAATACTTTATACAAAGGATCCATATGCAACCATTGTACATCCATAGCATTCACAAATAAACATATCCACAATATTGACATCCACATCCATTCACAACATTCACAAAAGGGGATACTAGGCCATAACCGTGCATGCATTCACCACATAAAACAAATTTTTAATGGTGATGTGTATGTTATCATAGGTATATCTACATATATGTATATACATATTAAAATTACAGTACTTGTAATGCGGGACATTCCCCATTAAAAAAAAATTAACTCCCACGCAGACTATGCGGGGTACACAGGGGCAGCGCCCCTGTGCGGGGATACATAGTCGACCCCGTCCAAAACATCAAAAACAGAAGCATGCGGCGTATGTAGAATTAGGTTTAGATTTGTACATTAGCAGTTTTAATTCACATCGTATGCAACATAAAAAATAGTATACAGTGATTCGATCATATCGAAACAAATCCAAATACGTTGTAGATTGACGCTGCTCTGATACCACTGTTGAGTTTTGTGGATAAAATATGTGCGGCGGAAGCAACAAAAAAATTCCACTCAACCCAAAATATGATCTCGTCGAAAACAGTGTATTCAGAAGGAGTGTTTGCGGGATATACCTTATCGCGGAGCAAGTTCGGCGATGTCCCGCTGCACAAAGGTGTGCAACGACGCTTGTCTACATGGACAGAACTTCTCTCCCGTTCACTATCACAGGAAGATCCGGTGGCGTTCCTTTCGTGCGGTGATGTACGCGGCTTATAATACACACGGATGGTCATTGATGCCCTCCGAACACAGGCGTCTCAGCGTATGTGTCTCTACTTCATCCACGAGGATGGACTGGAACTCCACGTCACGCTTCCTAAGCTGGCGGGAAGCAGTTGTGTCTGTGCGGCGGCGTGCCAGTGACGCGTTGCTCTCCTTTCTCTCCTAAGGACGGTGACGGCTAGGGTTTACGTACGTGAGCGTAAACTAAAAGTGTCTCTCGATATCTTATATAGATATCGGCAGTCAATCCTCCTTTAAATAGGATACGAAGGGAAGTAGGGTTTCCTAAACCCATCGGTAAACAAAAACATTGTGTTAATTAAAATGCTCGTGGATTAATTAGAATATTCTGGAATTCATTAATTAATCAAATAACCGCATTAATTGATTAATAAATATCTGACTCCATGCAATCGCTTGGGATGGCTCTATGGGCATATATACCAACAGAAAACACCACATCCGTGCCATGCAACACGACCATGTTGCTACCTCTCCAACACGATCATGCCATGCAGCACGACCATGCTATGAATCCTCCAACACGGTCGTGCCACACAACACGACCATGCTGCAGACCTTCCAACATGGCCATGCTCTGTGGTGCCACTAGCCCAACACGATTGTGTCATGCAGCACGACCATGCTACTAGCCAGCCACTTCCCCAAAACAACCTGACATTTTTCACCATTTTTACCACGATCATTCCACTCCACCATGACCGTTCTCACCCCAACACACCACAATTGTGTTACACAACACGATCGTGCTACTCACAAAAACCTAGCTACTTTTGCAATGCATTTCCCACTTTACTCCTACTTGACCTATTGCTTCCCCCACACCTATATATACCTTGATGGCGACTGAGCACAAGGTTGGCCACCCTAAGCTACCTTCTACCACCTCTTAGATCCTCATTTTCACCCTTTAGCCATTCCACTTCATTTCCACCTCCATTCCACTCCATTTCACCATTTCCACCACCAAAACCCTAATTTCTTCTTGTTTTCACCCATTTCCACCATCATCCCATGCCATTGCACCTTGGAGGAGAGAGGAGGACATCCATCATTAGCTGAAGTGGAGGATTCATCCATCTACACCGAGCTCCATGGCTTCTTCTATCTTTTTATCCCTTCTTTTTGTATTTTGCATTGCTATGAGTAGCTAGGTCCCTTGGGTGGGCTGTTTGGGGTGAAAATGTTACTTTGATACCATGTTGGGGGGAAATGATATGTAAACATTATATTTTCATTTGCTAATGATTATTATCTATTTCTATCTCACTTTTCATAAATTGCTTGTTGGTTTGTGCTTGAAATCACCTAGGAATTTAGGGAAATTGCTTATATGTGTGAATTTTGGGATTTGCTCCTAGGTCCAATTCTTGGATCCCTAGCTAGCTACCCATCCTCCTAAATGCTAATCAATTCTCCTAACCCTACTTGAGAGATCTAAGTAGCTAGTTTAGATGAATTTTATGTGCTTAGTATGGAGCTTTCTCAAGGCTAGAATGTGAGTCATGGGAGGCCTAAAACCTCATTTCCACTCCCATTACTAACCTCAACCCCTAATCATCCTAAGCTCATCTAAACTAGAAACCTAGGCTCTTTTAGACTCTAATTGAATTACACCTAAACCCTACCCCAATTGAGCCTCATAAGGGTAGTAGGGTGTGTTAGGGACTAGTTCCCTTATACACAACCTAGCATATCCATGTCCAGCTAGCAGTTTAGGATAATTCATTAGACTCTAGCTTGTTGTATGGACTAACAATCTAAATGAAAGCATGATGTTCACATGTAACCCCTTAACCTAATTGATAAGTGCATCCCCCAAACAACCCACATCCCCCTTTATTGCTTTAAAACCTGAATTGTCTTCTTGCTTAGATAGTGATAGCTAAGTTAGCTTGTTGCCTTGTTCTTGCTTTGTTCTTGCTAGTTGAGATCTTTAATTGCTCTTTTTCTCTGCTTGCTATCTTAGTATAGTGTAGACCTTTCCTTACTTGCCTTACTGTAGAATGCTCTTTTCTTACCTTGCCTTTTCTTTTCCTGCTTAATAGAATTAACTGTCTAGGGTTAACTTAGGTTATGTTCTCGCTTGCCTTCCTATACTTGCTTTCTTTCTCAACTTAGTGTAATCAATCAACATCACATTTAAACCCTTAACCCTAGTCTCCACATTAGGAACCTAGCACCAAAAACTAACCTAACTCTAGTACCCCCTTTTCTCCCTATGGATCCACCCTATACTTACCTCCCTCCTATACTACGACACAACCCCATTTGCTTGTGGGTGTAGTGTTTTAGTTTGTGTGAGTGTGTTGAGTTTAGGTTCGTTATAAATTTTGAAAGTGAATCCACCATGTGTGCCTGTTCGCGGAGTTGCGTCTATTCAAATCTTGATTGAGTAGTGTGTAACACCATTGACAGGGACGCACCAAGCTTTCGGGCGTCGTTGCCAGGGATTAGAGGCACTCAGCCTAACTAGTTAGTTTTGCTTTGACTTTTCCTACTGCCCTCATAATTGCTATTATTTATTATGTATTCTTTGCAATCTTCTTGTATATTGGCTTACTAACTTGTTCTCTTTTGTTTGGTTTTGCCTTGTACATGTGACAAGCCACTCGGGGAAGACAAGATGGAAGGCCAAAATGCACAAACATGTTCATTTCCTCCACCGCCCTACCTCCAAGGCTATCCTAAGCCTTACACACCCCACCACCTCCATCGCCACAACCTTCCCACCACTTCACCTTCCGACCTCAATTCCCTCCTCCACCTCAATTCCAAAGGCCATTAACAACAGTTCCACCACCATAACTATCACATGCTCCCCCTACTTCCTATGAGCAAATGGATATGGTTTCAACCATGGGGTGTGAGAAGGTTGTTGAGAAGCTTATCAAGGGAGGGAAGCAAGTTGACAAAGATCTTAATGAAGAGCCATTTCCGAAAAGTCCTTGTTTGTAAGTGTCCCATATGATTGAGACCCCTCTCTTTGATGCCTATGAAGACCCATTCCTGAAGAGAGAGAAAACTATGGCATGAAGTTTCTGAAGGTCATAAGGCTGCTTAAGATTTATGATGATGATCCCTAAGGAGAAAAAACTACTGAAAAACACTTAAGAAGCTCGTATGACCCTTGGGAGGAACATCAATCAAGGAAAGCATTTGAGAGGATTGTCTATGGCTAGGATGCAAACATTTTGTTTTTGGACAATGGTTTATGTGAAAGAACAACAAGCCCATTTGAAGGCATGAAACTCAATGCTTATGGGAGGCAACCCACCTAGGTTTGGGAATTTTTCACCCAAACTTCAATTTTTTATACTTTTGCTTTGTTTTTACACTTTCTAAGAAAACACACACACACACAAACACTTTATACTTTATGGTTCTAGTTGTTTGTGAATCATGTTAGGACAGGTGCATTGGAAGAGGAGGATGCATGGTTGATATCACTAAGTAGGGGATTTAAATTTCAAAGAAAATTGTAAATCAGTAGAAAAGCTGCATGAAGGTGACCAACATGGCCGTTCCACACAGCACAGTCGTGGTGCTGGCAAGCCAGAATGGCCGTTCTGCATAGAACGGTTGTAGTTTTTGTATCTTTCTCATTGGACATCTTGAGATCTCTCTCCCTCTTGTCGTTTATCTACCACGACTCCATGCCCACTGCCCTATCATCCTAGACTTCTATTTCATGTTGAGGACAACATGGTTTAAAAGTTTGGGGTGGTAGGGCGGTAAGCTCTTTCTCTACCCCACTTTCCTATATGTCCCTTATTCTAAATTTTTGCTCAAGATGATCAAATAGTAAAATTATCTCTCATACTTGCCTATCCATGCTTCGTGTGCTTGCTTTGCATACCTGCATGTCACATAGTTTACTTTCTTGCTATATTTGCGTAATTTTCAAAAAAAATTACTCTTTTTGCTATGCATTGCACATCATGTAGATTTTTGGTAATTCTTGCATGTTTTAGCTAGGATTTGCTTGTTTACTGATTTAACTTCAATAATATAGGCTTAGATGTGATTGAAGGCAACTTGGCACCATTTTGGTTGTGCTCATGCACCATATAATAGATATCTAGATAAATTAGCAAATATACATAAATAGAGTGGCAAGATGAGGTACAAGTCATCAAGCTCAATTTCAATTTCAAACAACAATGCAGGTGGGGTCATAGACCCAAGACAACAAGATATATATCAATTTTAGAGAATAAGTAACTTCAACCATGGAATAAAATAAAAGGGCCAATTAACACGAATGGCCCATTATAGGAATGTTTTAGTCAGGTTAATGCCCAAAATTAAATAGGGAAGAACACATACCTGATCTGCACAGTTAATTGTTAACTCTTATGGGTATATCTTGGTCCACCATATCACACTTTCATACTAGAATCACATTACTTATGTTATAAGAATCAAAGTGAACATGTGTATACAATCTTATCATAGTTGTGATAACTTAATGACATATTAGGGTTTTTTAAGTGAATATATGACCCAACATTTATCTATTTTTGTTCTAAGATCCATCTTTGGTCACATAAACCTAGGTATATCTATGTTACATATATGTGAAGATAATGATATGTATTCTTTCATGTTAGGTCTTGTAATGTCATTTTACCTCTTCGTGTCATATAAGTCAAGTGCAATAAATTGGGGTCAATTATATACTTCCACATTAGGTATATCAACTCAAGTGATCCAATTGCAAGAATTTAAGGTTTAAGTCCTAAGTACACTTTTATGTAAATGAATGAGTGCCTATTATTATGGATACATCGATATATATACATCATCATAATCCATTTTGACACAAGAACCAATCATTTTATACATACTTCTTATCTAATATCTTATTCAAAATATGCCACTTGTAGGTAGATATATATCCCTCAAAATCCTATTCTATTTCTAATTACCATAGAATATGTGCATATACACACAAGGTTTTTAATGCATAACAAGAATGATGCATTGGTACAAATGTTCAATAACATTTATATATTACCCAAAACTTGTTGCTTACTAAGTTAAGCACTAATATGCTTATCAGGTGTACCAAGATATTAGACTCCTTGTATAATGTATTAAGTGACTACTTTAAGCATATTGGTATGTATATGCCACAGTTATCAGCTACTTGTTAATGCATTTATCAGAACCTTTCCTTCCATGATGTATAAGTATGTATATATACACATATCAACTAGATAAATATGAATGTGTCGTATTAATTTATTTGATGTGTCTGATTAGTTATATGCCCTAGAAATTTAGTTTATCATTTCATGTATTATATAGTGTGTAATTCTCTATTCATACTACTCAAATTCAGAGAATACATGGAACAAAGCCATCAATTTTAGACTTGAATTAACATGCATATTGACTTGGTTTATACCAATCCCCAATGGGTTAGATCTTTGTATGTTGAACCGTGGTGGAGAATTTGTTCCAAGACATCATGTTCTATGCTTCCTGAAGTTTGTATGCTGGTGAAGCATGAGGTAGTAGGGTCTGATATCTCACAATCAACATGCACTCAACCAGAACAAGTCTGAAGCTTGTTGATGTGTGTCGATTTCATATTCATGTCAATGATTAGTGAAGAAGAGTGAGAGTGTAACATCCCAGGATTTGAGACCTCAGATAACATGATCTTAAAAGGAATGATTGGACTACCCATATCACCAAGGTGCACCTCCTTTTCTGGGAGCCCATCACTAAGAACTCCATAGTTAAGCGTGCTCAACTTAGAGTAGTATTGGGATGGGTGACCTGTCGGGAAGTTGATCATGGCTTGCACGTCAGTGTAGACAGTGCCTAGTTAAGGCTAGTGGTGGTCTGTGGGGCCAGTCGTCATTCCTAAAACTCTACTAGAGCCTTGGGCAGTGGGCTCGAGAGTTACAAATGGTATCAGAGCCAATTCCCCTCCAGTAGGTGGGGCCCGCATGGGCATGGCATGCTAGTCTTGAGCCGTGTGGTCCAGGCATGTAGGAAAGGGTTGTCCATGGTTGACGTAGCCACCCTTGCGCTGGTATTCTGTGATAGGAAGCTGGGTGTCCATGGGCCATTGTGGGTATGCACTGAAATGGGGAAGAGATTATGAGGCCTTATAGTTGAGTCTTGACGAGGACGTCAAGAGTCTAAGTGGGGGATATCATAACATCCCAGGATTTGAGGCCTCGGATAACATGATCTTAAAAGGAATGATTGGACTACCCATATCACCAAGGTGCACCTCCTTTTCTGGGAGCCCATCACTAAGAACTCCATAGTTAAGCGTACTCAGCTTGGAGTAGTACTGGGATGGGTGACCTATCGGGAAGTTGATCCTGGCTTGCGCGTCAGTGTGGACAGTGCGTAGTTAAGGCTAGTGGTGGTCTGTGGGGCCAGTCATCATTCCTAAAACTCTACTAGAGCCTTGGGCAGTGGACCCGGGCGTTATAGAGAGGGTGCAGATGGGCCTGGTCGGAGCAGTAGTGTGAGGAACGGTGGTGGCATCTAGGATTTCTAAAGAGCATATAAGGGAGAGGGGAGGGTGGAGTGCCATAATGTTGAAGTGTGGGAGTTCCTTGTCGCTTGAAAGTGATCAACAGATGTAGTGGTGGTGATATCAACATATGAGAAGGTTGATACAAGTAGCGAGGAGTGGACACTTGGCTAGGATCATTCTCTAGCAACTGTTGGCTACAAGAACACTAGGATTCATGGCAACACAGAGGATGAGATGATGGGGGAAAGAAGGAAAGCGGTAGAGTTCTTGCTACATCATTTTTGGGCACATGGAGTGGAGCGTCGACGGCTAGGTTATGGGTGAGAAAGAGGATAGGAGACCAAGAGTGGTGTGAGGTTGTCTGGTCATTGTTGGTGACTGCCATCGAGATGGTGGTGGGGCATTTCTTCCGCAACAACAGCTGGGTGTAGGGAAGAAGAACTACAACACGGAGAGGGCTTAGGTCTTGGTGGTGGCAGTTCCAGCGGTGCCATGGTGGTTGGGCGCTAGGGTAGACAGAGTTGTCCACGACTAGGGCTCTTGGCATCATGAAGAGAGAGGGAAGGACGGGGGAGAAGAAATAGAAGAGGGAGGCTAAGATCGAGAGGTAGAGGAGGAGAAACATATAGGGTTAGGATGAGGAAGTGAGGAATAGAATAATAAGGGGAAGAGATAGATAAGAAGAGGAGAGGAGGGGTGCAAAAGAGAGGGGAAGAGAAGAAAGAGATGGAGGAGGGAAAGTGATCAACAAATGTAGTGTGGGAGTTCCTCTTCGCTTGAAAGTGATCAACAGATGTAGTGGTGGTGATATCAACATATGAGAAGGTTGATACAAGTAGTGAGGAGTGGACACTTGGCTAGGATCATTCTCTAGCAACTGTTGGCTACAAGAACACTAGGATTCATGGCGACACAGAGGATGAGATGATGGGGGAAAGAAGGAAAGTGGTAGAGTTCTTGCTACATCATTTTTGGGCACATGGAGTGGAGCGTCGATGGCTAGGTTATGGGTGAGAAAGAGGATAGGAGACCAAGAGTGGTGTGAGGTTGTCTGGTCATTGTTGGTGACTTCCATCGAGATGGTGGCGGGGCATTTCTTCCGCAACAACGGCTGGGTGTAGGGAAGAAGAACTACAACATGGAGAGGGCTTAGGTCTTGGTGGTGGCAGTTCCAACGGTGCCATGGTGGTTGGGCGCTAGGGTAGACAGAGTTGTCGACGACTAGGGCTCTTGGCATCATGAAGAGAGAGGGAAGGACGGGGGAGAAGAAATAGAAGAGGGAGGCTAAGATCGAGAGGTAGAGGAGGAGAAACAGCTAGGGTTAGGATGAGGAAGTGAGGAATAGAATAATAAGGGGAAGAGATAGATAAGAAGAGGAGAGGAGGGGTACAAAAGAGAGGGGAAGAGAAGAAAGAGATGGAGGAGGGAACGATATCGACACCAGTCATTTTGTGGCTTCCAAACTCAATGCAAGGGGTATAAGGGTGAAGTAGAAGCAAGTAACAGTGGAGTCATGTTTGGGTAGGAAAAGAAGGGACTGTTGGATCTAGGGCTCTAGGGGGTGAATAGAGCTTCAAAAATTCTCACAAGATAGATTAGATCTTCAAATTATATCAAATTAAAACCAAGATAGATTAGACCTTCAAATCTACCTACATGTAGATATTGGCCTCCTTGACTTGCTTTGTGCCTTCACAGGTGATGCACAATTTGTCCCAAATCTCAAAGGTAGTGTCCCAAGATGAGATACGGTTGAACTCTGTTGGGGTAAGGGATGCATAGAGGATGCTTGTGGCTTTTGCATTGAGTTGGGCTTCCTTGAGTGCAGCTTCACTCCATGTTGCAACAACTCCGGTTGGCTCCTTGTAAGATGTGAACATCACCTTCCACATGTTAAAGTTCATGCCCTGAATGTAGAATTGCATAAGCCTCTTCCAATAGAGGAATTTGGTGCCAATAAAGAGCAGAGGACACACGGAGAAGCCTCCCTCTAGTTTGAGAGAACTAAGTAGGTTGTCTCCCATCTTCTTGTCTTGTGGAAGATTGTTGGAGAAGATCCTTGGCTTTGATACCACTTATTGGATCTAGGGATCTAGGGGGGTTAATAGAGCTTCAAAAATTCTCACAAGATAGATTAGACCTTCAAATTATATCAAATTAAAACCACAAACTCAAGTGCAATTTGAAGTCCTAACTAACAAGCATAGCAAGGATGAGAGGAATTGATAGTAAGCACTTGACAAGGTCATGTAGAGTGGTTCCATTCTCCAAACTAGGAGAGAGTCAGTCAACTACCTAGAGAGGTCAGCCTCTAGGACTTTTCAAGTGCTTTTCTCTATATATTCACTAATAAGATTTACAACACAAGACAGACTTACCCATCCAAGAACCAAGAGTCTTCCACCTTACCGAGGACTTACCCACTTTGCCAAGAGTCTTCAGCCTTCTCTAAGGTCTTACCCACTCTAGCACAAGTCTTTCGCCTTCAAGGACTTTTCTACTCTTCTTGGATCTTCAACCTTTGCCTTCTCCTTCACCTGGAGAAGATCTTCACCTCTTCTTCAAACTTGAAGAAGACTAGCAACAACTCCACCTTCACTTGGAGTAGCTTGCTTCACCTTTGCTTCATGGAGGAAAGGGGTAGGGAAGATGGTATAGATGAGGACTTTACAAGCACAATTAAGTATCTCTCTTACAACATGCCTATCTCACTCATAATTAGAAAATGAAGTGTAAAGTAGAGAGAGAAAGGGGATCAAGAAGTTGCAACACACTCAACAATAGCAAGGACTTAGAATAGCATGAATGAGCAAACTTGAAATGAACTCCAAGGGGTCCTATTTATAGCTGAGGGTGTTCCCTTAAGTGTGGGAACACTTAGGGCCAAAATATAGCCATTTTCCAAGTGCAACAGATCTATTTTTGTCCAAAACAACTCACCAACGGTTATAATCACTTTTTGTGCATTTTCCGTACAGTACATTCAGTTGAGTTTCAATAAAGGTAACTCGACCGATCCACTAAAAGACAAAGACAATTTTCGAACTATCGGTCGAGTTTGTTATGGGAAACTCAACCGATGAGCTAAAAACAATTTTGCTCAGTGTGTCGGTCGATTGAGTTATGTGAGTGTGCAACTCGACTGATGGGTCATCTTCAGAAAATCCATCATAGGATCGGCCGAGTTTCCAACTTGACCAATGAACAACCTGTGAAATTTTTTCTAAATTGACATATGAGTGATTAGAACCTTGGGATTAAGTGTCCCTCATTTTTTCTCATCTTAGTTACAAGTCATATCATCAATACAAGTGACTACAAAATCATCTAAGGTCATTTGGAGATATTTCCCAAATTGCACACTTGCATTGCATTTGACTTGAACTTGAACAAGCTAGGGCTTGTAGGATTTGATCCTTTTCATGTACCTAAATCCTGAAATCAATCTTGAACAAACAAATTAGATACATAGGAACGGTAAGTCATTCTCAAAATATGGGCAATGTATAACTCTCAAGTCAACATTCTCCCCCTTTTTGACAATGACAAACCATTCCTCAATCATATTGAAAAGGCTATTGAAGTTATACCTTTGCCTTGTGAATAGCAAGGGATTCAAGATTTGAACAATGTGAATTTCTCCCCCTCAATCTATGCATACTCTAACCTGCATGGTTAGTCTATCTACACAAAGCAACATGACATATATATATTATATGGTCCTTTAGCAAGTCACATGATAAATCATATAATGAACAAGAAAAGGATCACACAGGAAGTAAAATCAATATGGTTGAGCTTCAAAACATTGAACTTCTCTCTCCTTTTGACACTATAAAAAAGGAAGGGGATAGAAGAGCACAGAAATAGGTCTTCTCTAAGCACAACCAAAGCATACATCCATAACATGCAATCTCAAAACATACACCAAACAGAGATGAGAGAAACAAACAATCTAAGTCATAATCAAAATATGGTAAAACATGGCACCAACTCATGAGATATAGTAAATCAAAGAGCAAGTGAACAAAGGATTAAGATTACAACCCATAAAGCAAGTTCTCAGAAAAATAGCTACAAGCCAAGACGATGAAAGCTAGATGATAAAATAGTACAACTAAGAACATGTGCCCAGATGTTTCTAATACATAATAGCCTAGAAAGATATATATGATTAGATTCTAGACTAAAAACTAGAACAACTAAACATATAAGCTATCTATGTCCACAACATCATCATCAACAGCATTAAAAGCATCAGGCTCGTTGTCGTCATCTCCGTGTGAAGGTGCAGCAGAGAGAACACCATTGCCTTCATCACTGGAGGCACCAACAAAACCATAAGAGCCATCATCATCAGATGCCTCACCAACATCCTCATCATCATAAACATCAACCTCCTCATCAACAACAACCTCCTCATCAGCCTGGTCTGGCATCTCCTCATCAGTAAGAGAACCAAAACCTCGACCGGGCCAATGTGCATTCTGCTCATCCCAAGACATACCAAGAGCATGGAGCTCATTGGCATGTGGGAAGGAAGGAGCAGAACTACCGAGGTTGGCAAGTAGAGTGGTCAAGGGGGAGCAGTCAGAGGCAGCACACCAGGGGTAGATCTACTAATAGTAGAGGGTGTAGCAGCAGAAGATGCAGGTGGATGGGCAGGGTAAAAGTGACCATATGCATAGGATGCATAGTCACCTCCTGGGTAGGGCTGGTAGGCAGGGTAGGGATGTGCATGGGGCATGTTCATGTTGGACATGATGGAACATAGGTCTTGATGTAGGTGCTCCTGAACCTGAAGGTTGTATGCATGTTGATGCATCATGTAGCCCATAAGGGTTTCATTTAACACATGGAACGAGGTATACGGGCAGGTCGGGAAGGCTGAGGTGGTGGAGGTGCTCGGGTAGAGGTAGAGATAGAGGCACCAGGTGTGGTGGAGGATAGGGTAGTGACATACTTTTGAAGAGTGTTCTCACTGATACAAACTCCGTTCTGGGTAGGTCTGTAATGAATGTTGTGGAAAAGAGATTTGCTAGTGGCAAGCTGCAATAGACCACTGATCAGGGTTGGGTAGGGTGGGTGGGTGCCAGAGGTGTTCTTGCCTGAGTCAAAGTTGGTCATATGATGGAGAATATATCTTGACCACTTGACTCTGATGTTCTTCAAGAGACAATACATGGTCACCACAGTGTTTTCTGCAATCGCAGCTTGATTCTTCTTTGGATGAATATTGCAGTTAACAACTAAGGCAAGGATGCCTCTCTTAAGGTCCAAGGAAGAGGAGGGAGGGGTGCACTTCTTCCTATATAGGAATTGAGGCTTCTTCAAGAACTTATGAATATCAGGGAGAGTAAGAACATATTGCTTATAGAAGGCCTCAGGATCAACTAAGTCAAAGTACTCTAGGTAGTCCTTACGCCAGGTGTCAGTCACTTCGGTACCTAAAAAGAAGATGTTCAGGGTATCCTTAGAGACTTGAAATTTCTTCCCAACTATCATGGATGTGAGGACTACTTGAGTATCAGGGTGAGGGTACAGGGGTGTCGTAATTCCAAGGCAAGTTAGCATAGAACTCATGAACCACTTTTGTGCTAGTGATGGAATTGTTATAGCATGCACGTTCAACAACTAAGGCAGAGAGATGGTGATCATAAAGCAACTCTTGTACTTGATCTATGACATGTTGTCTTTGTGGTCTAGGCTCAAATAGGGCACGAAAAGGGAAAGGGTTCCTAGTAAGGAGCTCCTTATACCTATTTAGAGCCTCATTTGAGACGAAGAAAGTGTCATCAAATAAAATCAAGCAGGAGTTGGATGAAGATGAAGGTGCATTAGTTGGGGCGGCTCTCTTGCTCCTACTGGATGCCATAGAGACGAAAAGGAGATTAAGGAGAGAGCAAAAGCTAAGAACTCACCACCAAAACTCATCCACAAACCTAGGTTAGCTAGGGGGAAGGTCAAGGGAGGTCAAGCTAGGTCAGGCTAAGGCTAGGGAGAGGAAGGTTAGGGCTAGGGTAGAGAGCTTAGAGGGGTTGGAGGTTGGATCAGTAGACTTTTCTCTAGTTGAGAGGGAAAATAGTCGTCCAAGCCCATCTTAAATTTGCTCCAGCCTGGCCATCGGTCCAGTTCTCTAAACTCATAAACTCGACCGATAGGCCCTTAAAAAATCTCTCGGCCTCTGATCGGTCAAGTTGGAAACTCGACTGATGGTCAACCTGACCTAAACTTACAAAATCTACTTTCTAGCCATTAGTGTGATAATTAAATTTATTTTTCAAGTCCATTATGTATTTTGAACATAATTAAATACATATCACTCATCATTGGGTACTATTTTGCGATAAAACATGTGTTTGCAAAAAATACCCAAAAATAAGAGAAAAACAAGGCAAAAAGAACATGAAAAATAGTTTTTTAGCATGTTGGCAAGAAAAGGTGATAAAAATAGAGGTAAAACATATATGATAGATGACAACTAGAAGTCATATCAGGTTCATTCAAATCAGTTATGAGCAGTTTAGATCTAATAAAGTTAATTTTCTCTCTAGCTAGAGGTTTAGTAAAAATGTCCGCCAACTGATTTTCTGTATCCACATGCATGATATAGATATCCTTCTTGTCATTGTGGTCATGGAGAAAATGATGGAGAACCTTTATATGTTTAGCTCTACTATGCAAGATAGGATTATATAAAAAGTTAATTGTATTAGTATTATCACAATAGATAGGAGAAACATCAAAATCAATGTTAAAGTCTTGGAGCATTTGCTTCATCCATAGGAACTGGGCACAACAACTCCCAGCTGTAATGTATTCAGCCTCGATGGTTGATAATGCCACTATGCTCTGTTTCTTGGAGAACCAAGATACCAAGCATGGTCCTAGGAAAAAGCAAGTGCCACTTGTGCACTTTCTATCAATCAAGCACCTTGCATAATCTGCATCACTATAAGCAGTAAGAGTATAGTCCCTTGACTTGGGATACCACAGTCCTAAATTTTGGGTTTTGGCCAAGTACCTTAAAATCCTCTTAACAACTATAAGATGTGATTTCTTAGGATTTGATTGAAATTGAGCACCCAAGCCAACATTAAACATTATATTCGGTCTAGAGGTAGTTAAGTAAAGTAAAGTTCTAATCATACCTCTATAGAGCTTCTCATCTACCTTCTCACCTTCTTCGTCTTTGTCAAGTTTGGTGGTGTTTGACATGGGTGTGTCCATCAACTTGGTGTTTTTCATCCCAAAGCATTTGAGTAGTTCACTTGTATACTTGCCTTGGTTGATGAAGTTCCTATCTTTTGTTTGCTTATTTGAAAGCTGAGGAAGAATATGAGCTCACCCATCATACTCATCTCAAATTCACTCTACATAAGATCACTAAATTCTTTTCAAAGATCAAGGTTAGTTCTGCCAAAATTGATATCATCAACATATATTTGTATGATAAGAAAATTGTTAGAAGTGTGCTTTAGAAATAAGGTAGAATCCACTTTGCCCATGATATACCCATGATCTAACAAAAAGTTCTTTAATTTCTCATACCAAGTTCTAGGTGCTTGTTTGAGTCCATAGAGAAATTTTTGCAACAAATAAATATGGTTAGGTAAACTATCATGTTCAAAGCTCAGAGGTTGTGCAACATACACTTCTTCCTCAATTGTACTATTAAAAAATACACTTTTAACATACATTTGATACAGAAGAAAGTTTTTATAATTAGCAAAGGCAAGCAACATACGAGTGGACTCAAGTCTAGCTACAGGTGCATATGTTTCATCAAAATCTATACCTTCCTGATGATTGTAGCTTCGAGCCACTAACCTTGCTTTGTTTCTTACCACTTTGCTGCTTTCATCAAGATTTTTACGGTAGGCCCATTTGGCGCCAATGATCTTTCTATCACTTGGTCTTGGCACTAGAGTCCAAACTTTGTTCTTTTCAAATTGCTCTAACTCTTCTTGCATAGTTAGGATCCACTCATCATCTCCAAGAGATTCTTTGACATTCTTCGGCTCAAGTTGTGAGATTGAGGCGTTGTTGGCTTGTTCTTTGTTGAATGCAGCCCGTACCTTCACTTTTTTCAAATGGATCACCTAAAATCAGCTCTTTTGGATGATTCTTTGCAAATTGAGGGGTTGGATCCTTCTTTTCTTCATCTTTCTCTTCTTCTTGAGTAACCGCCTCTTTTCCCTTTTGGGTGATGTTGAGATCTTTTAGAATAGGAATTACTTCTCCTACAACATCATCATTTGGAATGATATCTTTGGGAATAGAGGGGTTAGTCTCAATAAACTTAACATTTGTTGTTTATTCTACTTTAAAAAGATCAACATTAAATACTCTATAAGCCTTGCTAGTAGTGTTATAGCCAAGAGAGAAAGCATTGTAAGATTTCAGATCAAAATTTTCTAGAGAATCTTTCATATTCAAAACAAAACAAGGACATATGAAAACATGGAAATACTCAATAGAAGGCTTCCTACCACGCCATAGCTCATAGGGGGTTTTCTTCAAAGAAGGATGAGTAAAAACTCAGTTTTGCATAAAACATGAGGTACTAACAGCTTTAGTCCAAAACTTATTTGGAGTATCATACTCTAGAAGCATGGTCCTAGTCATCTCATGTAAAGATCTATTCTTCCTATCTACAATCCCATTTTTTTGAGGTGCTCGAGGTGAAGAGAGGTTGTGTACATAACCAAATTCTTGACAAAAAACGTTCAAATAGCTCATTTTCAAATTCCCCCCATGATCACTACGGATAGAAATGATGCGGCAAGAAGCTTCATTCTCAACTCGTTCATGAAAACATCAAGCGTATCACTATTAGAAATGAGAAAGAAAGTCCAAGAATATCTAGAGAAATCATCGACAATAACAAGGCAATACTTGGAATCACGAAGCGATTGAGTTCTCATCGGTCCAAATAGATCAATGTGAAGAAGCTCAAGAGCTCTTTTGGTACTAAGAACTCCTTTGGATTTGAAGGAGGACTTGGTTTGCTTTCCTTGGGTACAAGGTTGGTATTCCTCATCCTTTTCAAAATCCAATTTGGGAAGTCCCTTAACCAAGTCCTTTTTGCTCAACTTCTTCAACTAATGCATATTTACATGACCAAGCCGACAGTGCCAAAGAGAAATATCATTCGAGTTGACTACTAGGCATCTACCAACAATATGATTAATAGAGTCAACAATAATAACATATATATATATATATATATATATATTTTGTCAGAATAATAACATATATATTACCACTTCTAGTTCCCTTATATATAACTTGGTAGGAGAGGGAATCTAGAATCAAGCATTCAAAGAAAGTAAATAATACAAGGTAACCATTGTCACATAATTGACTAACACTAATTAAATTGTGATGTAGGCCATCCACAAATAGAACATTCTTGATACACAAGGATTCACCTACATCACCCTCACCTTTGACTTTACCTTTCTTATTGTCCCCAAAGGTGACCGAACCTCCTTTCTTTTTGGTGAAGTTGTTGAAATGGCTTATATCACTTGTCATATGCTTAGTGCAACCACTATCAACAATCCATCTTCCTTTTTCCTATAAGAAAGGAGAATGTCAGTTCCCAACTTAAACTTTGGGATCCGGAGTTAGCTTGGGGACCCATTTCATCTTTGGGTTGCCCCTTAGGCTTGTAAGGACAATAAGTAGAGTAATGATCATCAAATTTGCAATAAGTACAAACTATAGGATTCTTAGTATCAGAATACTCTCCTACAAAGAGAGAGGTCTCCTTGCTTATTTTCTTACCTTTGGCTTTGCTCTTGCCCTTTGTGCTCCCCCCTACAAATCCCAAACCACTAGTATCACTTTGTTTGGTATAGTGGTCAATGATTTCATTTAGGGAGTTCTTCCCTTTGAGGAATTTCTGTAGGGATGCTCTCAATCTATGGTTGTCATCATTTAGATAAATAATGGTAGAAGATAAGCTAGCTATGTCATCCCTAGAATGAACTAGATTGGCCTCAAGACAAAGGGCTTTAGTTAAATATGAATCCTTCTCAAGTGAAATGGAAGCAACATTAGCACTAGGCAATATAGGTCTAGAAGCTAAATCATTAACTTGACCAAGAAACCTAGCATTTTCAGATTTAGGCTTTTATATTTCTTTAAGGTAGACATCTCTTTCAACTCTATGAGCATCAATAAGAAGCTTAAATTCAGCATTTTCAGTTTTAACCATTTCAAGCTCTTTTAGGCAATTTTGGTTTTCTTCCTTAAGATTTTCAATGTTCTTAAGGTAGATACCATTCTCAAATTCAACTCCATTGTTTTGGAGATCAAGGTCAAGGTATTGCCCTTGCAAATTATCAATACTCTCAAGATTATTTTTCTCATTCAGCTCAAGAATTTCAAGTTTAGCATATAGATCATCAATGGTTTTTCCTAACCATTTTCATTTAGATTTATATTTAGAAAAAGATGAACGGGTAGTGATAAGCATGTCAATAATATATTCCTTAGATAACTCATGCAAACTCACCTCACCAATTTCTTCACTAGTAGAGGCCATGAGTGCAAGCTGGCACTCTCCATCTTCTTCAGAGCTTGAGCTGCTGGAAGATGAAGCTTCCCAAGCTGCATGAGTTACATTCTTGTGTCTTTTCTCCTTCTTGTCCTTCCACTTGTACTTACTCTCCTTCTTGTACTCCTATTCCTTCTTTGATATGCCCTTGTGGTGTGACTTTCTTGACTTGGGACATTTACTCTTGTAGTGCCCCTTTTGTCCACACTTGTAGCATTTAGGAGTAGAGGAGGAGACTTGCTTTCCCTTGAAGTGTTTGCCTTTGATGTAATTTGCTTCATGATCATTTGTGACATCATCTTCACTAGAGGAGGACAGAGAAGTTCGGCAAGCAAGTTGTTTTTGAAGTATGACTGCCTCCACTTGTGTTTTGAAAGCACTATCTTTGATCTTTTTTACTTCCTTCTCTTCTTGATTGGCTTATTCTTCTTGTTTGTCAAGCCTTGGCTCATGGACTTGGAGGTTGCCAATGAGCTCTTCGGTTGGGATGTCACCAAGGCTCCTCACTTCTTCAATGGAGGTGACCTTTGACTCCCATCTCTTTGGTAGAGTCCTCAAGATCTTGGAGTTGATTACACCTCTATCCAAAGTGTTGCCCAATGCAACCAGCCTATTGATGATGACATTGAGTCTTGAGTACATCTCCGCAATCCCTTCTTTCTTACCCATCTTAAAGTTCTCTAGAAGGTTGTTCAACATGTAGATCTTGGCCTCCTTGACTTGCTTTGTACCTTCATAAGTGATGCACAATTTGTCCCAAATCTCAAAGGCGGTTTCCCAAGATGAGATACGGTTGAACTCCGTTGGGGTAAGGGATGCCTGGAGGATGCTTGTGGCTTTTACATTGAGTTGGGCTTCCTTGAGTGCAGCTTCACTCCATGTTGCAACATCTCTGGTTGGCTCCTTGTAAGGTGTGACCATCACCTTCCACATGTCAAAGTTCATGCCCTGAATGTAGAATTGCATACGCCTCTTCCAATAAAGGAAGTTGGTGCCATTAAAGAGCAGAGGACACATGGAGAAGCCTCCCTCTAGGTTGAGAGAACTAACTAGGTTGTCTCCCATCTTCTAGTCTCGTGGGAGATTGTTAGAGAAGATCCTTGGCTCTGATACCACTTGTTGGATCTAGGGATCTAGGGGGGGTGAATAGAGCTTCATAAATTCTCACAAGATAGATTAGACCTTCAAATTATATCAAATTAAAACCACAAACTCAAGTGCAATTTGAAGTCCTAACTAACAAGCATAGAAAGGATGAGAGGAATTGATAGCAAGCACTTGAAAAGGTCATGTAGAGTGGTTCCACTCTCCAAACTAGAAGAGAGTCAGTCCACTACCTAGAGAGGTCAGCCTCTAGGACTTTGCAAGTGATTTTATCTATATATTCACCAATAAGAGTTACAACACAAGACCACCAAAGGACTTATCAATCCAAGTACCAAGAGTATTCCACCTTACCAAGGACTTACCCACTTTACCAAGAGTCTTTAGCCTTCTCCAAGGTCTTACCCACTCTAGCACAATTCTTTTGCCTTCAAGGACTTTTCTACTCTTCTTGGATTTTCAGCCTTTGCCTTCTCCTTCACCTCTTATTCAAACTTGAAGAAGACCATCAAAAGCTCCACCTTCACTTGGAGTAGCTTGATTCACCTTTGCTTAATGGAGGAAAGGGGTAGGGAAGATGGTGTAGATGAGAGCATTACAAGCACAAGGAAGTAGCTCTCTTACAACATGCCTATCTCACTCATAATCACGAAATGAAGTGTAAAGTAGAGAAAGGGTCTCAAGGAGTTGCAACACACTCAACTATAGCAAGGACTTAGAATAGCATGAATGATCAAACTTGGAATGAACTCCAAGGGGTACTATTTATAGTTGGGGGTGTTCCCTTGAGTGTGGGATCACTTAGGGTCAAAATATAGTTATTTTCCAAGATGCAACAAATCTATTTTATCCCAAAACAACTCACCAATGGTTATAATCACTTTTTCTACATTTTCCATACAATACATTCAGTCGAGTTTCAATAAAGGACTCGACCTATCCACTAAAAGACAAAGCCAATTTTCAAACTATCGGTCGAGTTTGTTCTGGGAAACTCGACCAATGAGCTAAAATTAGTTTTGCTCAGTGAGTCAGTCGGTCGAGTTCTGTGAGTGTGTAACTCGACCGATGGGTCATCTTTAAAAAATCCATCATAGGATCGGTCGAGGTTCCAACTCGATCGATGAACAACCTATGACAAATTTTCTAAATTGACATATGAGTGATTAAACCTTGGAATTAAGTGTCCCTGATTTTTTCTCATCTTAGTTACAAGTCATATCATCAATACAAGTGATTACAAAAATCATTTGGAGAGATTTCCCAAATTGCACACTTGCATTGCATTTGACTTGAACTCGAACAACCTAGGGCTTGTATATTTGATCCTTTTCATGTACCTAAAGCCTGAAATCAATCTTGAACAAACATATTAGATATATAGGAATGGAATGGTTAAGTCATTCTCAAAATATGGGAAATGTATAACTCTCAAGTCAACATGGACTATGCTTATGGGGTTTAATGAATCAAATATATCCATATTTCAATTAGTAACATCAACCAATTGAATTAATGATTGAATGAGCTATAAATAAGGTGACATATAAAAGAGAGGTAGACTAGAGGTTTGACTCCCTAGACAAAACTCTAATATAGAATTTTAATATTATCTAAATCTATCAAATATATCAGGGAAGATTTTATCATTTTAGGGATTTTGATGGACTTACGAGTCAATTCATTCCTTGATATTTTTATTGTAGCTAAATTATGTAATGTGTCAACCATATAAAATATTACTATAAAATGCTATTTAGTGAATGGATTTAAATTTCATTATTAATGAAAAGTATATAGTTATGCTATTTCTTGTGATTTTATTATTTAAAACTTATTTTGGCCACAAAGATTAAGGAGGGAGTACACTAGACATTATATGATGAAAATAATTTATAACTTGGGATTTTGGACTAATTAAGACACATTATCATCTAACTCATGGGAAATGGGGATCAAATAAATCCTATTGGAAATGAAATATCAAAGGGAGTGTTAGGAGAAAATATCTCAGTTTTAGTATGCCACAACACTCCACCTCTTAAAAAGGATTTCATCCCTAAAATCCACCAATCTATATACTAATATACTAAGTTCTAGTTTCTAACCAATTATATGTTTCTAATTCACTAGATAGAGTTAATTTAGTGAGTCATAGAATAACACACCCACATCACATTTATATACAAAACCAAACATGAACTTAAATCACTCCATCCATCAAGTCTCTATTATCTTCTCATATCGTGTATTGGTCTAGAAAAATTAGACTGAGATTGAGGATTATCTTAATAATTTTAATTATTTATGGTCAGATACATTGTTAAGGATGTCTCTCCATCCTACTATCATGATATTTGTGATCCCTTCCATGACCAGTTTCTATAAGTAGATTCCCTTCAAGGGTCGTTCACATAACAACCACTAAGTCGATGGACTAAACTTGATTAGGAACAACAACCTCAACACATCAAATCATAATTACTATCAAGATCACTATCATTTATTTTACATTTTTGTTAGAGATCAAATATAATATACGTACATGTATTGTTTTCTCTCAATACCAGGGTTATGTCTTAGGGCTATAATATTTATGAATTTTCCATTGAATAATAATTATATATTGTCTAATGACCAATCACTTTATATAAATAGTTAAATGGATTAGGGTTAAGGTATAACATTATGGTTTTTGTTTACATTCCTAGTTACCATACATGTTGATCACTATAGGATGTCATTAAATTAGTCATCCACAATTTATATATGTACTTTACATTACACATGTTTCTATATGAATTTATGGAAATATGTGCGTTCATTTTTTTAACATACCTGGTGTACTCATCTTCGCTTCTAGCATATGATCATCCTTAACATTATATTCATAGAAAATTAGGTGTATTGAACATTTTCTTCCTCGACTTTTAAATAACTTAGTACATTATCTGAATTAAGTTCATCCTTTAGGGATTAGTGAAGTTAATTATTATTTTTTTACCAAAGTAACTTTTATGAGGGCATAAGTAGAAATGCTTACTCACCACTATGATTTGGTAATACCTATATTTTTTGACATTATTATAAGAAGTTACCCAAGAGTTTCATATTTTAATAACTATTTATTTCAACAATTTATTAAATTTAGTTACAGTAACTCCGCCTATGTTTTCTTACATTTTGTGCAAATATAGTCGGTCCCAAGCCGAGGTAAAGGAGGAGGGTTGGAGGTAGGTTGAAATCCAACCATAAAAACTTTGTCACTCTTTCTATGACATGGATCCTTAAAAAAAATTGTTAGAGCATCCCTACCTAGCGACGTGATGTGTCGGCACCCGGGTGTAGTGATAAATATGCAAGGGGTTTCGACACAACAATGCCCAGTTGTGTTGAAGGACATACAAAGGTTTCCACATCTTGGAGTGTGTGGGTAAAGAAGCTAGTCCCGCTACATCATCACCCTGATGTAGTGAAAATTGTGCAAGGGTTTCCACATCTTAGACATGTGTTGGTAAAGAAGCTAGTCCCGCCACATCATTGCCCAGATGTAGTGAAAAATTTGTAAGGGAAACATTTTCGAAGAAGGCAAGTAAAGAAGCAAGTTCAACAAAAAAGGATCAGAGTTGGGTCTTAGAATATTGGCTCTCTGACAGGGAAATCTTTGGAGATAGTGGATACCATGATGAGAAGAAAGTTCAATATAGCTTGCTTGCAGGAAACCAAGTGGACAGGGGAACATTGTAGAGTGATTGGAGACAAAGAATACAAAATCTTGTATACATGTATTGATAAACATAGAAATGGTGTAGGTATTATTGTTGTTAAGATGTTGAAGGATGATGTTGTAAAGATCACAAGGATGGGTGATAGAATCATACCTATCAAGGTTGTTCTTGGGGGAAATATTTTTAACATTATTAGCACTTATGCCCCGCCCAAGTTGGCCTTTGTGAGGAGGCTAAGAAGGATTTTTTGGATGACATGGATGAGTTGATGCAGGGAATATTGATAGAAGAGAAGATTATTATTGGGAGTGATTTAAATGGTCATGTGGGGAGTAGCAATGCTGGATACAGGAGAGTTCATGGTGGTTTTGGATATGGTAGCGAGATTGGAGAAGGAGAGATAATTTTAGATTTTGCAATTGCATATGATATGATTTTGGCAAACACCCATTTCAAGAAAAGAGAATCTCATAAGATTACTTTCAAGAGTGGGCACAACTGTAGCCAAATTGATTATCTCATTATGAGGCGGGTGGATCATAATATATGCAAGGATTGTAAAGTGATTCCTGGTGAAGAACTCACTACCCATCATAGGTTGCTGGTTTTGGATATTAATATGAAGATCAATAAAGGAAAGCATAATAGAAACCAAGACAGTAGGATCAAGTGGTGGAATCTTAAAAGAGAAAAGAAATTGAATTTTCATGATAAACTCATCAAGGAGGGAACTTGGAACTTGAAGTCTAATATTTACACTATGTGGCATAACATGAGCTCCTGCATAACAAAAAATTTCAAAGAGGTTTTGGGGGAGTCCAAAGGTTGTGTGCCTCCACAGAAAGAGACTTAGTGGTGGAATGATGAAGTACAGAAGGCTATTAAACTGAAAAGGGAGATCTATATGAGCTTGTCCAAATCTCGAGATGATGCAACATTCCAAAGATACAAGCAAGCAAAGAAAGAAGCAGAAAAAGGTTGTTCATGAGGTAAGGTCTAGATACTTTGATGATATTTATAAGAAGCTAGACATAAGAGAAGGGGGAAAAGATAACATAAAATGGCTCATATAAAAGAAAGGAAAGGGAGAGATTTGAGTCAAGTGAAATGCATCAAGAATGAAGATAGCATGATGTGAATGAAGGATGATGATGTCAAGAACTAGTGGAGAAATTACTTCCATAAGATTTTCTATGGAGATACTACAAATAATGTTAGAGACTCGTGTGACATGAATACAAGAGATATCATATACACACAATGAATTTCACCATTTGAGGTCAAGAATTCTTTGAAGAAGATGAGAATGAGAAAGGCATGCAAACCATACAATATTCCCATTAATGTATGGAAAAGTATGGGGGATGAAGGAGTTATGTGGTTAACAAAGCTCTTTAACAAGATCATGAAGACCAAGAAGATGTCGGATGAGTGGAGAAACAGTACAATAGTCTCCATCTACAAGAACAAAGGTGATGTCCAGAGTTGCACAAACTACAAAGGCATCAAGTTGATGAATCACACAATGAAGCTTTGGGAGAGGATTATTGAGCAGAGGTTAAGATCTATAACGCAAATATCAAATAACCAATTTGGTTTCATGCCTGGAAGATCAACAACAAATGCTACTTTTCTGATAAGGAGACTTATGGATAAGTATAGAGAGAAAAAAAATAGATCTTCATATGGTGTTTATTGATTTGGAAAAGGCTTATGATCGAGTACCCAGAAGTGTTGTGGATGGTTTTGAAGAAAAAGAGTGTGCCAATCCAATACATTGATTTAATCAAAGACATGTATGATAGCTCTACTGCAAGTGTGAAGACTCTTGGAGGAGACACCAACTTTTCCTATCACAGTTGGGGTACACCGAGGATCCACACTCAGCCCATATATGTTTGTTCTGGTTATGGATGAGCTGACAAAGAATGTTCAAGATGATATTACTTGGTGTATGTTATTTGTTGATGATATTGTTTTGATTGACAAAAAAAATATGGATTAAATGATAAAGTTGTACGGTGGAGAGAGGCATTGGAATCAAATGGATTGATGATTAGCATAAGCAAAATTGAGTATATACATTGCAATTTCAGCCAATCCCAAAGTGTGAATGATGGAGCCAAGTTGGACAGAGTAGATATATCAAAATATGATAAATTTTGTTACATGGGTTCTATTATTCAAATAGATGGGGATGTCTAAAATGATGTGCGTCACATGATCACTGCAATATGGTTGAAATGGAGGAATGAAACTGGAGTATTATGTGATCGGAAGATCCCTTTCAGGTTAAAAAGTAAGTTTTATATAACAGTTATACTACCAACCATGTTCTATGGTAGTGAATGTTGGGCGGTGAAGAAATAAGGTCTCAATAAGATGAACATGTCTAAAATGCGTATGTTGAGATGGATGTGTAGGAAGACTAGAAAAGATTGCTTGAGGAATGATTATATTAGTAATAAAGTGGGGATGGCTAGCATTGTTGACAAGTTGCGCGAGGGCCAACTCAGATGGTGTAGACATGTGCAATGCAGACCGACTAATGCACATATACAAAGTAATGCTATTAAGTCAAGCACAATAAATAGAAGGAGAGGAAGACCTAAATTAACATGGGATGAGATTATAAAGAGAGATCTTGAATCTCTACATCTCAACCAGAATATGGCCCATGATAGAGCTGAATGGAAATGAAGGATCCATGTAGCCGAAACCAACATAGTTGGGACTGAGGCTTAGATGATGATGATGATGTTGATTTAATTTAGTTATAGTCCTAAGACTACAAAGCTCTATCCTATCTAACCATATAGATTCAACAAGGCTTGACCAACTATATCATAGCTATACATACATCTGGACTACTTCTTTTAAAATACTAGTTTTAACTTAGGTATACAATCTTAGGGTAGAACATGTTGATCAAAGGTTTCATCACTAAATGGTTTCTTTATTACTCTAACTTTCTTGTGGTTGTGACTTGGTTCCAAAAATAGTTGATAAAACCTAAAAGCTTTTCTTTTGCGTACATATACTTTTATAATGAAAATAATTTTTTTGATGAAATCATTACGATAGAAATCTAAAGATGGCGCTAAAATCAATCTGGGAACCAAGTCAACCACTTGCCTTACACTACACAGATGCTACTATTCTAACATCATTGCAATCCATCTAAAGGGTCTTATACTTCAAGAATCTAAAAGGTTACACCAAGCATCTCTAGAATAGAGCATAGGAAGAGGGAATCATGGTTAAGCCTAAATATAAGTGTTCAAGGCATATTCATCCTATATTGGTTGAATTGATTTCTCATAAAGGAGGAAATATGAGTTATATACTAGAAGAGTCAACTCCTACATAGTGTAATTTCCCCCTCCAAAGAGAGTTTAGGGGGGAACTAGGGCTACTCAAAAGTGGAGAGTGGAAGTGACCAATCAAGACCAGAATTTCAACCCTAATTGGTATTCCACAACATAGTATTAGGTATATCATTAGCCCATAAGGGTCATCTAACTACCCAACTTAGGAACGAGTAGAGGAGAACTTGAAATAGTCAAGTTACCGACTGCATTAGATCTGATACCATGTTGTAACGAATGGGACCTCATAGAGGGCCCACTCATATGGTATATCATTATGAGCCATCAAAGATTAAGCAGCGGAAAACATAACCATTTACAAAATTATAAGATGTTCCATATACATAACTTTCTCACCCTAAGGAAGGTACATACAAATGAAAATACTACATCTAATTTCACAAGATCCCCAATTGTATAGGGAAACCCTACCATTCCAAGCCATCCACAAGCCAACTTCATGTGTCCATGTCCTTCAAAGCACCTATAATTGGGTGGTTTGGGAACACCCAGAAAGTGGATAAAATTGATATGCGTCAGTATCAACTGGTATATGTGTATAAAAATATTTTGGGCATTTTACAGAGTTTAAGTGCAAAAGAGGGTGTTCCATCAAGAGGAGTCGTTAAAATTAGGTAAGTTTAAAAGAATGAATTTCAAGAGAATGATGCATTTATATTTTAGAGTACAATATTTGAGATGAAAAGTCTTGCCATTATTCTCAACATCACGATAAGTAGATATATTCACATGTTGATGTATTCAGACTAAATAGCTATGGTATGACCAAGACAACACTGATCTTTGGTTAATAGGTGGAAAGGCGTACCCTGGGTGGAAAGACACACCCCTGTATATATAATACATGGAAAGATGCACCCCGGGCGGAAAGGCATGCCCTAATGGTTGTGCTCATGCACCATACAATAGATATCTAGCTTAATTATCAAACATGCATAAATAGAGTCGCAAGATGAGGTATAAGTCATCAACCTCAATTTCAATTTCAAACAACAATGCATGTGGGGTCATAGACCCAAGGCAACACGATATATATCAATTTTAGAGAATAAGTAATTTTTATGATGGAATCAAATAAAAAGGGCAAGTATCAAGAATGCCTCATTATAGGAATGTTTTAGTGAGGTTAATGCCCAAAACTAAATAGGGAAGAACACATACCTGATCTGCATAATTAACTGTTAACTCTTGTGGGTATATCTTGGTCCACCATATCTTTATGTTAGACATATCAAAGTGAACATGAGTATACATTCTCATTATAGGTTTTCATGTTTTTCTTATCCTAGTCCCGATAACTTAATGGCATATTATGGTTTTTAAGTGAATATGTGACCCATCATTTATCGATTTTTGTTCTAAGATCCATCTTTGGTCACATAAGCCTAAGTATATCTAGGTTTCATATATGTGAAGATAATGATATGTATTCTTTCATGTTAGGTCTTGTAATGTCATTTTATCTCTTCATGTCTTATAACTCAAGTACAGTAGATTGGGGTCAATTATATACTTCACATTAGGTATATCAACTGAAGTGCTCTTACTGTAAGAATCCAAGGTTTAAGTCCTACATACACTTCTATGTAAATGAATGAGTACCTATTATTATGGGTACACAGATATGTATACATCATCATAATCCATTTTGGCACAAGAATAATTAATTTTATACATATGTCTTATCTAATATCTTATTCAAAACATGCCACTTGTAGGTAGATATATATCCCTTAAAATCCTATTCTATTTCTAATTACCACAAAATATGTGCATATACACACAAGGTTTTTAATGCATAACAAAGACAACACATTGGTACCAGTGTTTAATAACATTTACTATATATCCATAACTTGTTGTTTACTTAGTTAAGCACTAATATGCTTATAAGTTGTACCAAGATATTAGACTCCTTGCATAATGTATTATGTGACTACTTTAAGCATATTGGTACGTATGCGTCGTAGCTATCAACTATCTATTAATGCATTTATCAGAACTTTTCATTCTATGATGTACAAATATGTACATATACACATATCAACTAGATAAATATGAATGTGTCATATTAATTTATTTGATGCATCATTTTAGTTCTATGTACTTCTCTATTCATACTACTCAGATTCAGAGAATATAGGGAACAAAGCCATGAATTTTAGACTTGAACTAACATGTATATTAACTTGGTTCCTACTAATCCCCAACAGGTTAGATCTTCATATGTTGAACCGTGGTGGAGGATTTATTCCAAGACATCTTGTTCTATGCTTCTTGAAGTCTAGCTATTGGTACAACATGAGGTAGTAGGGTCTTATATCTCTTGATCAACATGCACTCAACCAAAACAAGTATGAAGCTTGCCGGTGTGCGTCAGCTTCAAATTCATGTCAATGATCAATGAAGAAGAAGTGAGAGGGTGCAGTTGGGTCTGGTCGAAGCAGCAGTATGAGGAATCGTGGTGGCATCTAGGGTTTCTAAAGAGCATATAAGGGATATGGGAGGCTATAATGCCACTATGTTGAAGTAGGGGGGTCCTTGTTGTCTGGTAGTGATCAACAGATGTTGTGGCGGTAATATACATCTGAGAAGGTTGATACAAGTAGCGAGGAGAGGATGCTCAGCTAGGGTCATTCTCTAGCAACTATTGGCCACATGAACACTGGGATGTATAGTGACACATAGGAGGATATGATGGGGGAGAAGAAGGTGAGTGACAAAGTTCTTTCTACATCATCGATGGGCACATGGAGGGGAGCATTGATGGCTAGGTTATGGGTGAGAAAGAAGATAGAAGACTAGGAGTGGTGTGAGGTTGTTTAGTCGTTATTGCTGACTACCATCAAGATGGTGGCTAGGAGTTTCTACTGCAACAATGGTTGGGTGCATAAAAGAAGCACTACGGTGCAGAGAGGGCTTAGGTTCTGGCAGTGGCAGTTCCTGCGGTGCCATGGTGGATGGTTGCTAGGACAAACAAAGTTTTCGATGGCTAGGACTCTTGGTGTCATGAAGAGAGAGAGAGAGAGGGAAGGATGAGGGAGAAGAAATAGAAGAGGGAGGCTCAGATGAAGAGGTAGAGGAGGAGAAATGACTAGGGTTAGGATGAGGAAGTAAGGAAGAGAAGAACAAAGGGAAGAAATAGAGAAAAAGAGGAGAGGAGAGGGCATAAGAGGAAGGGAAGAGGAAGAGTGGGTGAGAGAAGAAATAGATGGAGGAGGGAATGGTGCCAACACCAGTCATTTTGTGGCTTTCGAACTTAGCGTAAGGGGAACGGGGATGAAGGAGAAGCAAGTGATGGAGGAGTTGTGTTTGGCTAGGAAAAGAATGGACTATGTTTATGGGAGTTAATGAATCATATATATATATATATATATATATATATATATCGACTAGTAACGTAAATCAATTAAATAGATGATTGAATGAGCTATAAATAAGCTAAAATATAAAAGAGAGGTAGACTAGATGTTTGACTCCCTAGGTGAAACTCTAAATTGGAACTTTCAGGTTATTTAAGTCTATTAAACAGATCAGGGAAAACATTGTCATTTAGGGCTTTGGATGGACTTACTATTCAATTCATTCTTTGATATTTTTATTGTACTTAAATTATGTAACATGTCAACCATATAAAATATTACTAGAAAATGCTATTCAGTGAATGGATTTTAGTGTCATTCTTGATGAAAAGTGTATACTTATGCTATTTCTTATGATTTTAATTATTTAAAACTCATTTTGGCCAGAAAGATTAAGGAGGGAGTACACTAGACATTATATGATGAAAATAATTTTATAAATTGAGGTTTTGGACTAACTAAGACACATATTATCATATAACTCAGGGGAAATGGGGATTAAATAAATCCTATCAGAAATGAAATATCAAAGAGTGTGTTAGGAGAAAATATCTGAGTTTCAGTATGTTACAATCAGGTTTATCATGTTAGAACATTCAAGAGTCACTCTCCTCACTAGATAAGATAACTATTATGTCCCTATCTAAAATTTCCTCATTAGAAGGAGGATAGATTATTTTAGGAAGGTTTAAGGGATTGAATTCCATTGCATCAACATGATGGCAACTAGGGATGGCAAAACTTGACCTGACCCGCTCGACCTGACCCGACCCGACCCGACTAAAGCGGGTTCGGGTCTTGATTTTTTTGACCCGACCCGAAATGACCTGAACCCGAAAAACCCGAAATTATTTCCGGGTCGGGTTCGGGTTTGCAATTCTTGACTCGCAAAACCCGATCGACCCGAAATTATGTCTTCATATATGTATATATATATTTCATATTTTAGTCATATAAAAGTTAAAAACATTCAAACATAAAAATAATATAGTTTATACAAGTCTTTGCTTGTAAAGCACTAATTAACCAACAAATTCTGCAACAATTTCGGGTCTAACGGGTTTTTATTTTCGGGTTTGTATTTTTAGGTTTTCTGGGTTTATATTTTTGGGTTTTTTGGGTTTGCATATAACATGATATTTTTAGGTCCACCGGGTCCATCAGGTCAAACCTGCAAATAATAATTTTGGGTTCCGGTCGAGGAAGTATGACCCGAAATTATTTTCAGGTCGGGTTCGGGTCGAGTGTATTTGATCTGACCCGAATTGACCCGAAATAGGACCCGCTCAACCCGGACATGATTGCCACCCCTAATGGCAACATTCTTTCCAGTCTTTGACTTAACTGACATACTAATATGAGAAGTGATGCACCATAGAAAATTCAACCTATCACCTTCTTCTGTTTGTAAGATATTCACAACTCTTTTCTAGAGATGGTTACAAAAGTTTTCTCCTCTCAAACTCTTTTTAACATTTGTCCAAAGGTAGCTAAATCAAAGGTAAGCTAATATGACATGTTCTTTGATACAAAATTCTAATATGCCGACCAAACATGAAGATTAGACGCTCATCTATCATTCCCTTACTATGACATCGATAGGTAAATATGTAGTTGTTACTACTAGAGCTAGCCATGTGTAGAAGAACAATAGCAAAACAACTAAGAGTAATATAGGGATGAAAGAGAGTTCAGATATGCTGATACTACTAGCACAAACATGTCTTATATAGGCATATTGTCTAGAGCCTACATGAGGATGGATAAGAATGAGTGTAAATATTATCTGAATAAGGATATCAGGTTGCTCAATGCTATCTAAAGGTTCTAGAGTTTCCAAGATTACACAAACACCAACAATTCATTGGTAGGAAGTAAAATATGTTATCCTTACCTAGATATCAATGTTTTCCTTATCCCCGACACTATCAGACTTAGATCCTTGAACTATAACTACTCATATTCCCCTTTTTGTCAATAACTTGTCCTTATCGGGCCATCTTGCAATTTACTTGTGCTTGTCTAATATATCGCCACTATGTACCCTTATCTTTGTAGTCAATTAGACCTTTGAATGATCCTCTTACTTTATCATCGATTCATCTCAACGTATATATGTTTTTCTTTACTCTCAAGCAAGGAATACACAAAAAATGAAGAATATGTATGTGAAACTGATATTCTAGCTCTTCAAGCATTCTCTTACTACCTTCCTCTCATCCAAGTCTAATTGATGATATTTTTCACATATCTTGAATTGTTTAATGTTTTCTCACTCTTTATATTTTCTTTAACAACTCTATTATCTCTAACCTTACCATCCATGTATCCTCTTTATGGAATATTCTAATCCTTCTTTCTAATATTACTAACTATTTCCTTTAATTCTCATTTATAATCATGATTATGTATGCCATAATCACGTCTCCCAATATATATTAACTATTTTCATACTTTGATTTCTAAATCAACATTCTCCTTACATGATTCATGTTTAATCCCTGTACATAAAATATTGTTGTCCAAGTCATTTAACTCATATTAGGGTCAGACTTCTCTTATCATACTAAAATCTATGCCATTCAACATGTTCATACTCATGTAGATTACTCTTTTTATTTAGCATTATCTTTATCTTTCCTATACAATCACAAGGAACACATTGAAATACACAAAATATGAAGACATAATTACTCTACAATGGCATAAGTTTCAAGAAAGATCAAAACTAATCTTCCATAAAACCACATATCTTCATGTATCTATCACATTAACTCTCTCTCTAAGTAGGTTTATCTTTCCCTTGTCCATCTTTATTGCATCTTGATCTCTTACTATAATCTTATCTTTCATATACTCAAGAAATACTTTTTAAAATTTTAGTGCTTTTGGAAATACCCTTTTTTATATCCTTCATTATTCCTTAACTCTTTTCCTCTTGGCCTTTCTTTGTTTTGAATTCTCAAATAGGATGTCCCAATTAACTACACAATTCAAATTCTCTTATCCCATCCTTTCATTGTCACTTCTTTATACATATTACCCTCATTTTGACACACTCTTTCATGATTATGGTTATTCATGTGAGTTTGATAGTCAAACACTTAATTCCACCAGAGTTTAACCTTTTTTATACCTTTCTCATCTTATCACAACGGTTGAGGTCCCCCATTTCTTTAAATCTCCAAACCAACCTTGTTACCATTCTCCTTAGACTCACCCTATTTATTATTATTTTCAAGCCAGATGTATTAAGGGTTCTTATCATCCCTTTTTAGACGTTCTTCGTTATTTAATATCTTCCAAACTAATATGTGTCTTCAATTATATTCTTTCTTCCTTCATTCTTAAAATTAGAATTTCTTGTTTTATGTTCAACCCTTGCATAGAGTTACTAGTTCCTACTAAATTTTTGTTATTCCAATCATTCTCTTAGATCTTAATATCTTAGTGTATTCACATTCTCATTACATCATGGAGTTACTTTATCTAGAATTTACTCTTGTTAGATTGTTAATAGGGGCCATTACATCCCAGTAATGCATCATGCCAACTAGACCAGGCTGAACATGTGGTCTTGAAACCAAAATCTACTCTAGGTTAAACAACTCCTATATATGTAAAATATAAATGATATTCACTAAGGTGAACTCATATAGGAATAACTCCATGCCTACTTTATGTCAAGAGTAAAAAACAATATTTGATGTAAATTATGAATGTACAACAATCTTAACTGAAACATATACTTCTATAGAATTAAAAATCTAGGATTCACAGAAGTAAGAGAATAGTCTTTTCAAATGAAACCAACAATATAAAGCAAAAGTCATATCATATTCTATATCCATGATCTTATTATTTTCTTACTCTATGGTATTCTAATGATAATACTTCTAGGGTTTTCTCTCTAGCTATCCTTCCTCTGCATAGCTTTCCAGGGTATATATGAAAATATAGACAAAATAGCTTGATATTGGTTAGCCTAAGTATGCAAATACTGGCCAGGGTATCTAAATGCTCAATCTTCCCAGAGTTATAACCGCATCACCTCCTAACTACCATACTTATGACTCTGACAATCTATCTTAATGCTCCCTAGTGACTTATTCTAAGCTCTAATACCACAACTTACATACTCCATATCACATGATCTCTCTCAGACCACATGATCAAGATCTGAGATCTAAGATGATTAAGCTGACTATCATGAAACACACATGAACTTTTTTCTTTTTCTTTGCATATCTATGCAAGTATTAAGACCTTGATAAAATCATTCCATATGAACATTCATCTCATAACTAAATAACAAAAACTTTTCTTATTCCTCTCATGATAGATCAACACATTGAAGTACATGTAACATATTTTACAATTATTTTATAAGGAAAGAAATTACATTAATCATTCACATGTCTAATACAAATCTTTATTTGTATCACTATAGGACATAGAGTGGATACCAGACTGAGACCATCTAATTCTACCGTAAAACACTATTAACATCCTTCTACGATAGGACACTTCTGAAATCTATATCTATCCCCATAATCAACAAGGTTACCTAACTTTTTTTTCAATACAGTGCAAACTACTAGATCAGTGAACGAAAATTCACCAAGTAGACAAGATAATACGTATATTCTTTATTAGGTGGATCTAAAAGTATACATGTACAAGCAAGATATTAAATATTGCAAAATGAGCAATAATGTAAAATTCCAGTAGAATAAACATTGAGAATAACTTAAAAAAATACATTTCAAAATATATATAAATGAAAAAAATATTGAATCTAACTTCTTAATCTTTTATTCTATACTACAACCATGCTATTTAATATCATACTAAAAAATATGAGTATTTTTTATACTCTATAAAGGACATCTAACTAAATGCTAACTGTCAATACTACATTTTACTTGAAGAAAATAATATGAGCTTACTAAAACAATTTTATACTAAAACTATGCTATTAGTATCCCATACTAAATGTTACTTATTTTGATCTAATCAATTTGTACCTAACCTATCTACTACCTTTCAATATTGTATTTCACATATATCGAACACTGTATATCACTTATACTCAACATTTACACATTTCTGAATATACTAGAACCATATGTGTTATAATAATACCATATATCTTTAATACTAAATGCTATTTATTTTGTACTAGTTTATCTGCATTGATTGACTGCCATTTAGTACTTTATACAACTTGACCTGGATAAACCAAGCATTGTATAAATAAATTCTAAAAGAATTATGCATTTATCTCATATTCATAACTGAAAGGAAATCAACCATCTTCTTAGTATGTATTTTGTTATTGAGGATTTAGGGCAAGCCTAGATACACCGTTGCCTCAAAAATTTTCTATATTTAAAACTCATACAAATCTGTCTCATAAATTTTGAGCTAATTTATTCACTCATACCTTAGAAATTTGAATTAGGACTTACTAAACTAAGAACAATAAAATAGTAAACAAACTGGTACATGTTTTGTGAAAATAATGACTTGACCTTCATGTTTTGGCTTATGTTTTGTGAAAATAATGACTAAAATATAAATTTCCACTCAAATATACTTGATCTAGATTTTATTGATATCGATTTTAAGATAAACTGAATCATATTCCAATCTATAGAGCATCAATTCGAGCTCCAGGCCTCAAAACTAGCTCCAAACAACCTGATTTTGGGTCAATAGACCTAAACAATACCTTTTGGAGGTAGAAGAAGAAGTTAGGTCAAACAAAACATTCACGTCATGAATCAGAAGGTTCCACAAAAGAGAACACAAGAGAAGGATAGATCAATGATGAAAAGCTTATTACCAAGTCGAGTCTAAGGCCAAATCATTGATTTCTCTCATTCTTCCCTAAAGTTGTCCTATGAATCACCTTCTCATGTATATTTTGTTTTAAGGTTTTGGTTGTTTAGAGGAATGAAATACAAATCCAATTAAACAAATTTCGTCAAATTTCGACAAGTATAGCAAAAGTTATGACATTTTTTTAATCGACTATGATGGGCAGCTGCGCAGGTCAAATCATCGGTTGCAAAACCTTCACTTGCCAAACTATTAGTTAAGAACTATCGGTTGCCAAATATTCAAATGTCAAACTATCATATGTCAACTAAAGGTAATTCTATGTAAAAATAAGAAGTGTCATAACTTCTTCATTTTAACTCCAATTTGGTTCATTCTTTTTTGTCTTAGGTTCATAATTGAATTCTCTAGAATTCTACATCAAAATCCTAATAAAATGATTGATATTTTTTATTAATTAATTCCTCAAATATCTATAATGTTCTTCCACATATATGTGTGGACCACTACTATATCAACTAGGATTGAAACATTGATGTATCCAAAACACAAATTTTCTTTAACTTATCAAAGAATAACTTTGAGTTGAATTACAATATAAATCAACCAATTATAAATGTAAAGTAAAGATGTAAGTAACACCAAAATTATCTTAAACCCTCAAAACTACTAGTAAAGTAAGACATGGATTGTGACATATACAATTGTGGTATTAGTGTGGAGAGACGGCGAGAAGGTTAGAGTGGAATTGAGAAGTCTATGTGAAGTTGGATGAGTGATAGAAATCTTATATATAGATGGAGATGGAGTAAAATGGAGATCTAAGAGGCAGAATTGGAGATGGAGATTGTTGCTTAAGGTGGAGCACAACAAAATACCCATGAGTGTTGTATCTATACTATATAGGAAAGTCCGTTCAAGATTTCCGATGCAATATTTACTGAATTTTTTTGAAATGACAAAGCCATCCTTGATTGTCCATACAAAGTAGAAGTTATTGGTTATGTAAAGATATTACAATTTTAAGGCAAGACTACGTAATGTTCACATAGCTAAAAAGGCCAGCATCTTCCTGACTATTCACATATTCCCCTTTCTGTGTCAGCGGATGGAGGGTTTTGCGCTAGATGAGAACGGGGGTTCTCGACATGCGATTTGAGAGATGGTGAGAAAGTCTGTTGGTGGGTACATTATCAGGTAGACCATTCTTCGCTCTGTTTGTTCTTCCTCCTCTTCTCCGGTTCTCTATTTCTCTTCATCCACATAGTTACTTTTTCTGTTTGTGATAGGCAAATCCAAAGAGGATTTCGTGTTTCTTGGGTTCCTTGGGTTACAAGGAGTCCAAAGTTGTAAAAAGGAAAGCAATAAGAGAAGAAAAGATTAATTAAGTATTTCTTTATTAAGAAAGAAATTGGAAATAATGTTAAAATGTGGAAAACAAGTGAAAAGATATATAATTGAGTTATCCTTTGTGGAATTTCGTATCCCAAGCATTACTAATGATAAAAGGAATGCCAATGAGGAAAATAAAAGAGAAATAAAAAGAAAACCTCAAAAAGAGATATTTTAATAAGAAATAATCAAGATAATGTGAAATAATGCATTTAGATGCATCTAGAAGGATAATAAATATCTTTGGAAAAGAATTTCGAAATAATAGAGTTTCTTGGGATCCAAGGAGTCCCAATAAAGAGGAAAGAAAGAGAAAATACCAAAATTACAAAATAAGAAGATAAAATGATTCTTAATTAATGAAATTCATGGTATTTTCTACTAAAAGGAAATATAATTTCGTGGGTAATGGGTTCAAAGGCAAGAATAATGAGGATAAGAAAAAGGATTTTCGTATTCCTATATACCCAAATAATATAGTTATATTAGAAGATAATGATGAGTGAAGAGGTTGCTTCTTAGCTAAGGAATATAAGTTTCCTTTTGGGAAAAGAACTCGAATACTCGTGGAGGCACACTTTAGGGCTTCATTTCTCATCCCTACATAAGAGGGTAGTCAGAGTCCAGGAAGGATCCCACGCGCGCACCTCTCTTTTTTCTTCTTCTTCTTCTTCATGTATCTTTATGTTCAAACCCTAGCAGAAGGAAGTAGGGTGATCATGGCACAGAGAGAAGCCCAGGAGGGGTTGCGTTGAGAACTGGATGTGCGTTGAGGTCAGAGCATGACCTGGCCAGCGTTTTCGTGCCCTAAACGACTCTCCGATGAAGCCACATGGCTGTACTTGGCAGCTGCAAGTGCAGGATTGCGCAGCCCATATCGGCCACCTTGGCCCCACCTTGGATCTTCCCCAGTCTCGGCAGGGAGCGGCGGAGCCAAGAGACTGCCCCTGATGGTCGTCGTGGTTTGGAGGAGGCGGCAGGGTCGCGTTGGATCGCTGCTACAACGGCAGCGTAGGGTTCGTAAGGTAGGAGACGACCAAAAATAAATCAGACGAGTATACCCCTCCGCGCGCTGCAGAACCAACAACTCTAGTGAAGGGCAAATGGGTCATTTGATTATATTTCCCAAATCGTTGCTTTGCATGGAGTTGTCTACGTGGCATCTCCAGATTGGTCCAAGTAAGATTTTATTGCAAAAATCGTAGTAAAACATTCGTAGCTCGGATAACAAAAGTTAATATATGAAAGTTGATCAGAAAGACGTGAGGAATCTAAATAAAATATGTTTATAAGCCAATTCCTCTTGCAATTTGAAAAGTAGTGTAATTTATCAACTTCAACATAATGATGATTAAAGAAACCCTACTTTGATATGATTAAAGTGATTAATAGGGTTTAATGGATCATTAGAGTTGATATTAACCTGTTAAATGTAAAAAGGTACATAATATTCAAAAAGGAATAACTTTGCACATGATTAGTATAATTTAGAGTTTATGTGCTTAAATATGCATGAAATTTGAAAAGGGCATAAAGTTATCATCTTTAATGATTTAATTAAGGAAAAACCCTTAGAGTTGATGATAAATGGACTTAATGACATAATTCAAGTTGATATTAACATGTTGTTAATAAAAGTGAGAATAGGATCTAAAAAGATGATCTTTTTATATATTTGGTTTAATTTAGGGTTTTGTGCATGATTATGCATTAATGAGCTTGAAAACCCTAATTTTGATGAATATGTCTTTTAATTGGTTTAATTGTGTAAATCCACGAATAAAATAGAGATGTGATGATCCTAAGACAATTTGAGCTTAAAAGATCCTTAATGTGGATAATTTGAGTAATTAGGGTTTTTATGAGTGGAAAAGTTGTTTTAGGGTTTGTTAACTTAAAAAGGATAAAGTTTGAGAAATTGATCTAAGAAACCATAATGCATCCTAATGAGACTTAGAAACCTTAGAAAGGTGTCCCAAGTCAATAAGGAGTTGTTTGGGATATGCTTGTGACATTTAGACATTATACATGTTTTCAGGATCAATGTTTGCTTGCTTGATTGATTGGCTTGCTTGATTGGACATCTAGTTGGATTTGGATAAATTGTTGCTTGAGATCTCCAAGACAGGTATGTGGTTACGATTATGAATAACCGCTATAGTTTCCCGATGGATTCCCAGATGTTTAATCGCATTGAATGCAACTAAACTATTGGATGTTTATTTATTTCATGCCACTATAAAGTGACTATGATTATCACCATAAATGTGCATATATAACTGGCTAGATCCGAGTCCACCTCTGTTACTTTGAAAAGGCTAAAAAAGGGGTAATCCTAGAGTAAGGTCTAGGTTACCGTGAGTTAGAAACTGGGCTACCTACGTGTAGTGCCATGAGACTCTTTAGCAAATCCCGAGTTAATGAGTGGTCTACTTACGAGTAGTGCCATGTGACTCAACCCTAGAAACTGGTTCACTTATAGGTGGATTATGAGGGGTTTAATGGGGACAACACAGAGGATAGGGTACTCTTGGATCGCGGAGTTATCTCTAAAATGTAATATTGGTTGTTAAATAAGTAATTGAATGATTACATTGTTATCATAGTTGCATGTTTATTGTTTCCCCCACATACCAGCTACGGCTGACCGACGTTTTGTTTGTCGGCTTTTTAGGTACAATGAAAAGAACAAACAGTAAAGTGGCACATGTGATACTAAATGAGAATTAAAGTGAAAAGGAGGATTATATAGATTAGTATCAGTGTGGATAGAAGTTTAGAGATCCAAGTTTTCAAAAGGTATGCAAAAATTTATTTTCTTACAGCTTTCAGCATAGTATGTTAAAATTTGATAATTATTCTTGGTTAATTGTCGAACCTTTGATCTGGAAGTCATGGGTGCGGCTTCGACCTCTCGGTCTCCCTTAATTGGGGGTTATCGGGAGGTGGGGTCGTAACATTTGGTATCAGAGCGTAGGTTCCTCATTTAACCATTAATAATTATTAAATTTTACAAACTCCATAGAACCCAAGGGAGTTATTAGAAGATTATCTGAAAGACGGAGGTGTCTAGAAAAGGATCACGACCGGGGGCTGGAAATATTTTCCTCCGCACTGCTAGTCAGAATACGAGGACTCCCGGATCCGTGTGACTGCCTGGCCAAAGTCTTAGGGTATGAATCGAAATAAGATACCTTTAGGACATCTCATCTTATTCATCCCTTCTCATCACAAAAATTCTGATAAGGACCTAAAGGATTAGGGTTTTCTTTCTTCTCCTCACCCTCCTGAGGTATGGGTAAGGTTAATAAGGTTTAAGGAATCCTCCACCAAATTAATGAAAAGCATGTAAATAGAATGTCATGTACATAAGCTTAATAGATTAAGCGCAAATTAAAGAATAGATACATGCTTAGGTCGTATGACATAAGTCGGCATGTCCTCAGAAGAGACCTGAGGCTAGACCTTCTTGTCAGGAGGATAAGTTAGTATTGGGGATAGAGATCTCCATTGCAAGTAAAGACCTGACACATCCTCTGAGGATGATGCTAACCCTAACCCTAAGTGAAGGTTAGAGAGAGAGATGAGTTAGACCAGGTGTTTGAAGAGACGTGTCTTTGGGATGCCATGAGATCTATGGGTGACCTAGCACCTTTGACAACCCAATCCTGGGAAGGGTCATGCATGTTGGGGGTAAAAGATAGCTCCTTCGATAATGATGTTAGTGAAGGACCTATAGAGACCCTATGGGCCTATGGGTGTAGGGCAATGCATGCACCCAGGGTACGTGAGTAGTGTGAGAAAAGGGTTGGAACCCTGACCATGAGAGTATGAAGGATGGCCTATGAAATAAGCATAAAGAGTTATGGATAACCTTGAGCAAACATAAGTTGACCATAGGCTTCATCCAAGTGGGGGCATGCTTTGAGGTTGACCCTTCACGAAGATAGGACCTCTAATGGTGAGGTTAGGGTTAGCTCCAGAGAGAGTGCAGGAAACCCAACAAGGAGGTTGGGATCCTAGACTCCGAGATATGAGGAGAAGTCGAGAGTTGAGGATGATGAGACCTAAGAGGATGATAGTGGTCACCACATGCTTGATCCCTAAGAGGTTGATAATGTCTTGGTTGCCATGGGAGGGACCAAAACCTAGAGGAAGGATGAGGTTTCTGGCACCTATGTGCCTATGGTATAAGTGTTTACCTTATGAGAAAGGAAGAAGATGTTCTGTATACCCTAAAGTGGATTGGTAACAGGTTATGAGGCCTTGTACCTTATGGTTTGTCCTTGAGGAGGACTCAACTTTGAAGTGATGATCAAGGAAAAAGATTATAGGAAGTGTATGTCATACCCGTTGCATGTTTGAGATAGACTATGCAGATGGACACCTAAAAGTGAACCTAGGGTTCCTAGCCTAAGAGGGGAAGTGGTATACCTAATGCTCATGATGAGAGTTAAGTTGCTATAGTTTCAAGCATGGTACGCCTCATGTATAAAAGAGAAAGGGAAGTCCCTTAAGATTAAAGGTATGTTTGATGAACCCCTCACAGCTCAGTGATGACATGGAAAGGTATGGTCTTGATACGACATTGAGGAAAGAGGACAAGTATGACCTAGCATGGTTCAGTACGTGATCTGATGTGCCTTAATAGCTTGCTAGGGTTAAGTAGGCTCATGTGGATGTAAACCCTAGACCTAAGAGCTTTTGTGACCTTGCTGTCAAGAGATAGTTTTCCTCCCATCTTGGGAGAGAGACACCTTTGGGAGGGTGTATATCAGTTTTGGTTAGTTTAAGGTAACCTAAAGAGGTCTCTTAGGATCTTGAGAAGTTAAGTGAAAAGTACATGGTATGAGAATGAATCTACAGACCCATAGATATCCATCTTTATTGCATGTGAATGTGTTACCATGGAGGTAACCAGTATGGGGCTTGACCAAGGTAGATAGGTTGCCATGATGCCTATGAATGGATGAGAGCCAGCCCATGAATGCATAAAGAGAGATAATGAAGACTTGGGTAAGGTTCTAAGTGAACATGTACTGTTATGGAGAATCCTAAGTCTATCCTAGGGTCAGGTAGGGATGAGACCGATGAAAGTAGGAGTTGCCTAATTCCCCAGTTGCACATGACCATAGGGTCAGGAGGTAACAACTATCATTGTATGAGGGCCATGGGTTAGGAGATTGATCATCTTCATGAACTCATGGGACCCAAAGGGCAGATGAGTAGGGCACTCTTTTGATGCATGAGGGAAGAGGGATGACCCCAAAAGAGTCGGTACCCTATAGACCTAGAGGAGATGACCAAGGATATAAACCTCAGTAGGTTCAAGACTAGTTTGATATCATGATGTTGGTGATGAAGAGACATATGTGGCACGTTGCAACTTAGATGTAAAGGTGTATTGGCAAGGTGGGATGTACCATCTCTACTCTTGGAACAGGAAGAACTTTGTATTTGGACTGCAACCAAATGCTTATTTCCTCTTGTTATGGGGGAGAGAGATAGTACATTATGCATGTCATACACCAAGGATAAGAGATGATGTAGGTTGGAACGTTGCCACGAGAAATGGGGATAGAGAAGATAATTTACCCTGGTAAAGTGAATGATACATGGATGGTTTGTAAACACTAAGAGGAATGAGGTAGTCCCCTTATGAGGATGTTTTTATCATGAGCTATGTGGAACTTACGAGTTATACCAGGTAGAGTTTGATCACCAGAGAAGTGTTCTTAATGAAGATAGACATAGAGTTTGAGGTGAGATGGTAGTGAAATACATGGAAGTGTATGTCTTCAACGTTACCTAATACCTAAGGATGTGAAGTGGTAATGGATACTCTGGTTGAGAAACATCTAACTTGTTTGATTAGAATCTAGAAGAGGTAGTTTGGCTAACCCTAAGTTTGAAAAGGAGAGGTGTTTGGATAACACTCAGATATAACAAGATACATTGAAAAGTTAAGGGTTGTTTGGTTAGCCAATCTAGTTCTGGATGCAATGAAAGGATGGTGGTAAAACCTCAGATGTACTTCTTTGGAAGAGAAGGTGATGAAACCCCGACTAGAGTGGTTTATGGTTTCGGAGGAATCGATCTTGGAAAAATCATGACATACAGGAAATCATGATACACCATGGAATATGGCAATAGCACATTAGATGCTTAAGATGAAGTTGCATGTGGTTTATGACCATGCAAGCCAGGAGGTAAAGGACGAACCCCAGTAACCCAGTGTATCGATATAGAGGACAAAAGAATCCCTAAGAGGGAATGAGAGCTCAACACTATGGATGTTGTGATAGGTCTTCCCTGGACCGAGGAAGGTCGAGATGCAATATGGGTTATGGTAGATCGCCTTACCTAGATGACATAAGAAAGAAAGAGTTCTGTCAAGGGACAGATCTAGTTGAACTACCCATGAGAGAGATGGTTCAACTACACCATGAAGCGAGTTCAAAGGTTCTTGTGTTTGACCTAAAGGTTCACTTCCATAAAGTGGAAGTAGGTACATGAAGAACTCAATGTTAGTATAGTTTATCACCCCTAACTATGGTTAGTATGATCCAGACTAAAGGGTCTGATGAGGGCATGTGTGCTCGTTCAGGGTGATATCTAGAGACAGTTCTTGTCCTATGAAAGATGTGACAATGACCACCATATCCAGTATCGAGTTTTATATGAAGCTCTGTAAGGGAGGTTGAGTCGGTCACCACTTCAGTAAGGTGATGTAGGTGAAAGGACTACATGATGGTTAGAAAAGGACCACGTGATGGTTAGAAAAGGGACCACAGTGTGTGTAGATAAAGTCACTTTGATTGTGCAATGGCTGAAAGGAGCCTAGAGACGACGAGAGTCGTGAGCAGATGCAAAGTAGACTAACATGCAATGCACTGTGGGAGAATACAATGTGAGAATCTGACCCCTCTGAGCTACAGCTGAGAAAGCTGAGTCCCCGATACATGGGTCCATTAGAGATGGATGGGTGGAGATGGTTAGGTTATGACCCTACCCCTCAGGCTAAAGTAATGTGGGATGTTTTCCATGTGTCCAATATAGAGCACTATGTGAGGTACCCCGACCATGTGTTGAGCAATGAACCTAGTGAGCCCCAAGGGAGGCTGAAATGGCCTGAGTCACCTGTGTAGTTTATAGACGCCAGGATGAAAGAACTAAGAGGAAAGAATATGTGACGATAAAGGTTCTTTGGATGTGCCATGAGTACGGTAAAGCCACATAGGGGCCAATGATGGACATGGAAAAGTCTTATCCTGAATTGTTTGCTTGATAGAATTTTGAGGACAAAATTCCTATAAGAGGGGAAGGATGTTACAACCCCAATTTTTGGGTTCATTGGTGAGAACTGTAATGTCTCATATGAAAAATAATTGTACAAATAATGATATGATTTGTTTTGAATAAATGGATTCCTTTCACAATGGCCTTGATTGGTTGATTTGTGGGCTTTATTGGCTATTGGGCCCAGTAACAAGGGAATTCAATTAGTAAATGGATAATTGAATAATTGATAAAAGAAATATGTGGAAACCTCTAAAAGGCAAATCCAAAGAGGATTTCGTGTTTCTTGGGTTCCTTGGGTTCCAAGGAGTCCAAAGTTGTAAAAAGGAAAGCAATAAGAGAAGAAAAGATTAATTAAGTATTTCTTTATTAAGAAAGAAATTGGAAATAATGTTAAAATGTGGAAAACAAGTGAAAAGAGATATAATTGAGTTATCCTTTGTGGAATTTCATATCCTAAGGATTAATAATGATAAAAGGAATGCCAATGAGGAAAATAAAAGAGAAATAAAAATAAAACCTCAAAAAGAGATATTTTAATAAGAAATAATCAAGATAATGTGAAATAATGCATTTAGATGCATCTAGAAGGATAATAAATATCTTTGGAAAAGAATTTCGAAATAATAGAGTTTCTTGGGATCCAAGGAGTCCCAGTAAAGAGGAAATAAATAGAAAATACCAAAATTACAAAATAAGAAGATACAATGATGCTTAATTAATGAAATTCATGGTATTGTTGAAGAAAGGGTATTTTCTACTAAAAGGAAATATAATTTCGTGGGTAATGGGTTCAAAGGCAAGAATAATGAGGATAAGAAAAAGGATTTTTGTATTCCTATATACCCAAATAATATAGTTATATTAGAAGATAATGATGAGTGAAGAGGTTGCTTCTTAGCTAAGGAATATAAGTTTCCTTTTGGGAAAAGAACTCGAATCCTCGTGGAGGCACACTTTAGGGCTTCGTTTCTCATCCCTACATAAGAGGGTAGTCGGAGTCCAGGAAGGTTCCCACGCGTGCACCTCTCTTCTTTCTTCTTCTTCTTCATGTATCTTTACGTTCAAACCCTAGCAGAAGGAAGTAGGGTGATCCTGGCGCAGAGAGAAGCCCATGAGGGGTTGCGTTGAGAACTGGATGTGCGTCGAGGTCAGAGCATGACCTGGCCAGCGTTTCCGTGCCCTAAACGACTCTTCGATGAAGCCACACGGCTGCACTTGGCAGCTGCAAGTGCAGGATCGCGCAGCCCATATCGGCCACCTTGGCCCCACCTTGGATCTTCCCCAGTCTCGGTAGGGAGCGGCAGAGCCAAGAGACTGCCCCTGATGGCCATTGTGGTCTGGAGGAGGTGGCAGGGCCGCGCTGGATCACTGCTGCAACGGCAGCGTAGGGTTCGTAAGGTGGGAGATGACCAAAAATAAATCGGACGAGTATACCCCTCTGCGCACTGCAAAACCAACAACTCTAGTGAAGGGAAAATGTGTCATTTGGTTATATTTCCCAAATCGTTGCTTTGCATGGAGTTGGCTACGTGGCATCTCCAGATTGGTCCAAGTAAGATTTTATTGCAAAAATCGTAGTAAAACATTCGTAGCTCGGATGACAAAAGTTAATATATGAAAGTTTATCAGAAAGACGTGAGGAATCTAAATAAAATATGTTTATAAGCCAATTCCTCTTGCAATTTGAAAAGTAGTGTAATTTATCAACTTCAACATAATGATGATTAAAGAAACCCTACTTTGATATGATTAAAGTGATTAATAGGGTTTAATGGATCATTAGAGTTGATATTAACATGTTAAATGTAAAAAGGTACATAATGTTCAAAAAGGAATAACTTTGCACATGATTAGTATAATTTAGAGTTTATGTGCTTAAATATGCATGAAATTTGAAAAGGGCATAAAGTTATCATCTTTAATGATTTAATTAAGGAAAAACCCTTAGAGTTGATGATAAATGGACTTAATGACATAATTCAAGTTGATATTAACCTGTTGTTAATAAAAGTGAGAATAGGATCTAAAAAGACGATCTTTTTATATATTTGGTTTAATTTAGGGTTTCGTGCATGATTATGCATTAATGAGCTTGAAAACCCTAATTTTGATGAATATGTCTTTTAATTGGTTTAATTGTGTAAATCCATGAATAAAATAGAGATGTGATGATCCTAAGCCAATTTGAGCATAAAAGATCCTTAATGTGGATAATTTGAGTAATTAGGGTTTTTATGAGTGGAAAAGTTGTTTTAGGGTTTGTTAACTTAAAAAGGATAAAGTTTGAGAAATTGATCTAAGAAACCCTAATGCATCCTAATGAGACTTAGAAACCTTAGAAAGGTGTCCCAAGTCAATAAGGAGTTGTTTGGGATATGCTTGTGACATTTAGACATTATACATGTTTTCAGGATCAATGTTTGCTTGATTGATTGATTGATTGGCTTGCTTGATTGGACATCTAGTTGGATTTGGATAAATTGTTGCTTGAGATCTCCAAGACAAGTATGTGGTTATGATTATGAATAACCACTATAGTTTCCCGATGGATTCCTGGATGTTTAATCGCATTGAATGCAACTAAACTGTTGGATGTTTATTTATTTCATGCCACTATAAAGTGACTATGATTATCACCATAAATGTGCATATATAACTGGCTAGATCCGGGTCCACCTCTGTTACTTTGAAAAGGCTAAAAAAGGGGTAATCCTAGAGTAAGGTCAAGGTTACCGTGAGTTAGAAATTGGGCTACCTACGTGTAGTGCCATGAGACTCTTTAGCAAATCCCGAGTTAAGGAGTGGTCTATTTACGAGTAGTGACATGTGACTCAACCCTAGAAACTGGTTCACTTATAGGTGGATCATGAGGGGTTTAATGGGGACAACACAGAGGATAGGGTACTCTTGGATCGCGGAGTTATCTCTAAAACGTAATATTGGTTGTTAAATAAGTAATTGAATGATTACATTGTTATCATAGTTGCATGTTTATTGTTTCCCCCACATACCAGCTACGGCTGACCGACGTTTTGTTTGTCGGCGTTTTAGGTACAATGAAAAGAACAAATAGTAAAGTGGCACATGTGATACTAAATGAGAATTAAAGTACAAAGGAGGATTAGATAGATTAGTATCGGTGTGGATAGAAGTTTAGAGATCCAAGTTTTCAAAAGGTATGCAAAAATTTGTTTTCTTACAGTTTTCAGTATAGTATGTTAAAATTTGATAATTATTCTTGGTAAATTGCCGAACCTTTGATCCGAAAGTCAGGGGTGCGGCTTCGACCTCTCGGTCTCCCTTAATTGGGGGTTATCGGGAGGTGGGGTCGTAACAAGGACCATCGTTGTGTCTTCCGCTGTTATTTTTCATTTGTTTATCCCTTATTTGCCTTTCTCCTTCTACTCTTGCTACTAATATAAATATTAACCCAACCCACACTTTCTACTATGAAGCTACCCTTTCTAACTTCTAGCTTGGAGCTTCTGATGAAATTTTGTCAGTTGAGTAGTTTTTTGCTAGCGAAAAGAATATGCCTCAGCTTGAATCTTTGTTGTATTGTGCTTGGTATTTAGCTAAGTTCAGTTTGACATATACTGACCCATTTTTTATTTTTATTATTTGTTGTTATATGCTTAAATTTACTGTTATTTTATTGCACATGTGTATGTTTGTCCTTGAATTGGATCATTGGTCTGGTAATACAATGTCTGGCTTCACTTAAGAAGTCACTTAATCTATCTTCTGCCCGACAATGTCTTTGATATGTCTTGCTTTTCCTGCCAGTGTCACCCTAGCATGGTTAATCTGGTCAGCTCTAACAGAGTGTCTTTTGGTGACATACCTATACAGTCACAAGATCACCGATAGGGCCGCCGCCCTAACCCGCCTGAGCATAGGAACCCGAAACAAATGAGGAAGATTGTAGTTGCAACTTGTACCATAATGGGGATAGGACCATCAGCAATTCAAGTGCCATAAAAAAAAGAAATATTTAAGTCATTCTCACGATAACCACGATTTGTAGTTAATTTTTTTAACTAACACTTATCACCCCATTCATTTACATACGATTGATGTATTTATTGGATAATGTCAACTACAATATTGGCTGATAAATTTAAGTATAACAAATCTCTTTGTTGTTCTATACGTGATTCTGGATATTTAATGAAAATGGGTAAACTTGTAGAATCTTTGTAGTGTTCATAAATATTTCTCTCTTTTATGTTATTATTAATAAATTTCTTTCAACAATACCTTACATTTGTAATTGCACAAGTTCTTATTGAGTAAATTTTTTTTGCTTCATTGTAATAGCTTACATAAATGGTTTCAAATATGGAAGGCTTATCTTCTCTAGGTATGTATGTCTTCATTTTAGTTTTTCTTGTGTCACAATTTTGCTTGACGTATGTGCTTCTATAGTAACTTCTTTTCCACATTCACTCTTTACTACTTATATATGTGCTTAAATCTGAATGTAAAAAATGGACAATTATAACAATAAATGTTATATGGATTGTAGGTGATTGTCATTACGAAAGATATAGGAAGAGATTATGAAGTTATTTATCATATGTTAGGAAACCAACACAAAATAAAAGTAATTTATAAACATTTATATATACACACATAAAATAATTTTTACTTTAAAATAATAAGTTACATATATGCAAATTTTAAAGAGAGACATCATTTAGGATTCCCTTCATGTGTTTGTTTTCATTGTGGTACATACATGTGGTATGAAGAAAGAGTCATACGTAAAGGTGATCAGATTCCCCATTTTCATTCATGTTGTTGGGATGGAAAATTTAAGCTGCCAATATTGCAATATGTTCCCCCTTATCTTGATGATCTACTAAAAGGTGTTTGTAAAGAAGGAAGAAATTTTCGTAAATACATCCACCAATACAATAACGCTTTCACCTTTACATCAATGGGTGCATTACAAGACACATCAATCATTGATGGCAATAGTCCTTATAATTCCATATACATAGATAGATATATCATTGTATCGGTTCACTACTACCATATCAAAATAATCGACCTCAATATGCTCAACTCTATGTATATGACATTCAAAATGATGATATCAATAGATGTTCTGCATTTTCAAACAATAAAGAATGCTCCAAAGTGAATGTCAATTTTTTCTAGGCTACGAGAAATGATTGATGAGATAAATCCTTATGCAAAAATCTTCCGTTCTGTCAATCAGTGGATATTGAGTGATTCTAACAATGAACTGTCATTACACTTGATTGCAAATAGGAATAACATTGACCCTCAATATTCATTACCCACGACGAATGAATTAACAATGTTAATTGCTGGTGGACAAGAAGGAACTTCTGAGCCTAGAGATATTATTGTGTGCCTAAAAGATGAATCTTTAAAAAAGAATTAGCGAAAAACATCCAGCTTATATGCCATTGCAATATCTATTAATTTTTCCTTACGGTGAAGATTGATGGAGACCAAATATTCAATGCAATCAAAGTGAGGGCAGTCACAAAAGGAAAATTGTTAGTGTTCTAGAATTTCACTCATATCGACTGCATGATCGTGCTATTGAAAGAAACACTGATTTACTTCGAAGCGGTCGTCTATTACAACAATATATAGTTCATGCTTATGCTTGCATTGAATCTGATCACTTATTGTGGCATAGAAACAACTAAGACAAAATTTGAGCAGATACATATGTAAATATCAAAGATGCATTTTCTTGTGGAATTGAAAATGCGACATATATTGGCAAATGTATCATCCTACCATCAACTTTTACAGGAGGACCAAGGTACATGAGACAAAATTTTCATGATGCAATGAGTTTGTGGGCATGGGCTGGTCCTCCTGGTCTTTTCATCACATTCACATATAATCCCAAATGGCCTGAAATATGAGAATATGTTGAATACTTTGGTGGAAATTATAGAGAAGAACGACCAGACATTGTATCTAGAGTATTTAACATTAAATAAAGACAACTAAAGGAAGATATTATCAAAAAACAACTATTTGGAAAAGTAATTTCAGGTATAAAAGTACAATCATATTTTTTTAATTATATGATACTACCGCTGATTTTTTTAAAATCAGATCTTTCAGTTATAGAGTTCCAAAAGAGGGGGCTGCCACATATGCATTTATTGATTACTCTCGATCGTGATAGTAAAATTAGATCTACAGAAGATGTAGCCCGTATCATTTTTGCTGAGATTCCTGATATTCACACTGAACCTTTAGCTTTTCAAACTGTCTCTAGGTGTACGGTTCATGGTCCTTGTGGCATATACAATGATAAATCTCCATGTATGTTTAAAAAAAGATGCAATAAATATTCTCCAAGGAAATTCAATGAATCAACTACCTTTGACAGAGATGGTTATGTGGTGTACCGAAGAAGAAATGATGGAAGTCAATTTGTTTTGAATTCAATTACCATAGATAATCGATGGATTGTACCTTATAATGTTCAATTGTTAACTAAATATGATGGTCATATCAATGTAGAAATATGTAACCAAGCACAAGCAATAAAAAACTATATAAGTACTTACACAAAGGTCATGATAGAACCACTACTGTTGTACACAATGGAAATGATAGAGGTGTCGATGAGATAGCTACTTATCTAAATTTCTGTTACATATCTACTTCTGAAACATCATGGAGAAATTTTATTTTCATATCCATCATCGTAATCCTTCTGTATTACGACTGGATATACACTTACCAAATGAAGATCATGTAACATTTTCAATTCATGAAGCAGTACAAAATGTAATGAATTGACCTTTAGTTGAAAAGATTATGTTGACAAAATGGTTCCAAACAAATAGAAAGACAACTATCTCTAGAAGATTAACATATGTAGATTTTCTGCAGCATTGGACATGGGATGCTAATAAAAAAATTGGTTAACATGAAAAGGTGCTTTTTGCATTGGTCGATTACCGCATATCAACCCATCTACTGCAGAATTGTATTACTTGAGATTGTTACTCTCTAAAGTTGTAGGGGCAAGGAGTTATATATGCAGAATTAAAAACGATAAATGTTCGAATACACAACACTTTAAAGAAGCTTATCATGCAATGAGTTTACTTTCAGATATATCTGAATGGGAATATGCTTTTGTTGATGCTATTACATGGGCAACAGTATGGCAACTACGCCATCTCTTTTGTTCCCTACTATTGTGCACTGAAATAAGCAATCCCTATAAAATTTGGAATGACAACTGGATAAATTTGACTGATGATTTCAGGAATAGAATACCAACTGAATGTAATATACCAAGAGAGCTAGATGATGAAATCAAATTGAAAAATAGGGGGTTAATACATATTGAAGAAATTCTGAATAAAAATGGAAGGTCTTTAAAAGATTTTATCGGGTTCCCATTACCAATATTTCTAGATGAAAGTATACTAGATAATAGGCTAATACGTGAAGAACTTATGTATGATCAAAACACTTTGTTTGCTGAATTTGATGATAGGTTTAATAAGTTGAACGTGGAACAACTGTTAATATTCAATGATATTATCAAGTCATGCTACTCCCCTATAGGATGATTTTCTTGGTAAGTGGTAGTGGTGGTACCGGGAAAACATTCTTGTGGAACACATTAACGGTAAAGTTATGAAGCGATGGAAAAATCATTTTCGTAGTTGTGTCCTTTAGAATTGCATCACTATTGCTACTCGGTGGGTGTACTGCTCATTCCAGATTTAAGATTCCATTAAATTTAGATGAAAATTCAACTTGTGTTATATCTTTAGGTTCATATTGGCTAAACTAATAAGGAAAGCAATGTTGATAATTTGGGATGAAGTACCTATGATGAACATATATGCATTGAAGCATTAGATAGAACTTTAATAGATATTATGCATCCCGTAAAAGAAAATTCAAGGGATCATTTGTTTGGAGGTATGATTGTTGTTTTAGGAGGATATTTTGGACAAATTTTACCTGTTGTACCTAAAGGAGGACAAAGTGATATCGTAGATGCAACTATAAGTTAATCTTTACTCTAGAATCAGTGTCGTATCTATGAGCTTTCAACGAATATGTGAGTTGAACATGTGACTACATGCTTTGCTAATGACAGAAGAAGATTCATTGAATGGTTATTAAGAGTAGGTGATGACTCCATTCCTTGTGTACATGTTAATGATGAATACCAAGACAATTGGATAGAATTACATTCTGAACTATTACTAGATGAACCTACTACTATACAACATTTAATTGAAAATATATATCCCAATTTCAATACAAGGTACACCGATCCAAACTATTTAAAAACCCACGTTATACTTGCATCAAGAAATGATGAAGTTGATGAGTTAAATTCTTTGCTATTATATCAGTTACCAAGAACTTCTTCATTATGTTATAGTTTTGATATTGCTAAAAATCTATATAGCAGTGAAACAATAGATCGTGCTATATATTCTGATGAATATTTACATTCACTAAAATTTTCAAGTATTCCAAATCATATGTTATCATTAAAGATTGGAGCACCAGTCATGTTAATTAGAAACATAGATCAATCAATTGGGCTTTGTAATGGAACCTGATTAATATTATGAATGATAAGCCTTCGAATTTTGGATGTTGAAATCATTACAGGAAGTCATATTGGTGATCGTGTTTACATTCCACGTATTACTTTTACTGAAAAGAAAATCGGTGCACCATTCACTTTAAAGAGAAGGCAATTTCCTATCATATTAGCTTTTGCTATGTCTATAAATAAAAGCCAAGGACAACCCTTACAATTTGTCTGTTTATATTTAAAAACACTTGTGTTTTCTCATGGAAAACTATATGTTGCTATTTCACAGGTTACATCAAAACAAGGTTTGAAAATTATGTTATGCAACGTGAAAGGAATTCCAAAAAATGTTACAAAGAATATAGTCTACAAAGAGATATTACAAAGTGTTTCAGATAAACATTTAAATAATTGATATTTATCCCTGAAAACCATAGGTACATTAAATTAAATTAAATTCTCTATTTTATAATTCATTACAATATTATATACTACACATCTTACAAAAGTTTTGCGATCATATAATACAACATTCAAAGATTCTATAAATAATTATAATCTTCATTTTTTACCCTTTGTAGGTTTTCCAAATCAAATTATGAGTGATAAGAGTGCTGATGAAACATGTCTTCTGTCCAAATCAGAAGGTAAATTTCGCAAACTATTTATTCTAAACTTTTCTTATACTATTGCACATCACTTTATATTTAACATCTTGTTATGTTAAGTAAAAAATATGTTTCAATATAACACATTTTATATTCACTCTCATATTGGTAGGGACTGTGATTCAGATTGCGACTGGAAAATCAGATGAGGCATGTAACAAAGAACGTAACTTCAAAATTCTCTGCTACATATATAAACATTATTACTCACATCACAATCTAGCTAATCTAAATTACATATCTTATTGATTATTTATTTTTTAAATTCAATCAGCTTAATATTTTTTGCTATAATCAGTTGTACAAGATGGCATTTTCAAGCAAATCATCCCAAAGACCCCAGCAAAAGAAACTGTGATATCCAAAAGAACAAATGAGTTTGATGGTGGCAAACCAACTAAAGATACAAAAAAAACTTGCATTTCATCAATCCCCTTCAGCGACTCCAATGATGTCGTCTATGTTATCATATCATGGTACACAATATTGCATCTAAATTTACTCCTCACAAAATTAATTATTTACAAGTAAAGAAGAATACACATCTTACATGTTGAACTATGCATAGAAGAGGTCAAAAAATCACTAGATGATGCCTTAGAAGGACGCAAGCCACACTTATTTAGTATGATTTGTCCAAATCAACAAGAAGTGATCATCTTGGTTCGTGTTACAAACAAATGGAGGCATTTAATAGAAAGACCAACCGGAAAGACTGAATCATTTGTAGTTACCTTGATAGATTCTAAGGTTTGATTCTAACTTTCTTTCTGTTGTTATAATTATGTTAAAATCTTCATATCATATATAACATTTATTTTTCTAGGGAGATGAGATCCAAGTGAGAATTATCCATTCAAATCCAGATGTATGGGATGAAATGCTTGTCATAGGTAAAACTTTGGTATTAAAATATGTGAGTATTCAGAAACATCAATTTGGTTTGAGAATTGTATCCCGTGATTTTATCATATTCATCAATGATCGCTCGATAGCTATTCAAGTACAAGATGACCAAACGATACCATTTCCTAAGTACCACATCACACTGTTGGAAAAACTAATCTCATCCAAATATGAAAATGGAGCTTTAGTTGGTATGTTATTATCTAATTTCACCATTTACTTCTTATTTTATGCATAATTAACCATATAGTATTCTTTTGGTAGATGTAGTTGGTATCATTTGGAAACTAGAATTAAGAACCATGTCTACTAATGCTCGGATCAACCTCCATATTGTGGACCAAAGGTATACTATGATGATTTCTAAGATAAATTACTTCTTCTAGATGGTTAACATATTTGTCCAACTATAAAATAACAACTGTGATGTTCGGTTGACCATGTGGAATGAACTAGCCAAAAGATATGATGATCAACTGGTCATTGCTATAAAAAGAAATGCCATCCTTATTGCAACAAAAGTAAAAATTGAGACATACAATGGTAAAGAATCCCAAAAAACTGTAATCTACATCAACTCGAATATAGTCCTAATTTTTTTTATTGTTGTTGGTGTCTTCGATGAATATTGTATTGCAACCACTGATTACTCAGATCTCTCCTTAGAACCAACTGGACTTGCTGAAATTCAAATGTTAAAAAATTGATTAGTAATGATGTAATTACAAATACATGTAGCATAATAAAAAAATATAGTACAACTTACTAACACAATATAATTATCATATTCCTTGCAGGTTTTCTGCCGATAAATTAAAGGAGGGTAAATTCTCTACATCAATTCGTATTTATAGCAAGAAACAACTGGATAATAACACCCAATTTGTAAACATTAGTGAGTCATTTTCCATGCCCAATCAATAATTGACAAAGTGCCTATTCATATATAAAAATATTTTTCAATTCATATTTTACATTTGCTTATAACTTATTTTTGTTATTTTGTCATTGCAGCCTCTATACTTTGCAATTAAAGGGACAATTAAGAGTGTATCCAGTGATGATGAAATATTTTATGATTACTGACAATCATGCTCAAAGAAATACAAACTGGCAACAGGCAGCACACGATGCTATTATTGTGGGGTTATTGAATGTGTTCCAATAATAAGGTATTTATGATGAGATGCGTAATTTATTAATACATAATGTCACAACTAAAAATTGTATTTTGTATAATTTCTATCTCTAATAGGTTGAAAATGAAGACTAAAATATTTGATGAAAGTGAAGATGGGTATGTCACCTTATTTGGAGATAATGCAAATTCATTTCTAGGTGTCACAACTGAAAGAATGTTGGAGCTTTTCACCTAGGTTGTTCTACTACTTTTTAATACAAAAAGTACATAATGATTTTTTCATTGCTTTTTAGACTACTAATCAAAATGGTAATTTCTCTTTAACTTTTTCTTACTAGGATGGAAGCCAAAATGTTATAGACCATATATTTACAGAACCAGTCGAAAAGATCTACTTTTCAATTGCGTTTAAGCAGAGACAACCAACGTTACACAATGAATCGTGACTTCACTATCACTTCTTTTGCTCAATATCCATCCAAACAGTAGATTCTTAGAAGGCACAATAAAAATGTACTTCCGAAGTGATAATATGTTGTAGTCACACATTACAATCTAAGCAAATGAATACTTATATCAGTATTGTTTAATGATGTAGGAATCTGACTTTTTTGAGGGACACCCTACTGTCATGTACATATATATATGTCCATATATATATAAACTAGTAATCCATACACGTGCAACATGCACGTGCCACCTTGGGTGTATAAAAATTTTAAATGAAGATATCTTTTAGTATATACAATAGTCGTTCCACATAGCTTTATCTTTCTGGGAAATAATAAAAGATATGTAATAAATAAAGTGTCTATACTTTCTTAAGAATAAAATTGAATGATATACAACAAATAATACTTGAAATATACATAGGGAGAATGTTAAAAGAAGAAGTTTTCATATTCAACATTTACTATAAGTTGACATTTTTCCTAAATATTTTTTCCATTTGATTATTTTTGTTTGTATCAAAATGTTGATCAATATGTTTCATTATTTGCAATATTAGAAAGAATAAATAGAGTTACATAGAGTATATTTCTTGGGATATTCTAAAAGTTGTCACAACATTTTGGATCAATATTCTAATTTGAAATTTTAACAAATATAGTACATATGATCTATATATAGTTTCAAGATGTTGGAGAAGAGGAATAATATCTAATGTGTCATTCCTAAAGCCATGAGAAATAACGTGATATTATTAATGTTGGAAAAAAAAAATTGTGAATCAAAAACTTAAATATGTTATTTTTTAATTAATGTAAACACTTTCTATACTATTATGCTAATATGAACCTATGTGTTATTATCCAACCAAAATTGCCATCTTATTTGGATTTTTTATCATGAACAAAGTTCAAAAAAATCAAACAATTATAGAGGAGCAGTGTCATTGTACACAGTTATAACATTAAACACATAAAATGCTACAATTTCAATAAAATTGGATACAAAAAATATTTAGCTATCTAGAAGCGCACTTTATATATATATATATATATAAATATATATATATATATAGAGAGAGAGAGAGGGAGAGAGAGAGAGTTAGGCTAGAATACACTCGAGTGTATCCAAAGCACAATACACTCAAGTAGTTTTTCATGATGCAATATTTTTTTTGAAAATCTAATCTGTTGATCATCTTAAACATCTCGTGAACAACTCATATGCAAAATTTGAGCACATTTGGATATGTATAGCTCATGTTATGAAAACTGCAAAAATTATGCATTTCAAATTAGTTTCGCGCGTCGATTTTGTTGCCCTTGGATGAGTGACTTACACTCATCCAAATGGGCTCAAAATTTGTATGTAGCCTAGTTATAGTATGACGGTGAAGATCAATGATTTACATTTTGCAAAAAAATAGTCTTGATATGCAAACACACTTGAGTGTATTTGTACGATCTGTAACTGGAGTGTATTCTAGCCTGACTCTCTCTCTCTCTCTCCATATATATATATATATATATATATATATATATATATATATATATATATATATATATATATATATATATATATATATGGAAAATTATCTACCACTAACTCGGGCAATTGAAAATTTCCAAATTATAATGAAATGAAACCATATACATTGCCTTAGGCAACATTCTCTTATAATTTGATAAAAGTTTCATCTATGCATGTTATTCTAAAAGGATAAACATAAGGGAAAGTTTAAGTTAAAAGATTTATCTATGCATGATATTTGAAAAGGATTTAGCGCACGAGAGAAGTTTCATCCATGGATGTCATGCAAAAATAATTTCACTATAAAATTGAAGTTTAATCTTCACACCATATTCAAAATAATTTTATTATGATGATTAAGCATCGAATATTTTCATGAATAATTATGGACTATAAAAATGTACACATCTCTACATACCCTTACATGAACAAAAATACAAAGCTACACAAGGGTTGTCATTTGTGTCAAGTAGAGATGTACATATTCAACATGAGGTGATGTCAGCATATTTCATTTTACACTCCCTTGCCTTCTCTTAATATAATGCTTTGCAACAAAGTACACTATCTTTTTCTTGATCTTGATCTAGACAACGCCCTATTTCCCTTTTAATAGTGGCTCAATCTAGCTCCAATTCTCATCACCTTTTACGGGCCACGTTGTCGCCGCAAACGACAACAAAGATTTGGCTCCTTGTACATTGAAAATCTCTTGCTCTATTGCTCGGAAGAAAAACATTTGTCCCATATTAAGAAAATGGTTTCATTGATTTTGTATCATGTGGATTAAATTAATCAAGGTGGAAGAGACAAATAATATCATAAAAAATAATGAAATTATGTGCTAGATGGTCATTGTGTTATTGTCAGTTTAATATTACTTAAAAGTCAATTATTTTGTCTCGGACATACTGTCCCAGACGTGTCCCTTTTAATCTTTGTAGTATACACATTTCATTGTTTTTTAGAAGTAATTTTTGTTAAATAAATGGCACAAAATTTTTAAGATAGAACCGAAACAACAAGTCCAAAAGAGAAGATTTGAAGTCATTCAGCAAAAGGGAGCTTGGCATCGATGACCAGGAGGTAAGTGAATGTATATGAATTACACGTGATCCAAGATGTTTATATTTAAGAAATTTAAGAGTTCAAACAACATTATTCACGTCATAGACTGCTGTACATATTTGAAATCAGGGATGTTGCTCTCGTGTTTACATTGTGTTGTGTTGTTTATGATACAATATCATCAGGGCTAGCAGCAAGGAACTTCCCTTCCGACCGAGACACGACTTCCTAAATCCTAGCTAGGAGCTTTGATATGGACGCAAATAGTTATATATATAATTTAATAACACATTAGTTTTGTAGATCCTTAAACAACTGACCGAAAAATTATTTTGATGACGACGATTGAATATTATGGGCATGACAATGTTAGGGGTGTTAGATTTACCTCTGAACCATGAAGTCAATGTGTACATCATGTAGGGAGAAGTGCCTTTATCAACATCCTTTTCTTCATTGCTAGGGGTTCCAACATTTCGAATCAATGTACCTTTCAATTTTACATTCGTAAAGGCAATACGCTATTTAAAAGATGCAGATATAAAAATATATTAAAGTTGTTTATATGATTAGTAGGATTAAGATGAAATCAAAGAAGATTACGAACCATGAAGCGAAGAATGGCTTGAGCACCTTGCTTTGGGCGATTTTTATGCCTAGAATGCCTCTACGTCTAGTCCTCAACGCCTCAGCGTTAAGAGGCATCTTGTCATCAGTACCGGTCACAAAACTCATAATGATTTGGTCGGTCGACATGCACACATTCTGCAAAACATCTTGAGGCCATCACATGTGACGGAAACAAAGACTTTTAAACTTAGCATATGGTTGGGCTTATTTGTCGAACGTCATGGCAATGAGCTTTATGCTTCTGTGAAGTGTAATATGTATGATGTATACAAATCTTCTTTATTCCATCAAAGTCCCGAATTTTGATCGTATTAGAGTAACTCCAACTTCAAGCTCGCGATGGGAATAGGGACGGAAACCAGGGTGGACGCCTCTATGGTGTTCGTTGCCCCACTAGAAGCTGAGGCTGAATTCGGTTACCAATCGCCTTGGAGTTATGATGGTGGCTTGTCTTCTTATTGCTGTTATCTTTCACATTGAAGAATGGTAGAACAGTGATGGAGACAACGTTTCAAAATAGGTGAGGCACAAATTGAATGCAAAAAATTTACGGCCGTGATATATATCAATGTAGAAATATGATAAATGATAAACAATATGGCTGCCAATCTAATAATATGAACAATGGAAAAATGCCAATAGCAAAGCCTGTGTTGCTCACGGAATTGGTACCTTATTTGCTCAACTCCTAGACATTGCAAGTTGTCCTAGCGTCGCGGTTGTTTTCTCGGCATATTCTACACATCTTGTCGCCATGCACAACCTATGCCACTGCCTAGAACCTACGGTGAAAATGAGCATAGACTTTTTATATCTGCAACCCTCTAGTTGAGAGCATAGATACCCTGATGGCACAAGAACCCCATAAGAGCTATATCTGAGCGTTTCAAAGCTAGAAAGACACTGCAACAATTGACCTCGTTAAAAAATATTCCTTGATATCCAATTAAGGCTTACTGCATACAAGGCAATGATTGCAGAATACAGTAGAAAGTCCAAGCTTCTGACGCTACGTTGAACAATGCATTAGAAAGCCTCTGGGAATTTGCCAGCGATCCAACATCCAATTGTATAGTTGCCTGGATGCATTCTTAAACGGAGTACTTATAAGTCACTGTTTCCACAAGCACCTCAGGAAGACAAGTGTCAACTAAATCAATTTTAGCAGCTATGGTGGGAAAGGAAAAAGAAATATATCACCAAGATATGCGGATCAAATATAGAATATCAATGAATTTCTACGCAACTAAACCTTGTCACCTATATCATCAGAGATAATGACGTCTAGCTTCTGCAGCAAGCTCTTGAGTTGGTGGAAGATCCCTGCCACATCGCTCTTAGTCATGTTTCTCTTTCATGGAGTTGAGTCATTGGTGGCTTGAGTTAATTTGAAGACGTGAGTGTCACAAATGTTGAGCACTTCGTGCGGTTACTCGGAACAGGGAGCAATGGTTTCGCAGATCGTGGAAGGTGGTTAGCGGGATATCAACAATTATATTGAATATGGAAATTTTAAATTATGCCCGCTCCCATTCTGAAATCTTAGACTTTCTTACAACTACTTTATACGGTTAAATGATCTTAATTTACCACGTACGATATGTTCATAAGGTTAGGATACTCTCTCACACGGATTGCTATCCGCGGTGCCACCAATGAGCATAACTAACTCGAAACCTTGAGCGGGAAAATGGAATCACTGACCATCAGGTTCCGCTTCTTTCGTTCAACGTGGTTAGGAAAAAACTAATAAAAGGAAAGAAAACTCAAAAATTTCTGAGAAGAGAGAGAGTTGAGGAGGTTGTAGCATTTCAAAATTACTGCAATCTGATTGGCTTGGAGGTTTTGTAAGTAACAAAAATGGCACAGCCGAGAATAGCAAGAAACATTCACTCTTTTTATAGTAGTATAGATATAGATATAGATATAGATATAAATAAATAAATAAATATATATATATATATAATATAAAGAAGCTCCTCAACATCAGGTTTGTATTTTTTTTTTAACCAACATGTTTAATTATGTGTATCATTATTATAATTCCATTATTGTTTCTGTCATACATGAATGTAAATATTAAATTCAACATCAAATGATATAACAATATATAACTACCAAATAGCACCTCAGCTACAAAATGAAGCATATATACTATGCTGTAAATGGAGTTTGTATGGAAAAATAGCACCTTCAAGTTAGTCTTCCAATTCAAAATGTCATAAAATAACTTGTAAATATATTCTATGATATGACTGATTCCCAAACCCATGAAATTATCACCTTACTTCATATTTGTCTTTCTTGTGTGTGGTATCATTTCAAGTTTCTAAAGACTTGACTAAGCACACAATGTATATAAACCTTTGCTCATCAATTTTTTTAACACTTGCTACTGGGGAAAAATATAGCATACTAAATAGAGAAAGTTAACTATATAGTATACTTGTGGTTATGGAAAAAAGATGGGTGATACCGGCTACTATATAGTATACTTGTGGTAGAGGAGAAGTGTAAAGTTAAATATTTCATCACACTCTCAAGGACTTTATACTAAATGTAAATGTACCATTTTTTATTTGCTACTTCTACATCAAACAAAAAGGATATGGTCATCAATCGTACAACACCAATTGTTGCCAATTGCAACAACCTTTAAAGAAACTAATATGAGCAGCACTCTAGGTCCCACCTCAATATTGTGGTTGTTCACATATCCAAAAAGCAAGCACCATCTAAAGCCATTAACCTCAATGAAAATATCATAGGATCTCTACTTGAAAAATAAGATAGAAAATCCACTATTTAACAACCAGGAGAACACAAATATAGGTCTTATTCATTTCACTACAGCTCATTTACCTCTACATCTTATTTTTCTCTTCAATATTGGTGTTATTTGTCATAACCAAAAAGGAAGCCAAAGTTAGAATCCCTAGACAAAATACCTAAGATTCAAAAGCATATCTCCTCCTACTAAAAAACAATACATGTCTTTAACACCAGCTCTATCCATAGACAACAATGCATGTCTCCAACATTTTGTTAGTAGCTCTATCCACGAAGAAAAATACATGCCAAAACCCTATATTATCATCGGCAGTACCTCAGGAATGATGTCAACACCCACCATGATCCCAGTCATCTTCCTTCACTTTGCTATGACACACAAATTGCATAATAAAATTCCTCTTTGCTCTTGTTACTGCACCCTCACTATACGTCCCCTCTTGTAGTGGTACTATTTACAACAAAATAATAGTAGAGGGTTAGGATTTGGAGACAAATTGGTGTGTTGGTGTAATTGAGGAAGAGGGAAGTGTCAAAGTTTAGAACAACATAACAATGTCGTGGGCATAAAGGCAATGCACTGCTACATAAATAGCTTATAACGTCACATTTAGAGACGTCGGTTATTACCGAAAACTGACGCCTAAACCCTACATAGTAGGCTAATTATAGAGACCGACATCTATATTTGAAGACCGACTAGACACGGGTATCGCTTTTTTATTTAGCGTCGGCTCCCTATGATGAACTGACGCCTAAAATAGCCCACCAATTCCAATTTTTCGAGCGAAAAAAAAATTACCCCAAAAATTTCACATACGGCGTCAGTTTTTTACCTAATAGCCGACGCCTAATGACGAAAAAAATTACCTCCAAAGATCGTCAGTTTTTGTGGAAAAACCGATGCTGATAAGGTTTCGCGCGCCATCCCTGCAAAAATTTTTAGGGTTAAGATTGTCCAATAGACGTTAGTTTTTTCTGGCAACCGATGCTGATGGATATTAGGTGTCGGTTTAATAGAAGACCGACACCTTTGTTAACTTAATAGCCCCCGCGAGAAACACACTCTTCCCCATTCGTCTCCGTTTCATCATGAGAAACAGACCCTTCTGCTCTCGACGCCGCCGGTCACGCTCCAGCCTGCTCGGTTGATGCCGCCTGCTCCTGTAGTCATCGTCGCCGCCTGATCAAGCTGCCGCCCTGCTCTCTTCTTCCTCCCTCCCACTGCTCCTCAAACACTGTACCTGCCGCTGGTTCTGGAGCTCGCCGTCGGTCATCTTCTTCCCGCTGCCGCCAGCCGCTGCAACTGCCAGCCTGAGGTCGCCAGAGGAGCTGTTGCAGGTCGCCGGAGGAGCTGTTGTAGGTCGCCAGAGGAGCTACTGGTCACCGGAGGAGCTAGCCTCTACTTCCCCTACTGCTAGGTAGGTTACATATCTTGATTTTACTTATTTCCATCAACCGGTTAGTATTTACTTATCTACTGATTTGTATATACTTATCTATTAATTTGTATTTATTATCTACTGGTTTTTATTCATTTATCTACTTATTAGTATTAATGTACTATTTTAATTTGTCTAATTCTCATGCTTGACCTAATTCAATAAATTTTGATGCATGTAAAAATAAGATTAAAACTTGTCCATTCTAGCATCCTAATTTGATTTGATTATGTGCTTTGAACCTTGAAACATGCGTGTTAAAGATACATTGATGTTGAATGTCAAAATTAACTCACATGTGGGTCTTCTATTTCTAAAATGATTATGTGAACTCCTAAATCAGTAACATATATTATTCTTTGTGCACCCAAATATCTTGTGAATCATGTATGCACCCTAAGGTGATTAAATGCCTAAATCTTGACTTGAAATATTACCTAGTATGTATGTTGATACATGAAGCTCTAGTTAAAACTTCAAGATTGACCCCTGATTCAAATCTTTGATATATGGAATCATGATTTATTTACTGTTTAGTATTTACTGACAAGCATGATTAAATGATGTTACACAAAACTTAGGATATGAATTTTGAAACTAGGATTGTAGGTATAAGAATGACAACATACATGTATTTGTTGGCCTAGAAACCCGTCCAAGATTTACTCATTAGGATTAAATCTTGGATAGTCCCCGGTTTGGGACTGTTCTTGAACACCTAATCTCACTTAGCATGTAAGTGTATAATGTGTATTGGGTTTTCAAGAAAATTTCAGTAGCATTTTCCCATTTGTTCTCTAAGTACATATGTACTTGGAGAACAGCGGGAAAATGCTACCAAAAATTTCTTAAAAACCCAATACACATTATACACTTACTAGTGAGATTAGGTGTTCAAGAATGGGATAGGTGGTACACATTTATTATATATAAGAATGACAACACATGTATTTGTTGGCCTAGAAACCCGTCCAAGATTTACTCAATAGGAGTAAATCTTGGATAGTCCCCGATTTGGGATTGTTCTTGAACACCTAATCTCACTTATATAGGATGTAAGTGTATAGTGTGTATTGAGTTTTCAAGAAAATTTCGGTAGTATTTCCCCGTTTGTTCTCTAAGTACATATGTACTTGGAGAACAACGGAGAAATGCTGCCGAATTTTTTTTGAAAACCCAATACACATTATACACTTACTAGTGAGATTAGGTGTTCAAAAATGGGATAGGTGGTACACATTTTTTATATATAAGAATGACAACACATGTATTTTTTGGCCTAGAAACCCATCCAAGATTTACTCAATAGGAGTAAATCTTGGATAGTCCCCAGTTTGGGACTGTTCTTGAACACCTAATCTCACTTAGGATGTTTTAACCATTAATTATATATATGACCTTAAACCCTAAAATTTTAACCATGCTTAAACTCTAATATGTTAACCCTAGACCCTAATCTTGTTATAATATATACTTGTTTTCTCTTTGATCATAGAATGGATAGATCATGGATGTCCATTCGCAATCGCTGCACCCCAGAGTTTATTTCTGGTCTTGATCAGTTTATTAGATTTGCCGAGGAACATAGGAAACAACGTGGAGATAGGTTCTACTGTCCATGTAGGCATTGCGGTAACAACTTGAAAGTCAACATTGGTGATGAAATCAAAAGTCATGTCATGTGCAACGGGATTGTACAAGGCTATACAGAATGGTACTGGTATGGAGAGATTTCAAACCCGAACCAGTGGATGTCGATAGCAGTACTTGTGTAGAAGAAGTTATTGCCTCCGATGACGTAGATGTGAACGAACCAGTTCCAGTAGACATTGTTGATGTGATGCTGGATAGTTGTGGGGTAGAGCACACCGAAACTGATCCACCTCCCATGTTTAGAAATATTGTGCATGATGTTGAGGTGCCATTATACACAGGTTGTACTAAGTTTACGAAGCTTAGCGATGTGTTGAGATTGTATAAGCTAAAAGCTAAAAATAGATGGAGCAACAAAAGCTTCACGTCATTGTTGTCTTTGTTGAAAGAAATGCTTCCTGAAGAAAACGAGCTGCCAATCTCAACATACTAGGTAAAGAAATTGTTGTGCCCAATGGGAATAGAGGCCAAGAAGATACACGCATGCCCAAATGATTGTGTATTATTTCAAAAGGACTATGTGGATTTGAAACATTGTCCAAAATATGGTGTGTCACGGTATAAATTGACGACTTCGGGGAGTCCAAAACTGGTTCTCTTGCCAAGGTGATGTGGTATCTACCTATAATATCACCGTTTCAATGCCTGTTTGCCAATCTGATAGATGCAAAGAATTTGAGGTGGCATGCAGATGTTAAAAAAAATAATGATGAGATCCTACGACATGCGTATGATTCCCCACAGTGGAAGAAGATTGATCTATTGTATCCTAAATTTGGTGAAGAAGTCAGGAATCTAAGACTTGGGCTTTCTACAGATGGGATGAATTCATACAGGACATTGAGCATCCAACATAGCACTTGGCCAGTCATGCTTGTTATATACAATCTTCCTCCCTGACTGTGCATGAAAAATAAATACGTTATGTTGTCGTTGTTGATATCGGGCCCTAAACAACCTAGAAAAGATATCGATGTTTATCTTGAACCTCTGATTGATGACTTAAAGAAACTCTGAGGTGAAGGTGTGATGACCTATGATGCTTCACGAAGAGAGACATTTCATTTGCACGCTATGGTGTTTTGCACTATTAATGACTTTCTAGCATATGGGAAATTGTCTAGATATAGTGTCAAAGGAGCTAAAGCATGTCCTATATGTGAAGAGAACATTGATTCAACAACACTAAAACATGGCGGCAAGACTGTATATCTTGGTCATCGAAGGTTTCTTCCAAAATTCCATCTGTATCATAGGAAGCACAAAGCATTCAATGGATGAAATGAGGAATGGAGTGCACCTAAACCTATACCGGGGGAGGTTGTTTATGAAAGAGTAAAAGACTTTGTCAATGAATTTGGTAAGAGATCACAATGTACTATGGCCATATGGAGTGACAAATCTTTATTCAAGAAGAATTCAATATTTTGGGATCTTCCTTATTGGAGTTCTTTGACAGTCAGGCATTGTATTGATGTCATGCACGTTGAGAAAAATGTTTGTGATAGCATCATTGGTACTCTATACCAGGTAAGTCTAAAGATGGGATAAAATCCATACTGGACCTATGTGAAATGGGAATAAGGTCAGAATTAATAGAATTACGTGAAATGGGAAATCGGAGAACATACTTACATCTCGTTTGTTACACGTTGTCTAAAAAGGAGAAGAAAGCTTTTTGTGAATGCTTGGTAAATGTTAAGGTGCCACATGGTTACTCATCCAACATATGTAGATTGGTATCAATGAAAGATCTGAAGTTGATAGGTCTTAAATCTCATGATTGTCACACTCTAATGCAACAAATATTGCCCGTGGCAATTCGATCTATATTGCCAAAGCATGTAAGGTTTGCAATCACCAGACTTTATTTTTTTCAACAGTTTGTGCAGCAAAGTTATTAACCTTGATACTCTCAATACTTTGGAAAGAGAAGTGGTTGTTATCCTATGTCATCTTGAGATGTATTTCCCTCCTTCGTTCTTTGATATCATGATACATCTTTTTGTCCACTTGACTAGGGAAGTGAAAATGTTGGGACCAATTTTCTTGCATTGGATGTATCCATTTGAACGATACATGAGCGTTTTTAAAAGTGATGTTCGAAACTGTTATCGGCCTGAAGGGAGTATTATTGAGGGTTATGTGGCGAGAGAGTTATGGATTTTTACAATGACTTTCTGAGTGGTAATGACACTCCTGGTAATGACAAGAATATTGAGGAGCAATTTGGCAAATGAATTTTGGGATCACGGGTGAAAGTAATCAGCCGTGAGCAGTTGGAACAAGGTCACTTGTATATTTTATACAACATGGATGAAGTGAGTATTTATATCGAGGAACATACCAATTTCATCAAGAGACAATATGCTCGAGTCAATTCAATGTGGCTTGCTAGATTGCATAACAAGACATTTATTAAGTGGTTTGAAGATAAAGTCTTACATCAACTATCTCAAACACGAGATGATATTACTAAAACCATCAAATGCCTCACCTTTAAACCAAAATTGAATGTTATGTCTTATGAAGGGTATGACATTAATGGATTCACATATTACACAAAGCACCAAGATGATAAGAGTCTCGTCCAAAATAGTGGGGTCACCCTTCAAGAGTCGACTATGTTTTTTATAAGTGCAAAGGATAAGAGTCCACGTGAAGCTAAAATGTCATATTACGGTGTCATTGAAGACATATGGGAGTTTGACTACATAAATTTCAGAATTCCTCTCTTCAAATGTAATTGGGTTGATAACACCAAAGGAGTTATAGTGGATGAATTGGGTTTCACTTTAGTGAACTTTGAAAAGATTGGCGAAAAGGGTGAACCATTCATATTGACATCACAGGTGAAACAAGTATTTTATATCGATGATCCTACAAATGATAAATGTTTGGTTGTTCTTCATGGTAAAGGTAGTTCATTGAAGATCCTATAGATGAAGAAGAGTACTATGATAAGTATGATGACTCCAGCCCATTCTCAGTTGGGTTGCCAACACCATAAAATATTGAAGCTAATGATGACTTGTATGTGTGCGGAGATCATAATGAAGGATTGTTAATTGATAAACGATTGCAATATTAGAGGCATGCATGTTTATATATTTTTATATGTTTCATTTTTCAATGTTTGATTTGTATATGTGAACTATACAAAGTTTTATTTTTCAATGTTTCATTATCTTCTAGTTATGTCAAATGCTAAATGTTTGATTTTTTAATGAAATTTTTAGATGGCTGAGCATGGGCATGATGACCATGATGTCCATGATGAGCATGGTGAGGATACCAATGCTCCGCCTCACAATGTAAGTTTTAAAAATATATCATATATTTCTATCTATATGTCCATTTATAGTTATATCCTGTAAGTGTGTTTATTTTGTCAAATTTTAGGTTGATGATGCACATGTACCCTCTGAAGCACTTGAGGCACTAGATGAGTAGCACCAAAAAGTTGACAAGAGGAGGGGCATCACTATAATGAAGAAGTTAAGAGTGCTAAGGGGCAATTGACCCAAACTGGTTGTGGATTTTGATAATGCAGGAAATGCAATTGGAGTGAACCGCAATTCGTTTGTTTCATATCTTGGATATGTTACTCGTAGCCATTGTGGTTGTAAGATAGATTCTTGGCATAAAGTTCCTAAGGGGAAGAAAGACTTAATATGAAAGGATTTATGTGTGAGTTATTATTATTTGCAATTCTATTTTGTAGATTACTAATTTTTTGGATACTAGTTAATAGCAATTCTATTTTGCAGAGTATATTTGCGTTGGATGAAAAGTTGCATCGTAAATGCGTGATGCAACGCTTTGGGAGGGTCCTAAGGAACTATAGGACAAATCTCACCCAAGAATACATAAAATATGGTGAGAAGAGGAAGAAGTCAACCACTGAATAGTGGAACTTCCTGGACCCAGAAGAATGGGACATGTTTATTGCTTCAAGAAACACTGATGAATTCAAGGTATTAGGTGTTACTCCCTAGTTAATTAATATACGTTTTATTCACCTATTCAAGATTAACCTTTAGTGTTACTAACCAAATCAATGTGCATACTAACTAGGCTATCAGTGAGGCGCAAAGAGCAAGACGTGTATTGAATGTGCATGACCACACAATGGGTCCAAAGGGCTATGCAGGCGTTCGCCAAAGACTACAGGCTGAGTGTACTTCTCAGTCTACTACTACTCAGGAGTCCTCTACTATAGGTACCGCACCTCTGCCTCACCATGATGTATAGATAGCTGGGAGGCAAAATAAGAAGGGAGAAATAAATAAGCATGCAACTGCTGAGGCGGCTGCAAAAATAGTAAAATACAACTCTTAGAGCAATCATTCGAATATTGATTATTTGTGGTATTTACTTACTTACCAATTTCTATTGATGGCGATTAGCGGAAGCTGCACGAGCTGAGGAAATAAGGTAAGTTCATCCATGAGGGCACAAGGGATGAATTGACAGTTTCTCTGGGTAACCCAGACCATCCAGGACGTGTTAGGGGTGCAGGCGCAGGTGTGGGCATCAAAGCGTTCTTTGGGCCATCCCAACGCAAACATGTCCCAAAAGCGGGAATTTAACAAGAAGAGGTAACCTATTCTTTTTTTTTGGAATGTTACTGTAAAAGGAAATTCAATAATCAGAAGCTAATTTTTTTTTATCCATGAATAGGTAGATAAGATAGTTGATAGGAGAGTTGATGAAGTAGTTGATAAAACAGTCAATGAAGCAATGAACAAGTGGAAGGCATCTCTGACTGCCACTCTGACTGTACCTATGGCGTCCCGCTCTACTCCTACTGCAGAGGTTGGGAGTAATCATGTAGACCCACCACCTAGCACATCCATTGTAAGTATTTTTATGACATAGTAGCTAGTCTTTTCAAGATGATATATTTTTAAGATGATATGTATATATGCATATAACATTCTTTATGTAAATTTATAGGGGTTGAAGCCTTGTCGTCTAAAAAGTAAAGAATATGTCGTTGCAGAGGCGTCGGCTTACCCATCCCTTCCAAGGGAAATGTTTCATGAGTCTCCATTACCAGATGGTTGGGTTCGTGTGAGTCCGCTACATATATTCCCCAATTGGATAGATCTTCTATTGCCGTATGCCCACCCAGATTGTGAAACACTTGGTGAGGCAGAATGCGAAGTCATATTGTGGCCGAAAGCAGATATCGTCTATACTGAAATTGTATGGTAAATTTACATTATGTTAAATTATTAGTGCGTATATATGAGGTCAATTGATCTGAAATTATATATATAGGTTAAAACGAAGACACCCAGAGCATCTAGGCCTCCACCTTAGGGGTGACAATCGGGTTCGGGTTGAGCGGGTTTTATTTCGGGTCAACACTTTTTGGCTAGACCCTAAACTTGCAAAAGATGGATTTTCGGGTCGAAACCCTTGACCTTAACCCGACCCACAAATAATTTCGGGTCTATCGGGTCTGACCCGTAAATCCAACACCAAGACAATAGTTTTAAAAAAAATGCTATGATTTATCTAGTCATTCATAATTCCCAAGTGTACTTAACAAATTTCATTGTGATAAACTTACTATGTGATTGAGAAACACATATAAAGCCTATTGTAGTTTGTTTGAGACTTTAAAACAAAAATTCCTAATATAATTAGTATAATAAATCATACAAATCAATACAAAATCATGTAGAATTGTCAAAATAAACTTCATTATTGATGGATTATTAAATTAATGGGCCATCAAGTGTCTTAAAGTATAGTATTTGTAATTTTATTTGAAAATATACTTCTGAATTTCAGGTCAATCAGGTCAATTCGGGTCTAAAGTCCAAACCCGGACCCGACCCTAAATTAATTTCGGGTTCTTCGGGTTCGGGTCAATTTCGGGTCGGGTCGAAAAACCTTAGACCCTAAACTTGCTTAAAATTTTGGGTTCGGGTCGGGTCTTGTTTTGCCAGCCCTACTCTACCTCCACCTCCTACATTACCAAGTTGGGTTCCATAGGACCTACCTGCCCCGTTAGGTCCTAATTGTAGGGGTATGGCAATATGGTTAGGCGAACATGATATAAATTGCCCTATAAATGTTTCTATAGATGCGGATGTTGCAGGTCAATCATACAAAAACAAACTATTTATACAAGATATTTTGGAGTTGTTTTGCTATGATTGGTTGAATACATCTGTGATAGAGCTATGGATAAGGTGAGATCTTATTTATACATCCATATACCTTGTGTAGGATCTGGTGATCTGGTTTCTTATATATTAATACATATGTATTACATGTTTTGCAGCTACTTAGACAAGATATGTGCAGATTTTTTATTTGAATGTGTAGGATTTTTGATTCCATCTTTGATTAGTCTAGTAGCTAAAAACCCTTCATCAGTTCAACAATATTGTTGTGATGCTTTTACAAATTTTAGTCAAAATAAGAAGATAGTGATAATAGCTCCATTCAATATGGAGTAAGTTTACTTTACTTATAATTTGGACTTCAGAAAATTATTTTTTTATTGTGGATTTCGAGTTATTAAATTTTAACTTTTTTACCTCTAGGGGTACGCATTGGGAGTTACTAGTTATTGTCCCCGGGACGTTCACTGTCTATTATCTAGATCCTAAGGGGACTAAATTGAATCCAAAATATGGACATGCAATGAAGATGACATTATTCCGGTGAGAAATATTTTATTTTTATATCCGTTAACATATGTTATTATAATACTATTTAATTATGCAATTTACGGTGTTACATTAACATATAGGGGTTTATATGAGTTCAAAAAGGCTGGAGGAAAGGTCTCCAGGAAAAAGAACCAGCCAATAATTTGGGAGAATGTGGAAGTAAGTTCCCGACTCCAATGTATATATTATTTATGTGAACTGTGTTAGTTGTATTTTTTAATATTTGTATGTTTCAATTTATAGTGTGCTACACAAGACAACGACTGGGTATGTGCATACTATGTGATGCGATTTATGCGCATGATTATCAAATATGCTGCAGTGGACATCGATACCATACCTGAGGTATTATATATAGTCTCATTAGATAATATGAAATATATCAATCTTATTTATATATTATTAATTATATATATACATCATTCTCTTATACATCATTCTTTTTGTAGGTGTTTAAACTGACCCCACTACAGGTAAGGCCTTATCAGATGTACATGCTTCCTATACGACAGAAGAATTAAATGATGTAAGAGAAGAATGAGCAAAAGCCATACAAGTAGTGGGGGTTTTAAAATATAATTAGGATGTTGATAGCGATAATAACTAAAGAATGATATTTTGTAAATAAATTTTTCTAAATTGTCATATGTGTGAATGTTTCTACATGTCTGAATGTTTCTACTTATGTCTAAATGTTTATACATGTGTGAATGTGAAAATGAATGGAACTGTAGGTTACTACATGAATGTTTCTACATGTGTCTAAATGTTTCTACATGTGTGAATGTGAAAATGAAAGGAACTGCAGGTTGCTACATGAATTTTATACATGTGTGAATGTGAAAATGAAAGAAAATATAGGTTGTTACATGAATGTTTCTACATGTGTCTGAATGTTTCCACATGTGTGAAAATTGAATGGAACTGCAGGTTGCTAAATGTGTGAAAATGAATCTTGTTAATTTTATAGGTTTGTACCCTATTATTTGTTGATATCAATGGATGTCATAAACCTGGACTGAACTGTAGATTTTTGCATCATGCGACCAGTCACAGCAGGCCTGCAAACTGATAAGAAAAAAAATCAAAACATAGACGTCGGTTATTAGTCAAAAACCGACAACAAATGCTTACAATGTCGGTTAATAGTAAAAAATTGCCGTCTAATGTGGCCAGACAACACGATCGTGCTGGCCAGCACGGCCGTGGCGGCATGTGATATGGCGTCGGTTATTACTAACAAACTGATGCCGATGGTGTCCTAGATGGCACCCTTTTGTGGCGCGAAAGGTTTGAGCGTCGGTTTCCCTACTAATAATCGACGCCTATAGTGCCCCTGCTGGCGCCCTTTTTGTGGCGTGAAGGGTTCTGGCGTTGGTTTCCCCACTAATGACCGACGCATATAGTGTTCATGCTGACGCGTTTTGGGTGGCGCAAAGGGTTCTGGCGTCGATTTTCAAACCGACGCCTAAGGGTTCACCTTTTAGTATCTCCCACATATGTGTCACTTTTTAACCGTCGCCAAAGGCCTTAAATAACCGACACCAAAGGTCGGTTCTGTAGTAGTGATGGCAGCGATGTCAAGGTGCTAGAATAACAATGACATAACAGTGAAAGAAGTATGGTAGTGATATCATGTTGATGCAATGGTTGGAGACATTAAATTGTGCGGCCAGTAGAAAAACTATGGTATAGGATTAAAATAGAGCTGAGAATAAGAAGAAATGACCTACATATAGGTTTTGGGCTTTACTGCTCTTGGTAAACAAATTAAGGACAACCGACAAGTAGAAAGTAAATGGGAACATTATCCACAGTAATTATCTAGGATACAATGAGTAACATTAACTGAAATAACTAGATTTAGATGTCATTACTCTTCAAGAAATCCTTTTCTTCAGATGGCAACAATGATTAAATTGTATTCCAGTGACAACAAGACCTTCATCTACATGCATACCCTTACATAGATATCTTATTATGTTAAATTTAATAGCTAAAATTTATTGCCAATCATACAAAGGACTTTACGTCTACAAGTTGTGAAGGAATGTGATAGTCATGTGTTTTCAGAACTGCCTTACCCTCTTCTTTACACTTGCATTGGCGTGCTTCAGAATAGTGCTTATCCTAAGTGTTCCACTATTCAGTCATTATTGGTTCTCCATCGATTTGGGTAAATTAGACTCTACAAAATGTTATACATAACATTCTCACAGAGCTCATCTTTTTTACATAACATTCTCACATAGCTCATCTTTCTTTACAGATTCAATTTATAGTAAATACCATCTTTCAAGCCATGTATGACCATCCTAATTATCATGGAGCGATCAAAGTTCTTCATCTCTATTATTGTGTGTATGTCATATTCACCCACACACATACTCACTCAGTAGGTGATGCCATTGTGTGACTACTTCTAGTTAGCAATAATGAATCTTTCTATTTCAAGTTTTACTAAACCTTTTGGTCCTTATGTTTGCCTTTGTTGTGAGTTACGATTAGTCAACATGCGATACAAAGGGGTAAATAAGCGGTAGCCTGTCTCCCTTGAATATATTTTAACAAACGTTTGTATGAGAACAAGAATGACATACATACAAGTGTTTCCAAGTATGTGAATGACCAGGTGGTTCAACAAACGGAAGTGACATCTCAATTGCACATAATGGAGATACATTTTATTTGTTCATTGTACTATTTTTTTCTATTGTCCTTTTGTATATTAGACAGACTACATTAAAAATAGCAAAAGAAATCGTCAAAATTGAGATTAATGGAAATTAGTACAACAACTTAATATTTTAAACAGTAAATAAATTAGTAGACATTTTTTACTGCAAAACCAAACGAGGTAGATCAGTAAATAAATCTTTAATATGACCTCCACATAGCAGCTTCTTTTCTATTCAAACCTCTAACATTAATCTGTCATTATAATTACTTTTTCATACACAGTGGCATTTAGATTACATATTAACATCATTAAATCATAACAGAGTCTGTGCCTGCCTCCGTGCTACAAGCTCCTGCTATTAGTTCCTACGTGTATCAGAATAGACATGTGATGGATTTTCAGTCCCGGTTCTATCCCAAGCATAGTACTCCCCATTTTGATTGGTACCACATGGTAATCAGAGTTAATTAAGTCCATCCATGTAAATTGAATATATAACTATGACTACTAATATGTAGTACATTCTTATGTCAGATATATATGTATACTTATTAACACATGTACCTTTTTACGTTGGACATTCTTTTATAGACATGTGATGAATTTCTTTGGCTACATATTTTGGAAACACAGAAGCTGAAGTACTTTACATAGCAATGTCAACAAACTACTTAAAAGGTAATATGATTAAGCTATATAATTGCAATATTGCCTTCTTTTTCAGATTAGCTGCCAAGACAATATATTTCATACAAGAATTTACAACATCTTCTTAATGTTATGTATTCATAATGCCTTTACAAGTTTCTAAATATGCATTTCTTATTATAGATAAAACTTACAGGATAAAAAGAAGCATCCCCTCGAGAATGAAACTGCCAGTGAGAAAGATATATCCAGCAAACCAAGATATCACACCAAATCGAATGCATATAGACTCCATATTTACATCCAAAGGAGCTTCTCTACTTGTAAAAGTAGTCTGTACTTTCTGTTCAGTATTAAGCGTGCATTCCTCCTAGCACTCTGTTAGTGAGGATCGAGAACAGGGGTGATAGGTAGCTGAACCAGTAAGGCTTGTTGCTGAAATGTTAAAGAAGTCGAGGAGCTGGAGACGTCGGTGGCCATGGAAACAGGAGTCTGATGGTTCCTTATGGCTAAATCTGTGAACAGTAAACTGCTTTAAAAAAATCTGAAGGTCATGTCCAACTTTTGGCTATGAAAAAAAACGAGGGCTATATTTTGGATGTAATCAAACAAATATTATTATAATATAATATACTAGCACCACACTTTAGTTTATTTAAGGTGTTAAATTAAAGTCCTTCGCATGATGATTATTCTTAGCACAAAAAAGTTCGATTAGCATAAATTGTCCGTAATGCAATTTGTATCCTGCTATCTTGTGACTGTGACAGTTTTTACCCATATCGTCTATACTGAATTTTACAGTTCTCCATCCATCAACCATATGACATCACAGCTACCACGACGCACCCGTGCATAGCACGGGTCCATGTCTAGTTTATATGGATGTGCGGTTGGGAGTTTGTCGCTAAGGTTTGATGAGGGATATGATTTTTTCTTTTTGCATTTGCGGAGAAAGGCTGGTCTATCTTATTTGGACAGGTCGTTGATAGGCTGATTGCGAGTGACCAACTTTTTTTTTATTAGGGTCCAAACGTCGATCAATCAACGGATCAAAGTCGTAAATGGACCCAACTCGTAGAGCGTTAATCTGACCGTAAGGCGTTGCTCCGTTGGCTGTCCTTGGAAGCTGGAAAGGCCATCCGATTTGTCTAGGTAGCGCATGACACACTTGAATATGTTTAAATGATGCACAGTCGAGTTAGTTTTTAAAAAATATTATTTATTTTCATTTAGGACCATCAAGTCTATGTAATATATAGTTAAACAAATAGGAAACTATAAAGATCTAATATCCACATAAAACATGAAATTAATTCCAAAATTGGGCACTATCACATTGTAATGCTTATGGGCGGTTAGCACACAAGTTGACATTCCAATGGTTTGTGTAGACTATGTGTTGCTTCGAGGAGAAATTAGAAGAAAGAAGAAGCGTAAACACGTGGCAAAATGGGAATGTGTCCTAATATGCTATAAACAACAACCTAAAAAGTTCATACTATCTTTGTTTCTTTTAATAAGGCTCCTATTGGTTTGGTGCAAGACATAAGTTCATTGGAACTCATTTTCTGAGAACTCTAGTTCAGTTTTCGGAACTTGAGTTCCATTCACTTCTATGTGATTGGTTTGTTGTAAGTGTAAATATATGAATCAATAAAAATATTATAATATTTATTGAGTAATATAAATAAATAAGGATGACAAAAAGAATCATATCTATGAAAAATTATTAAATTTTTAAATCATAATAACCTCAACAAGTGGTCATCGTGCAGATGTATCTCCTTTAAAAATATTTTATTATGGTACAACTATAGTGTTAATAAAAATATTATGATTAAAATCACATCACAATATTTTCATTTCACTTCGTAAGTATAAATAAATTTTAATAATTTCCGCATTTCATGTATTTGTAAATATAAGTTTTGGCTCATCATTTTTTAATACAATGTAGAATATTAAATTTATATTATTTTTGTGGGAAATCTTTACTATATTATTCATACATGGTTATAGTTAATTATCGTGTTTCACATCACATTGTTTAACATGAAGAATAGAAATATATCAAGTAAATCACATTGTTTTCACTAGTAAATAATCGGCCTTTAGTGTCGGTTATTTAAGGCCTTTAATGTCGATTTCTAAGCGACACCTATGTAGGCGTCGCTAAAAGCCCAACCTTTACGTGTCGGTTCACAAACCGACGCCACAACCCTTCGTGCGCCACCGAAAACGCGCCAGTAGGGGGTATATGCGTTGGTTATCCACTTCGAAACCGACACTGAATCACCCGCTTACACGGCCGTGGTATCTGGTCTCATTAGAGAAATCGACGTCGGTTACTAGTATGGCAACCGACATTGTAACCATATATCGTCGGTTTTATATAGATATCCGACACGTATTTTATGTCCGGTCTGCTGCCACGGCCGTGCTGGCCAGCACGGTCGTGGTGTAGGGAAATCGACGTCGATACTAGTATGGAAACCGACACTGTAACCTTATGTCGTCGATTTTATACAAATAACCGACGTCTATGATTTGATTTTTTTTCTGTCAGTCTGTAGACATGTTGTGGTTGGTCGCAGGATGAGAAACCTGCAGTTCAGTTATGAACTGCAGGTTTTACGACATCCATTGATATCAGCCAACAACAGACCACAAACCTACAAAATTAACATGATGGACAAATTATTATATATGTGATTCACACTCGTGTATAAGAAATTTAATTCATATTATTTTTTCATCACACGCATGTAGAAACCAATAGCAACCTGCAGTTCCATTTATTTCATCTCTTTTCACATTCAGACACATGTAGAAACATTCATGTATTGATGATTTTCACACACATATGACAATTCATAAAAATTCATTCACATTCACACAAAATTAATTATGAGAACAAAGTTATTTTATTCATCATCATCATTGTCATTAAAATCATATTGAAAAATTCCCACTCTTTGCAGGGCTTTTGCCCAATCTTCTCTTACATCATCTAATTCATCTCTCGTATAGGGAGCATGTACATCGAAACGCTTTGCACCTGTGTTGAAGTCCTTAGTTTTAAAGACCTACAAAGAGAATGACGTGCATACATAATTATAATAATATATAATAAGATTCATATATTTCATATTATCTAACGAGACTATGTATAATACCTGTTGTATGTTATCGATTTCCAATACAACATGTTTGATGATTAGGTCCATAAATCGCATCACATAGTAGGCACATGCCCAACCGTTGTCTTGTGTAGCACACTATAAATTGAAACATACAAAATATTCAAAAATACAAATAAGCACACTTCACATAAATAATATATACATTGGAGTCAAAAAATTACTTTCACATTCTTCCAAATGAGTGTCAGATTTTTTTTCTTGGGGACCTTTCCTCCAGCTTTTTTGTACTCTTGTAAAGCCCTATATATGTTAATGTAACACATTAAATTGCATAATTAAATAGTAATGCAGTAACATATGTTAATAGATATAAAAACATAAAATATTTCTCACGAGAATAATGGCTTTTTAATTGCATGTCCATATACATCCAACTCACTCCCTGTAGGATCTAGATAATAGACGGTGAATGTCTTGGGGACAATAACTAATAACTCCCAATGCTTAGAACTACAGGTAAGAAAGTAGAAAATTAATAACTCAATATCCGCAATAAAAATATAATTTGTTTAAGTCCAAATTACAAGCAAAGTAAACTTACTCGACATTGAATGGAGCTATTATCACCGTCTTATTATTTTTACCAAAATATTTAAAAGCGAATCAGGGTCTGTATCTACAAGACTAATCAAAGATGGAACCAAAAATCCCACATGGAAAAATCCAAAATCTTTACATGTCTTGTATAAGTGGCTGCAAAATATGTATTACGTATGCATTAATATATAAGAAACCAGATTACCGTATATAAAACAAGGTATATGGATGTATAAACCAGATTGTCGTATGCATTAATCTCACCATATCCACAGTGTTCAGCCATTCATACTTAAACAACTCCAAAATATCTTGTATAAATATGTTGTTTCCGAATGTTTGACCTGCATTAATGCGTATCCAGAACTTCTATTATGTATGTATTAATACGTATGCTAAACTTGTATAAATAGATTGTTATCGTATGATTTACCTACAACATTCTCAGGAATAGTAACATTTATAGGGCAATTTGGATTATGTTCGTCGATCCATACTACCACACTCCTACAATTAGGACCTATCGAGGCGTGTAGGTCCCCTGGAAGCCAACTCGGTAGTCGAGGAGCTGGAGGCCGAGATGTAGCGGGTCTCATCTTTTTGACTTGTATATATAATTTCATATCAATTGACTCATATATATATACACATTAACAAAGTAAAGTAATGAAAATTTATCATACAATATCAGTATAGAGGACATCGGCTTCGGGCCACAGTATCACTCCGCCTACTGCCTCACCAAGTGTTTCAGCATCTGGGTGTGCATGAGGCAGTGCAAGATTCGTCCAGCCAGCGAGTATATGTATGGAGCTCACACGTACCATGCCATCTGGTACTGGACTCCCATGAAACATGCACCCTTTAAGGGGTGGGTAAGCCGATGCATCTGTAATGATATATCCTTCACTTTGTAGTCGGCATGGCTTCAACCCCTACAAATTTACATAAAGAATGTTATATGCATATATACACAAACATATCATTTTGAACAGACTAGCTATTATATATGCCATAAAAATACTTACAGAGGACGTGCTAGGTGGGTCTATAGGATTACTCCCAACCTCTGTAGTATGAGGAGTAGGAGAAGAGAGGTTTGCCGCAGGTACTGTCTGAGTGGCAGTCTGAGACGCCTGCCACTTGTGAAATGCTTCTTGGAGTCTTTTTTCAATTAAGGAATCTACCTATACATGGATAAAAGAAATGCTAGTTTCTAATTATTGAATTCCCTTTCGCAATAACGTTCTAAAATAAGAATAGGTTACCTCAGCTTGTGAAAGTCCCACTTTTGGGACAGGTTTACGCAGGGATGGCCCAAAGAACGTTTTGATGCCCACACTAGCGCTTGCACCCCTTACACGTCCAGGATGCTCTGGGTTACCCATAGCAACTGTCAGTTCATCCCTTGTGCCCTGAGGGATGAACTTGCCTTCCTTCCTCTGCTCGTGCAGCTCCCGCTAAGCACCATCAACAAAAATTCATAAGTAAACATTACAATAATCAATATCGATAGATTGTTCTCAGAGTTTGATTTTTACAATTTTTGCAGTCGCCTCAGCGGTTGCGGGCTTCGGTATCTCTCCCTTCTTGTTTTGCCTCCCAACTATCCACATAATATGATGAGGCAGAGGTGCGGGAGCAGCAGTAGAGGACTCTACAGTCTCCTGAGTAGCAGTGGGCTGAGTAGACTCAGCTTGTAGTCTTTGGCGAATGCCTACATATCCTCTAGGACCCATTGTGTGGTCGTGCACATTCAGTGCACGCCTTACTCGTTGAGCATCGCTCTTAGCCTAGTTAGTTAGCACATTGATTTGGTTAGTAACACTAAAGGTTAATCTTGAATAGGTGAATACATAAAAATGTATATTAATTAAACTGGGAGTGGTGACGCTTAATACCTTGAATTCATCTGTTTGTCTTTGGGTAACAAACTCCTCCCATTCTCTGCGGCCCAAGTAGTTCCATTGTTGTGTGGCTTCCTTCTTCCTATATTTATTTTTTAAAGAGAATACAAACAAAAATTATTAGTGTAAAGTTAGCGAAATATTGATCAATGTCTAGAATTGGAATCTATCAAGAACATATTCTCAACATCGCGTATGTAATCTCATGTGAGATTGGTCCTATAGTTCCTTAGGACCCTCCCACAACGTTGCATCACACATTTACGATGCAACTTTTCATCCAGATCAAATATGCTATGCAAATTAAATAAAATTGCTATTAACTAGTATCCTAAAAATTAATAATCTACACACATAGAATTACAAATAATAATAACTCACGCATAGTTCCTTCCATATGTGGTCTTTCTTCTCCTTAGGAACTCTATGCCATGATTCTAGGATAAGACTACAATGGCTGCGAGTAAGAACCCCAAGATATGAAACAAATGAGTTGCGATTCACTCCATATGGATTTCCTGTCTGATCGAAATCCATAGCCAATTTGGGTCCATTGCCCCTTTGCTGTATTAACTTGTTCATCATTGTGATGCCCATCACTTTCTCAATTTTCTTTTGCTGCTCATCAAGTGTTGTAATTTCTTCACGGGGTACATCACCAACCTAAAATTTGATAAAAAACACACTTACATAATATAATTATAAATGAACATATTGATAGAAACCTCAGGGATATATTCTTAAAACTTACATTGTCAGGCGGTGCAAGCACGTCCTCACCCTCACGGTGATCATCAACACGGTCCTGATCAGCCATCTGATACAAGTATTAATACTTACACTTCAACAATTCATCACATTTGCACCATTATATACAAGTTCTAGCTTTATCACTCATACTCATCTTAATACTAAACTTCTAGGGTTTTCAAGAAGTCATCCTTTATTCAACATCATAAGAATTACATAATTCAGTAATCCATCAACACAACCCTAAATAGGGAATATTGCCACCTCACATTGATCCTTATGTATATATCATATTCAATTTCAGTAATACTCAAAAAACACTTGTATAATTCATTCTAATACAATTCAAATATGATTTTATAATGTCAATTTCAATTCCCAAGCATATTGACCACTGACCTGATTTTTAGGCAATATTCACATGAAATAGCATAGTCATATATCCATAGAATTTCTCATGGATCGTCAATCAATATAGTATGCAACATGGCCGGTCGAGTTAATATAGGGAATACTCAATCGCCACTCCTCTCTATAGAGTTCAAACATCATTAAAAAATTAGGAAAGTTTAACAAGACATCCAAAATGGAGTTTCCAAAACATAATTAAAATTTCAGATCAATTGGATATACCAATAAAAAGATAATTCAAATACTAGACTGCTATATTTCAGTTTGAATACATGGCCGATTGAGTTTATCTTGGGTAAAATCGGCCGACAAACAAGCCAAAAAATTCTTCCAACTAATATCTAATTTCTCCAAACCATGTACAAATTTCAACTAAATCCTAGTTGTATATAAAATGTTGAAAATCATTTAGTGCACGACTATACTAATCAAATTTTGTATTCATATGTTATCAAAACCCTAATTTATGTCGATTAGGATTTTCAATTCTCAAACCCTAATTATGTGAATCAAATAATGTTTAAATCTTCTCATTAGTTTTAAAACATAATGATTAGATTACCATAATTAATCAAGCTTTAAACAATGTAATAATGCATTCATCAACTTGATGAATCTACATATCAAAACTTTTGAGTGGTTGAAGTAGTGAAGATGTAGCTTAAAACTACCTAGAATTCTAAAACTTGAACCGAGAGAGGATAAATAAATATAAAAGGTTATGCATAGATAAGCACATGAAGAACTTGTAGTGCAATATCCCGCCCCCAAATCCCCCACATTAACCCTAAATTGATATGTGAGTATGTTGTAAATGTGAGTAATATTGTGTAGAACAAAATGCAGTTTGTCATAGAACAATTACAGAATATTGATGCATGTAAACCACACATATAAAAAGAAAGCACACAACCACAACTATAGGATTAATGGGCGTGCCTGTGATACAGGAAAAGTAAGAATAGGGGGGAAGGTCAGAGAAAAACCTGATAATGGATGTGCAGGAGGGCTGGTCGTTCTTCAACTGGCGGCCCTTCTAGCAGCTCGAAGAGGCGGCCGTGCTGGAGGCTTCAAGCGGCGACGCTGCTGGCTGCTTCAAGCGGTGATGCTGCTGCTCCGTGCGGGCGGCGCTGCTGCTCCTTGCTGGCGACGCTGCTGCTCTTGCGGCGGAGAGCTCTGGTCGGGCGGTCGCCGGGCGGAGAGCTTTGGTCGTCGGCAGTGACTGGCGGAAGCAGAGGCAGCGAGTGGCGGCAGTGTCGGAGGTGGAGGCGGAGGCGGAGGCAGAGCAACAACGAAATCGTCGGAGCAAAGAAATCGTCGGAGCAAAAACCCTGATCAGCGGAAATGAATGAAACAGAAGAGGAAGGGTCTGCCTAGCGCTGTTAAGTTAACTATAGGTGTCGGTTGCTAAAAAAACCGATAATAAAAACTTTAAGTGTCGGTTTGCAACAAAACACCGACACTAAAGGGATGTGAAAATTTTCGCGGTTATTCGCACAAAAACACAATGGCGTCAGTTATTGTCACACAACCGACGATAAAAAGTGAGCAAATTTCTGTCTCGCAGAAAACCTTTAGTTGTCGGTTTCTGTCTTAAAAACCGACGATGTATGTCAATTTTTGGAGGTAATTTTTTTCGCTGGAAATTTTGGTTTTGGCGGTTACTTTTAGGTGTCAGTTTCTTATTAAGGAACCGACACTGAATAAAAGCGATACCCGTGTCTGGTCGCCCTTCACATATTGATGTCAGCTTATTTTATACACTGACGCTGTATGGTTTACGTGTCGATGTATTATTACAACCGACACCATTAAAAGTAACGTTATAAGCAATTTCTGTAGTAGTGTTTCACATGATGCAATGTGTTTTTTCGCGGTGTTCGTATTTTTTATTTTGTAAACACTGATAGTGATGGTTATAGTGTAAAATGATTTACAGAGTGCAATTATAATGTATGATATTTTATCATATTATCTTATGATGCTGACAATAGACTATATCCACACTGATTATATTTTTAGTCATAAATATTTTACATATAAAAAATGTTGTTAGTTGTCTCGGAACCGGTTTTCCATTCTTTTTAAGAGGGAACTCACAAACTGTGTTTTGCATGTAATTCTTTAACTTGAAAGTCAATTTCCAACATTTACTGAAAATTAATCATGAAAAACTGCTTAAAAAAACTCCAATTCATAAGTTTTGACCAATCGGTGCCTAAAAGATGGCTAGTTTTGACCAATCCTTTTGCAATCATGATCCTGCAATTGACCCGTTATTATCACCAAGCGGCTAAAACCTCACCATCTTAAAACCCTACTCTTGCTTCCCATCAGCCGCCCGCCCTACATACCCGCTCGAGCCGGCCGTTTTCTCTCCCGCGCCTTCCTGCATACTCGGGACCGCATTTTTCTTGCTGATATCTTCTCCGGCTACCGAGTATAATGGGAAGCTCGGTTGGGAACGGATCCATGGGACCAGGAAGCAGGGGTGGCACCGGCGCAGGCGTAGACAAAGCTGCAGATTTTGCCAATTACTTCTGCACTTATGGCTACCTCTATCACCAGAAGGAGATGCTCGCGGACCGCGTTCGGATGGATGCCTATTACAACGCCATATTCCAAAATAAACACCATTTCCAGGGCAAGGTAGTCATGTAGTCCCGTAATCCTCGCACTTATTCTATGCGCCCCTTTTTTTCGGTCTAGGCTGTTCGTAAAAGCCTAAATGGTTTAAATTTCAACCCACTCTCTGGTCGTTTTCGCCACTACATAGCGTTAAGCAGGTTATCGATCCATACTTTTGATGTATAAGCACACCATTCACCGAGGGAAATGAATGGCAGGTGTTCATTCAGGCAACTTAGCCTTGAGCTTAGGCTAGTAAAAAAGTTCATTTAAACTACATACACACACCCCCTTATCCAATATGCTGTTGAACTGGTAACGTCTGTAACAGGTCCCGTCAAAAAGGAAAAAAAAATTAAATAAAGTAACTTACTTATAGCTCAAGAACATTTCAGAACCTTGAGCCTGAGGAGGCATCTCAAAATATCGACACGGTGTGTTTACTCAGGGAAAGGAATCTTCAGATTCAAGTAATAGCTATTTGATGGCTGCCCACAGTTCACCTATCAGCTAGCACGGGTTTCTACGGTACCATCAACCAAATTTAATATACAGCTCTTGCACTGAAGATGGATGTCATTTCCCCTTCTGTTGACTTGGAACGATAAACCAGATTGAAATCATTGAGCTGTATTAATGGAGACGTGGTTCTTTGATATATCACGAGTAATTGTAGTCACAATTGGAAAGAATAAAACAAGCTATAACAATCAGATTCTGATGTTGTTTTCCTCTATACTTTACACTTATCAATTACCCCAAACTGATGAAAATGCTTAACTGATAGCAACGTTCTTTCTGTTGCATCATAACTGTAAAAGGCTGTTTTGGACGTTGGAACTGGAAGTGGCATTCTAGCTATATGGTGTGCACAAGCTGGTGCCAGGAAGGTTTATGCTGTTGAAGCAACAAAAATGTCAGAACATGCACAGAGGCTTGCCAAAGCTAACAATGTTGGCAGTATTGTTGAAGTGATCGAAGGCTCAATGGAGGACATCGTTTTACCAGAGAAAGGTTAGTAGTTCTTTTTAAATAACATGTATTCAGATTATTATTTTGCAATCAACTATATACTTTGTCCTAACTCTTTCGTCTATCTAATAGGATGTTTCATTTCATGTGACAGTTGACGTTATCATATCGGAATGGATGGGCTACTTTCTTTTGCGTGAAAGCATGTTTGACTCTGTGATTTGTGCGCGTGATCGATGGTTGAAACCTGATGGTATTATGTATGTATTCTTTGTGATAATGTACTACTTTTTGTTTCATTCTTTTAACCTTTATAAACAAAGCACAAAATTCCCGTATTACAGCTGTCTGTGTTCAATAACACATTCCTTCACTCTTCTACTGGCATTGTAATACAATGCTGAATGTGGAAGTATCGGGATCACGTCTAATATGAAGCCCTATAATTTAGGCTTCATAGCCTAAATGCGTTTTGTTGCTGAATGCCTGATCAATATATACAACCTTATTTAATGATATTAATGTAAGCCGTTAGTGCAGATGCATGAAAATGCTTTTTGGGCTTTCTTCATCACTGTATTGGATAAAGATGTTTTGATGTGCAGGCAGCACATAGAATTTAAACAGGAGTTTTTGCAATTTGGAATTTATATAAATTAATTATATGAAGGCCCAAAATTATATTGAACATGTGAATATATGTTAGATTCTCGAATATAGAATTGTGTATATTTGAATGTAAATATATTAATATACATGTGAATATGTATGTGTTGAATTGTTACATATACTTACCCAAAAAAGAAATGCATACATGTACATGGACGCATAGTTTACTGAATGTATCCATATAGATCTGTATACATACGTCTGATTTTGTGTGTCATATGTATGAATGGGTGTGGATTGTATGTGTAAGCAGTATTGATCATAAATGTACATAAATATCCTATAACTAGAAAGTGGGTGCATATTCCCACATGCATGCTCTCTGGCGCTTAGATTAAATTTTATATTCTCGATGCTGTCATACTCACTAAGTCTGTTATTAGTGTACGTACTACGGCTAACCTTTGATACCCTTATGAAATCAGCACATGCTTAAACTTCAGTTTTGTTTGTACACATACATGCAATAGTGATTGCATTTACAACTCAATTTCCTGAAAGTAATCATTTAGCTCTTATAGAGTGCTGAATAATTAATTGTTTATCACCAAGGATTTGACCTGCCATATTCAACACCATTTTCCCACCCGTGGAGATGGAAATTTGCAGGAATTTTGATGTAAACTTTAATAAATGCAGACCTGTTGACGGAAAATTCTTCAAATTAATGACTATACAGAAACCATAGAAACACAATGCACACAGAAATTCAGTTTGTTAATCTAGGATAGTGTTTCATAAAAGTACGCAAGCAACCCATAATATTTATATAATAGCATGCGGATGGAATCAATAATAATCTAAACCAATGACCGAAGTTTGAAACTTTAATATTTAGTAGTTTGTTAGTATTGATTTTTATTGACTATTATATAAAAAAATATAATAACGAAATGATAATTGTTATGACAATAGGAATATTGCATATATCGGTGATTTGGATGAAATGGTCGGTTTGACTGACATACTGACATTTTGAGAGGGTAGATAACCTTGGTTTGAGGGGATACAAGGGAAATTAAAATCTTTCAGTTGCCAAGACACTAAGAATTTTAGAACGAGGGTGGGGTCAATAATTTGGCTGGGGTTTTCTGCAGCAGAGGGTCCATATAATGGAGCTTTGCTTAATGGTTGATATAAGTTGTTTGATGTTTTGGGGTGGGGTGTCCTACCTATCTGTTCCTAAAACCCCTGCAGCCCTGCCCTGCTTTTGTTTTGGAAATTCATTCTTCTCTATTTGAGTTGGAACTGTGCGGTTATTTATAAAAGGCACTTTCTGCAAATGAATGAGAAGCAATTGGTATGTTTTCATATGAATCTTATTGCCAAATGTTTGCAAAGTATTTCTTTCCATCTTATTGGTAAGAAACAATATTGACGGGCTATATTTTTTCTATTGGGAGCCTAGGCTGTCACATTGCTTAGACATGTATGCAAACCTCACTACACCTGCCCACTTGCCTTGTCCTTTGCATCCTAGAATGCTTCAAAATGTTGCTAATTCTCTTCAGTGCTTGCTTTCTAGTGCCTATTGCACCTTATATACAGCTGTGGTTTCTGTATTCACAAGTACAACTTATTTCCTACTGATTAGCAAGTACCCATCCATGAGAATTCACTTCTGTGGCATGCTTCCCACAGTTGGGGCCATAACCTGTTCTTGAACATCAACTTCTAAAATTTCCTTTACCTTTGTTGGGTGCAAGTCTATGTTCATTTATTTTCAGTATCTCAGATGTAATTTGGAGCATAATGAAGCTAAATATGCTTGTATATAATTTCTTTTGTAGGTATCCTAGTCATGCTCGAATGTGGATGGCTCCTATCAGATCGGGGTTAGCGAATCAAAAAATGCAGGACTATGACACGGCAATGGATGATTGGCACAAATTTGTTGCTGAAACTGAAAATTATTATGGTGTCAACATGAGGGTTTTAACAAAAGCTTACCGTGATGAAAATGAGAAATACTATCTACAGGTAATATCCTTTTGTACATTCTTTCTCTATTCAATATTCACACTGACATTGTATTTGGCATAGTCACAATATACTGACTTTTTGAAAAAGTTGCGTTTAAAACGCGAATTTTTCCCTAGACGTATCAAACGGACGAATAATTTCCAATTTGAGCATAGTCACAAAATATTACGTTTTATTCCCGTATTATTCACGAATTACTTGCGTTTGACGTTTTCTTTTGGTTTTAATTTGAGCACACTTTCTCATTTTATACTATTTAAGACTCTTAACTTAATCTGAGCATATATATATATATGGTCGTGTGTATATGTAAATACACACACACATATGTGTGTGTATGCATCATGTATGTATGTATGTGTGTTAAGTATGCAATAGATGTAGATTTATACTTATATATTGTGCAATATATGCATACATATATATGTGTGTGCTATGTACATGTGCAATATCTATATCTATATATGTGTGTGTGTGTGAATCCTCCGATCTTTTGCCGACTTTTACCCGAATGGTTGACCGCATTTTTACCGTATGTTGACCGATTTTTAACCGAATTTCCCGCATAATTCCCGAATCCCAAAATTTTCAGCTCGACTGAACGAATCCCGAATACCAAATTTGTGACTATGGTATTTGGTGCTTAAACCTTAACCTTGTGCAACACTTTTTCTTCATATTCAAATACGTACATTGAAGTAATTCAACAGTGTTCAGTTTAGCAAACCTATTACATATGTCTCTGGGTCAAACTTAATGTATACTTGGATCTGTCTAATGTTGTGCAGTTTTGTTCCAAATAAACTGGTATTATTGTTTCTTATGAGTTAATTGCATTTAGGCACCCTTTCCCTCCCAACTCCAAAATTTCTCAACTTCTCAGAAATTGCTCGAATGTACTCAGGTATAATTACATGAGCAAATACCGACCCTTGCTAATTTTCTATTTTCAAATAAAAAGCATTATCTTGAACCTCTCTTCTTATACCCTTCCCACCATTTCTAATGCTTCTCCGTCCTTACGCATTGCTACATACTGCAAATTGTCCCTTTGGAATTGCTCTATAGCATACTTGCATTCTTTTTCCAAATAACATTTCCATCATCTTCAAAGTCTTCGTCCTCCCTCCATCTATGGAGCTACCACAAACACTGCGACGTTTCAACACCAAGGTTATTAAAATACTTATTTGGTACCCCTCCCCATCTCTCCTTCCTTTTCTTTCTGTTACACCTTCACCTTGCCCCTTACTGCGTCACACCTACTGCATGGAGTTATTTTTAAGTTTGGGACTCTGCTTGTCTGGGGTGGGGAGGGTGGGGTGGAATAATGGGTACCCTAAGTGCTTACTCTTCTAATTTTGATTTTGGGTACAATATCTGATGTTTGGTTCACTAGTTGTATTATCATCATCAAAGTCATTAATGTTTGTACTATTTTCTAATTGCTAATGTCTGGCTCTGTATGATAACTAGTTTGGACTATCTAATCTTCTGTGAACATCAACATGCTAAGGTGAATTTCAGTTCATTTGGTAGGTTTGATTTAGTGTCATTAACTTTTTATGGCAGTTTTCTCTCATTTCCTGCCTACGGGTTCTTCCCATTTTTACTTCCTTTTCAATTGTCACTCTCGATGGTAGTTTTCTTTGTTTCCTTATCAACATCCACAATTCTTTCTTTGTGGGGGGTTACTACATTTCCGACTAACTTTAAACTATTTGGTGTATTTAGACATCTCTATGGAGCAACCTAGATCCCGACCAGATAGTGGGCACACCTGCTGTGATTAGGGAGATAGACTGCTTGCGTGCTACTGTGGATAATATCTCTGTCCTTGATGCAAAATTTTCATCAGCTATCGAATTGGATTCAGTCAGGGTTGCTGGACTTGCTGGATGGTTTGATGTTCATTTTCTAGTATGTGGCGTTTCAAAAATTTATGTCCACTTTTTCAGAACTTTTCCCAAGTTTACCAGTTTTTGTTATTTCAGGGGAATGATACCAACCCAACAAGGCATGAGATCAAGCTAGATACAGCTCCAAGTGTGGAGGACCCAACTCACTGGGGCCAACAGGTTTTCCCAAAACCCGAATCCTTTTAGAATCAGTTTACAACTATAATAATTTGCTGAAGTCCTCATTTTGGTTACTGTAGAGGTTTGAATTACTTAGGTCTTCTTCACTGGAGTCAACTTAAGAGTGCTGTTGGTTCTTGAGCATATAGGCTTTTTTGCAATCATCAATGCCATTTAGAAATTATGAAAAATGCTGACTATGCATCTGAACTGACCTTTCAAGGCAAAGCTTTAGAACTCTGTAGTTGCATATGCAAGTGTGCTGGCAATCCGTTTCTGTTCTTTAGCATTCAGTATAACAATAAAAACAGTAGTTGATCTTAGTGTAATTCAGGTGCTACTAAAACTAAGGGGGCGTTTGGGTGCTACATTTGAGAGTGCTTCTGCATTTGTGAAAAGGTGCAATTTATATTGCAGCTGTTAAGAAGTACCATACTTCGAAGTATCCTGTTCGGCTCAAATGTGACATTGAACACGATTGTCGACCATGTCCACCATTGCCGTTGCAGGTTGCCTGAAGTCTGGTGAAAACAGTAGTTAATAGCTTTTAACCTGCACTCCATCTTCCCAACTGCTAAGACCGGAAAACTCAACAAGGTAAAGAGTCCGGCAACCAGAATTGCACAGGGGGGTTGCCGTCCTCATCCTTTGGCCAAGCATCCCTTGTGGTGGTGCAGCTTCTGCAAGGGTCGAGAGCATTGCTCCATGCTACTTGCAGCAGTGGCTTAGGCAAAAAGAAGAGGAATAACCAGAAGATTGTCACCTACTTGTGTCCTCAAGCATATGTGCGTCTGCTTAGCGGCACCGGAGGCGCCAGCGGCCCGCTGCATCATGCCGTCACCAACAGGTACCAGACAAACTCGACTGACCAGTGACCATGGGACTCTGACGTCCGTCGGACAACATGTTTCCTATTCGATGGAGGATTGGAGCTCTCTCATTTGTCAGCGATGAGGAAGTAGTCCGTAGCCCTAGACCTAATCCCATACGAAGGAGGACGAGGTGAAGCAAGAGGAGCGTACGACATGAGGAGAGAGGAGTTGAGGGAGGACCGGGATTGTGCGAACGACAACTCTCTCCTGACGGACTTTTCCAATCACGCCAATATCGGCGTGATTCCGAAAGCCACATTTTTGAGTTGAAAAATACCGCACGCTAAGTATCAATAATTATCAATTACTAAGATAACCATCCAAGCATAAACGTTGTCAAAACGGTATCCAAACTACTGCGTTCGAATACAATATTGCGTTCAAATTCACCATCCAAACGGCCTCTAAAGTTGATTTCAATAATTGGTAAAATTGTAATTCAGTGTTGGATCTTTGGGATAATCAAATATCAAATTATGCATCTTTATAATTGTTTAGTAGAACATATCAATGGTATGCAATGTTGCAACTTTTCTATGTTTCTAATAATAAGGGAAAGCAAGTAGATAAATCAATATCACTTAGCACTATTTTGTGCAAAGTTAGAAAGAAATTCAACTCTAATGTGTTGTAAATTTTTGATTTGATATTAGATGTTGCATGAAGTATAATCAAATATTATATATCATCAATTAAAACCAATCTTGGATTCCATAACTATTGAAGTAAATTGCTTGTTGATCATTAAATAAAGTAAGTAGCGCTCATGCATGCTGACAAAGATTTCTAACTGCATGGCGACAACATTGGCTGAATTATGTATGTTATTCATTTATTCACATGTGAAATTTTGAATTCATAACTAATAAGTTTAGGACATATTGCAGGTATTAGAGTGTCTATTTACTTAAGTGGTTAGTCTTTTACTTAAGTTGCTTTTAGTCTATTCGTAATATGGGCCCAAGTCTGCCCTTGGCCCATTAGGGTTTGGTCTATGTCTGTATGCTTCCTCCCTTCTCCTATTTATAGGAAAAGGTGGCTGCCACTTTTCTATCAAGCAATAACAGAAAACCTACACGTAAGGGGATTTTCCCCATCATGTCTTGTCTTCCACATGGTGTCATAGCAGTCGAACCTGAGCCGCCCCCAACCCTAAGAGAGAGAAAGCACAAAGGAGAGTTTCCTCCCCTTGCGGGTGGTTGCCGCTAGGCGTTGTTGATGGCTGCGCACAAGGATTTTTCTATCCCTACCTCTTTTTGGAGCCGTCTCCATCTTCACCAACCAAATCATCCAATGAAGTTGCTAGATCTAGATCTACAAGGGCCGCCATGCCTCTGTCTGCCTTGTGTGCTAATGAAGCCGCCGCTATTCTATTCACCGCCGCCTGCCGCCTCCTATGTTGTCGTCGCCGCCGCCTTCCATGCTGCCTCCCTGTATGTTGCTACTGCTCATCCATGCATCCACCCATGTGAGATCTAATCCTAAATCAAGGATCTCCTTTTTTTCGCTAATATTGAGGATCCATCATCCTCTACTCCTTTGGTGGAGATCCGGAAGGATTCCCCCTACTTTTGCTACTGTTTTGGGGCCTTTTTCTGCTGCTGTTCGCCGCCAACATGGCGTATCACTTCTAGACACAACGTGTAGACAATGTTCAGCTTCTTTGCGACTGCGTTCGCCGGATTTTGACACGGCGTGTCACTTTCAGACACGGCGTGTCATCTTGTTGACACGACGTGTCATCTACTTCTACCCCGAGCTTCTGTCAACTGACACAACGTGTCCTTTCAATGACACGACGTGTCGTTGGCTTTTGTTGGCGCTGACTGCTGCTACTGTGCTACCAGATACAACGGTTCTCTTCATCGACAAGACATGTCGTCTGTTAGTGCTGCTTTCTGTATCAACTGGCACGATGTCTCTCAACGACACGACGTGTCTGCTGCTATCCGTTGCTACATCTTGGCGTGCTACAATGATTCTATCATATAGCAGAGGTATCTATACATGGTGTGTCCCTTCTCTCTTACCGGCAACAATTATCTTCCCGTTTTCAGCATTTTTATAATTTTGTTTACACCCCCGGTCTTCCAACCCTACATAACCTTTTTCCTACCTCAATACTTGTTCCACCCCCCTTTTTGAACCTATCCATCCTACCGAGTAACATTGTATCTTCTCTTTCTATCGAAGTTTACATTCCGGTAGTCTTCCTTTTGTTCTTCTTGTTCTAATCAGATCTATTTTGTGCTAATCATATCCATTTTGTAGCCTAATCGGATTTTTACGGGGCTCCGCCCCAGCACCCCCAGATTTATTGCCCTACGGGCTAAACAAATCCCCCTTTTGGGTCGGAGAGAGATCCATTTATTTTTCTATCCGAATCTACCTAGTCGGGTCATTTTGCACCTTGACTCGCATTATCGGTTACCTCCACATTTGCCTATGCAACCCTCGCCTCTACCATTGCTTTTGACTCTCCACCCCATCCACTCTCTTGATTCTTTTCGTGGTTAGCGTGAGGGGGAGAATAGAGGGTGAAGAGTAGAGAGAAGAGATGGAGGAGAGATGAAGGAAAATAATTTAGTAAGCTGCTACATATATTTCCTTGCCATTGTTACGACTAATATATGGATCCTTCTGCTGCTATATGGTGTTCCTTTTGCTTCTATGCGGATCCATATATTGTTTGTTCATGATTGTATTGTTGCTATATCGAGATCTCTGTTGCTATTATTGCTTATTCATCATCTACCTCATCTGCTGCTATGAAGTTACATTTTGGCACGTCATTGTTGCTACTTGTGCTATGATTAACATATTTTACTTGATGCTTTGTGCTTTTGCATTATCTATTGTTCGTGCTTTCTTTGCACGTTGACTTTCTACTGTGGACCAACACTCTCTGGACTCTGTGGACCAGCACTCTCTGGACTTTGACGCCTACTACTGTGATTGATACTTTGTGAAGAGGGAAGATGATGAAGACTTTTTGTTGCTGACTTTACATGGAACTTTGTCTCCATTGCATATTGGAGCTATGCATTTGCTTGTTACTTTGTACACTGGTCTGCTATCCACCTACGTCGTCAACTTTTGCTCATGTGTGCCAGCCCTCTCTGGCTTGTCCATGCTTTGTGCATGTTGACTCTCTATTCGTCTGTGCTTTGTTTGCACATTGACTATTGTTGCTTCTTTTAACTTAGCACTCTCTAGGATTTGTGATCCAACACTCTCTGGCTACTACGACGACGACTGTGATGAAGACTTTGTGCCTATCCGCTATCCGTTCTTTTGCTTAAGATGCCACTATGATGATGAAGAAGCCTCCTTGCCTGCCAAGATATCTGCTGCTATGAAACATCTACTTGAGGGGGAGTCTTTGAGTGCTTGAGTGTTTGAATGTAATGTTGAGGGGGAGAAATTTTTGTATGGGTATGGTTATCTTTTTACTCTGTTTAGTTTGTCTGTTTACAAGCTGACTTGGGATTCTCCCAAGCTTGAGGTTGAGGGGAGTATTAGAGTGTCTATTTACTTAAGTGTTTAGTCTTTTACTTAAGTTGCTTTTAGTCTATTTGTGATATGGGCCCAAGTTTAGCCTTGGCCCATTAGGGTTTGGTCTATGTCTGTATGCTTCCTCCCTTCTCCTATTTGTGGCTGCCACTTTTCTATCAAGCAATAACAGAAAACCTACACGTAAGGGGATTTCCCCCATCACTTCTTGTCCTCCACAACAAGATGCGACTAATGTTTCCCACTTCAACCCATGAATCAATCTACCTCAAAACTTCTCATTCTAACACCATTATTACAAAAGTTCCTAAATTGACCCAGACCCGCCTTTTTCTTAATGTGCCCTCCTTTTTGTGAAGCACTCGTCCATGGATGCCAGTAGTGGTGATTTTTTGCTATTACCTTATTTGCTGGAACCTTCACCTCTTCCTAACTCGACCATTACCAATTTAAATCCTCTCATTCGCCATTTTTGATTCCCCCGTCCTATACAATTATTGTCCAAAATGGCAATGTTTTTGACACGTATAACGTTTAAGAGGAGGTTAAGAGGCACGCAAAATGAACGGACAAGAGGAGGTTTCTGATGGGATCTAGAAGAGGATGGAAATGACTCTATTGGTCGATGTAGGAAGACAATTCTGTCAAATCGGGTCGATTTTTGGTTGAGACATTCAAAAGACTTCAAATTGAATAATTTGATGTAATCCACAATAAAATGGACCTAGGGTTATTTCTGTCTAATTCGAGGCCTTCGGGCTAGTCGAGTCACACAAATAATTTTTTTTACAAATCAATAAGATTAGGTTTTGAACAAAATACACATTTCGGGCCGTGTCGGGTCATAAAATTGCCAATCCTAGATGTAGTAGAAGCCTACTGGGAGTTATAGGTTGGCTGACACTCGCTGTGGAAGCTTTTCATGCTCTTTGAGAATCATAGTCACAAAATTGGTATTTGGGATGCATTCTGATGAGTTAAAAAATGGAATTTTGGGGTTATATGGGAAATTGGGGTAAAATGCGGTTAACATGTGGTGAACCTATGGTTACAATTTGGGAAGTGTGAAAAATTGTAGGATATAAATGTTTATATATACATATATATACTGTAACGTCCCCGGATTCTGTCGTCTCGAGACTTAGGAAAGCCCGAGAGGACAAATCCAAAAATGTTAGGCATTGTATCAAAGTGCGTTGCGGAAGCAATTTGCGATACATGAACATACAACATAACATACACCATAACATTTCTCAGCATTCGACATCTATATTCACAACATGAATTGTACAACTTACATTGCATAATTTAAAAAGAAAGTTTTACAAGTCTTTGAACATGTATGCTAACTAGGATCTACACAATATGTACAACCTGAATACTACTCACTTCATGTCTTTTATCCCATGCTAACTCTGATCCTAAAACATATGTGAAACAACGAATCAATACAAAGTTGGTACGTGGTTGAAAGATACTATACTATGCGAGCATATTTAAAATACTTGAAAAAGAAGAAAGAAAAAGAAAACAATTATTTAAGGTGGAAAATCAGTAAACCCAAGTTATTAATCACATTTCAATGGACATGTATTACTATGGTGGACTTAGCACAATCATCACTTATATTATTGGGCCCTATCCCCACGTACCTTGTACCATTAGGGATCTCCCCACATACCTTATAACATTAGGGAGGTGCTAGTCAACATTAATACTTTCCCTCTCTAATAGGGAGATTAATGAACCATCAGTAACTATATTCCATTTTTCTTTCCTTAGTGTTCAAGGCGGAAAAGTGACAATATGTATAGATATACATCCAACAACATTATTCAATTACATGCAAGTAGTTACTCATAATTATATCATCCAGCAAAAACTAGTCTTGTACTTATATCCACGTACCTGAGTTCAGAGAATCATAGTTATCCTTGATCATCTAGACATCTGGTCACACCTGATGAATAGCAATTAATCATCATTAATAAAATATTCACCATTATTAATGGTATTTAGGTCTAAATTAGGGTTTGGCCCAAATCTAGGTTCAAACAACCTGGAACTTGTGTCTGATACTTTTGTTCTGATCTATAGGTCATTATTAAGGTCTAATACGAATTTCATATTTTTTCTGAGGTTTTCTCTTTTTTCTAGAATTAAAACGAGGTTTAAAGCATCAATTTATACATTTTTGATAACGAGGAACCTCTCCCGAGATCGACCACTATTGGACCCCACCCAGCCAAGGGTAAACCCCGGAATGAGCCGTGTACATGGGGGCACCGCGACACGCTCAATAACGTGGGGCCTTGTTGCACCCCGAGGGTTACGCAACCAGAGTCGAACCCGGGTCCCTTCATTGGGGATTGTCGAGCTGCATCGCTCGACTACTCCCTCGCCCCAATTTATACATTAATAAAGAAAGACTGATATTTTGATATTATAATCAGATCAGAGTCATCATATGGTCTCAAAATGATATTAGGATTCTTCATTGTTTTTATCAGATTTAATCTTAGATCATTTTCTAATTATTACAATTATATGAACCCTAAAAAAAGCATCATCTTGCAATTTAAAACCAGCAATAATACTGCTTCAAAGGTTTGGTTTAAGGATTTCAAAATAAAAGGGCATTTTTCTAAGTCTTGGAGCTATTTTTGGGTAATTATTTGGCTATACGAGTTGTTTATAACAAATTTTCTAAGAAAACACTATTTTTTGAATTGGGGCATTGATTTACCTCTTAGAACACTGAAGGCCGTTTGATCCTGGGTTGAGGATAGCTAGCATCACGCCATGTGGAACATGAGGGGCGCAGTTCCGTCTCCCTGGTCTTCTTGGTCTGACTGTGTGAGCCAGCCGGTTCCTGGATACCCCGATTGGGCTCTAGGAGTCTCTCTTCTGTTCGTGTTCTCAACGCGATCTACGTCCGTCCCCACGGCTGTGCGACTGCCGTTCCCGTACGAGAGCCCACTGTGAGGCTGGTCTATGGCGTGATCGTGAACAAACCAACGACCTGTAAATCAGCCTCGGCCCTTCCTCCTCCCCGTGCCCTGATCCCACCGACAGCCAACCTGGATGCGTGGAACTTTGCTCTCCCGCTCCAGCATGCGCCGCCTGCAAGCTTCCTCTGCTTCCCTTAGGCTCGAGCGCCTCCACGACTACACAATCCAGCTATTGATGATGTCGAGGGGGCCATCCCCTTGGTGGTCTGAGGAAGGATATGACCTCACGTCGTCCCTCTTTATTCTAGGGGTCGAGCGGTTCTCGATTGAGTGCCAGGACCTTGACAAACCTGAGTTGACCTACGTGGATCCTTGCTGCAGGAAAGAAGAAGACGATATCCCACATTCCTTTACAAAAATCAAAGTGCCGAGAAGGAGCTCTGCAGATCTGGGATCTTGGAATCGATGTTGATGACTACATCAACGCATGGTTCGCCGTCCTCTTCTTCGGTCACCCTTTACTCATGCTGCAGGCAGCAATGGAGATGGAAAGAGGGGAGATATCTGGTTCCCTCTGTGTAGGTGAGGAGAAGGTATACTCGAGGGGTCTCCGACAAGGAATGAGGTTTCGACGAAATTGGCGAAATTTTGCCCAAAAATTTCGATTTCGATAGGATCTGGTATTGAAATGTGCGACTGAGTCGATTTTGATGATTTCGATGAGTTTCGCCGAATTTTGATGATTTTTATGAATTTCGCCAAATTTTGATGAAAATTTCGATAATTGCAATCCTTGTTATTGTTGTTTTTTGAAGAGGAGCAAAGGGGGATTGGAGTTATTTGACCATTTCGTACTTATACATAGTATATACTTATAGTATATCATAATTTCATTGCATATCCCTAATATTTGCTAATAATACTTATGCAATGCATGCTTTTTTAGTTTCTACAATGCAGACGACATGTATCCTAGTGGTGGTTTATTTGACAATGAAGGTGCTAGGAAGCCAACCAACCAACAAATAATGATTTAGCTTGGAAACATTGCACTAGTGTTCTTTGAACCAATGAAATGATTGAATATTGAGTCCATATTAACAACAAACTATCAACCCTAGTAAAATGTGTGGGTATGCCCTACATATCCAATATTTGATATTGTAACACAAATTAGTACATGCATGTATATAGCTCATTCTTGCAGAATTACAATACTTAATTCCTACATTTTCTCATCGAAACCCTTCATCGAAATCCTCAAGAAACAAGACAGTGCTCTTACCTCCCACATGAAGGACCACCCCCCCAACCTACCCCCACATAAAATTTTATTGCATAAAACGATGCATTTAGGTGTAGAGATCACGCCTGTAAAATTTCATAAATTAATTTGTTCATTTTGGTGTCGAAACAGGCACGGTTGCATCTATCAAAATTTTTGTCGAAATTTCAAAAAATTTCGGTTTCCATGCTGTTGAAACGACATCGAAATCGGATACCTCGTTCCTTGGTCTCCGGGAACATCTCTAAAAGAATGAGGCAACTAAACTACTGATTTCACTCCTTGATCCGACATTTGCGTGAGTTTTGTTAAGTTGGGTCTAGGCTGCCTCTTCCGCAGAATCAAGAGGTGGGTGACAAAGTCTCCGTTCTCCAATCAATTGTTGGCCTAACTACTAAATAACCAAAAGATTAAAGTTCGACACAATTGTTTCATCAATGTCCTCAATTTCAATCGATTATATTTCCTTGTAGCAATCTCCAAACATTTTGGAAATTTTGAGGTAGGCTCATAATATCCCTAGCTAACTTCTATCAAAGTTTGAGATACATATTCCATTACTTGATCATGCAAATAAATTCTTCAAACAACCTTACAAATAGGTGTATAAACCTTGAATACAAACCAATCAATCATCAAATCTTCATTAACCAGTTTAATGTGATTATCATGGTCACTATAACTCCCAAGGGCCACTTTATGGATGTTTTGTCTCATGAATACTCAAATCGATTAGCAAAAATCATATATCCTAATTGAACTCAGTTAGGCATCATAACCATCATTTGCACCTCCAATCACGCCTTATCGCATGTAACGAGACATGATTGGATGCACAATTTGAAATTTGGGGTCAACTATCTACACAATATTTGTAGTTCTCAAATTCTATATTGGGTGTCAAAACCCTAAAATCTGGGTTATCACATATACATACATATATACTGCACACTCGCATACATGTATATAAAATATGTATTGCATGCATAGAAATATATGTATATCCAATTATATACACAAATTTATATATACTTGAAAACAGCCAGAGGCTGAAACATTATAAAATAGGAAAAGTTGCATAAAAGAAAATACAACGTAAAATGCGAATAATCACAAACAATATATGAATAAAACAAAATATTAGGGAATTTGGGAGTTATTTAACCGTCACATGCGATTGGGGATTTTTTACATTTAAATTATGATTTTTTTTCTTCGAAAAAATTGACGATCATTGTGACTATACTGAGAATGGCTAGTTACATATTTTTAAGGTGCTAGGCGCTGAGGCTCCATATACCTCGACATGTTTAGGTCTCTTTACGTTGCCTTAACCATTCCAATGCTTTGGAGTTTGCCAACATTTGAATAAGTTTTTCTTTTACAAGTTTATTGCTTCGGTCCTTGGTTGGGATAAAATGAAAGTGAACAATAAGGACACGATAGACATATAAATTCAACGTTGGATGCTTAGTACCAAAAGAGATGCAAGTGGTTTCACATAACATTTTTATGAACTTGCATATATCTTTAATTGATTCCATTCCCGTTGAGGTGGACAAATTTTAATTTCCATCAGTTGGCATGCTATTCATGAATGCTTTCCGAATATATAACACACTCGCAAGTGTAAGAAAGCTAGAGTTCCATCTTGTATGGACATCTTAACTTATCCTCTATTTTTTTCAAGAGAAACAATATTTATACATTCTGAAAACTCATTAGCAACGTTCCAAACTCCCTTTCTTTTTATGAAGACACTTTAGGCCATTAGTTACTTTTAGGTTGAGGATGTGATCATATGTTCGTAATAGATGTGGAAGAAATGACCATCGCATACCAAGTCATTAGTCAACTTAGATCTTTTAAGTCACCAATAAAAACTTGGTTAGCTAATGTATTATCTAACTGTGCATGAGATTTTTTTTTTCAGTCTTTCAATTAACAAACATTGAAAAAAAACCCTTTTGCAATCATTATCACCTATTCAATAACCGTGAGCTGAAGAATTCAGCATTTGGGAATTCAGGTGAAGGATGGTCAAAATACAGTCAATGATTTTGGAAAAATCGAGATAAATCAGTGGACACACACATTTCTACATATTGCACACATGCAAATATGAACATATATTGCAAATAAATGTGAACATATAACATATATACAGAAAAAAACTTTATAAAATAAGAAAATTGTAAAGTGCGAATGATTCATGATTACTAAGGGAATAAATGTAATATATTGCAGACATGCAAATATGTGTACATATTAAGGACTTGAGAGTTATTCGACCATTTCATACGACCGTTTCATATGTCTAGGGAAAAATCATTTTGTTAATTTGATTTTTTCAAAAAGTATGATTATATTATGACAATGTCTGCAATTGTGGGTCTCTTATAAGGATGAGAAAACAAAGATGAACTAGGAACCCTTTTTATGCGTGATTCAATCATCATTAATATATTGCATCGTCAAACAAATGTATTAATACCTAATTGTGACACAACTCCATAACTGAAATATCAAGCTGTTTCTCCTAATCCATCTCTTAATTTTTTATGATACTTATCCTGCTATCTTAGCATCATCATGTAAAATACTACACAATTTTCTTGTAGCTTAATATTATACTAATGAAATGCTGAAATGGCAAGTCAAACTCAATAATTAAAATTGTAAGCAACTTGTGAAAATTTAAAGGATCTCGCTTAGTGATCGAGTGGTCAAAGACCCAAATACTCATAATCTTGTCAATATCATTTCCCCTACAGTTGGACGCCCAACACCCCCGCAAGTATTTACAGTCCTATGGAATTTCAAAGTCCCATGTCTACTATTATATAAGTATTTTGTTACAATTAATGATGCTTTTAAGTCTTCAAAAATTTCTACATAGGAAAGTTGAGCTTGAACTCGAGAACCATGTCAGTTGTCTACGTTCGATTCACAAAACTCAATCTTTGTATCTAGATGGATGGTGAATGTTTATTTGTTTAACATATTAATCCAATTTTTGAACATGTAAATCACAGTGTTTTGAAAAGCGGCATGAGTGTCCACTTAAGCGGCCACATGAGCGCCACAAGGTGCTGGTCGCTCAGTTGGAGCTTTAGGAAGATTTTAGGTGGCTTTGAGTTAAGCGATCGCTTATTGTCTCTGCTCAGCCCGCTTGGGAGGCTGCTTCAAAGCTGCTTTAGGCGTCCGCTTCTACCAGCCTAAAGTTTTAGGTGGCCATCTGTAGGCCCAATAACTGCCATCCCACAAATTTAATACTATAGTTTTCCAATGTAACTATATATTACAATATTCGAAATATGCTACTGTAATTTAAAATATATTACTGGAATAGGGAAATATAATACTGTTATCTCATATATCTACAATATAGCATAGTATATTATCAACTAAACATACATTCAATTATTTAATAGCTATAATATTATATACTATATATTTGTCTATACTAATATTCTTAAACTTGAATGTAACAATGTATTCTACTGTATCCTATATCCTATCTCTTGTACTGTTCTGTACTGTGTATGTATTATCCAATAATAGTAACTAACTACTTATTCCTTAAATAATTAGAAGTGACTGACTAGTATGTAGATAACTACTTAATACTTAAATAATTAGTTGTGACTGACCACTATATATATATTATATAATGTGTACCACTAGTCGATGAACAATAGTTATAATTAGGTTCTGGCTATTGCTGTGTCTAGTACTATAGTATATTACTATATTAGTATATTACAATTTAGGTAACTTATTAATGATAATCACAAAAGTACTCAGATTTATATAAATGTTTTACATTTTTTGTAATATAGTTATGTTATAAACTAGTTACATAGTTGTGTAGGGCAATGTTTACACACATTTTGCGGTTCAGATACATGTATAAAAGTTCCTACATAATGATAATTTATATACAAATATGTGTACTTTTCTTCAAAACTACATAGGAAAGTAAGAAACTGCTTTTTCAAAAAGCGGCCGCTTGAGCATCTGCTTGGCACTCAAGATGCCGCTAGGTGTTGTCTGCACGTCTCCTACTTCCCTCCTGCTTCCCGCTGTTTGAAACATCGATAAATCATCATCATTAAGTCTAACACTATCTTTTACCCTTTCTACCATGTTTATATTTAGATAATCTTCTTGATGAAAAACTTAGACATGAAATGACTTGTAGACAACGTTGTAGGACTGAACCGGTGAGCAAACCGGTGAGGTTTCCGGTTCTCGTTTCACAGGTTCAAGTAGTGGTTGGACTGGTTTACCCAGTAAGTCAGCATTGCATCGTAATAGCATTGAAAAGTTAAAGTATATGAAAAGACAAACAAAAATAAATATATAAAGTGGAGTATGAGAAAATAGCATAGCAACAAGAAGCACATCATTGCACATTATAATACAATTGACATCTACACCTCTTACATGAAAATATCAATAGAACATGTTTTTATTAGCAAAAATCACTCTTTTAAAAGATGGCCAAGGCGTCCGCTCAAGCTCCCAAGGCCCATGGGTGCCTAATTTTGGCCTTCGCCTAGGTAGCTGCAATTAAGGACTCACTTTTTTCCGCCTAACCCACTTAATTGACCACTTAATTCCCTGCTAGGCCGCTTAATGGGCTGCTTTTTTAAAAGTGATGTCTAATTGTAAAAATAGTTGTGTATAATATTATACATGTACAATTGTCTTTATACTATATCTTTATATGTATGCTACATACAATAACACAGTATATTATACATAATGTTGAAGACGGGTTTTGATATGCACAATAAAAAATATCTTATATGATATGTAATCATATTGAAGTATGTAATAATAAATTTGTAGATTTTTCAGTAAAAATTATATGTAACTACATACATTATTGTCTTATTTGTTAAGAATGCAACCATGTGCCTTGTGTATGAGTACATTGCTATTTATTATGTATGGAAAAAATATATAAATTTAATAATCCAATTTTTTAATAAAGCACCTGCTTGGTGTTTGAGCGGCCACAAGGTTCTGTCCGCCCGCTTTCCACTTTCTATAGAATTGGCATAAGGCAATCAACACTGCCACTAGCATTTTAGGAAAAGAAACATAGACAATAGCTTTAGACATTTGCATAACCATTGTCGTGTTCAGAGTATGCAAAAGACTGAGTAAAGTAGGTAAAATACTGTAGCTAAGTAGAAATATTCCTAGTAGATGTAGAAAAGAGGCGCCCAAGTAATTGCAAGAGGACAGCAACTACAAGAAATGACGACAACAACAATCAGCAAAATCAACAACAAATATCAGCAATGGTGACACCAACAGCTCAAGGGAAACACAACTGCCGAATAGTGAAATGATTGGAAGAGGGAAATGAGGAGGAAGTTTAGGAAGTCAATGAATAGGGAAGAGGGAGGAGGATCATTTGCACCTGCAACAGTTGAAAGAAACAACAATAAATGCAACATATGACTGGAGAAATGCCACAGACATCTGCAAATAAAGTGCACAACAACATGGGCTAGACAGAATCATGGTTTTCATACCTGACCCAGAGGTGTTGACTCGCAAATCTATCGGGTCATAGGTCTCTGGTTCAACTGACAAATTGACTTGGTGGACCCAGTGACGTCATCATGAGTCATGACACCATATGCATCATTTCCCACAACCCCAACTATTCCATACATTTATACTCACTTTATTAAGTAATTTATAACTTGTTTTGAGCATGGCAAAACCATTTGTTTGCTTCTTTATGAATAAATTCTTTGTTTTGTATGTTTGATGTTTCATGATTCAGTATCTCATGCTTTTATACAGTACATTACACACACACACACACACCCACTTATATAATTTTATATGGACATATATGTATATATATGTCCATATATACATATACATACACCTGCTTGTATAACTATATATGGACATATCTGTATATATCCACATATACATATATGTATATATTTTACTCCACAAGGAATTTTAGAATTGGACCTGGTTGGTCTCTACTTGGAGTATTGTTGCTGATGCTTGGTCTTAATGGTTGATAGGCTGGCACGTAATGCATAGTAGGAGGTGCAAAACCTTAAGACAGATGACAATTGATATTTGCTAAGTTGTTGTGCAACAGCACCATACTGACAACATAGCAACAAAGCTCTGAGCTTGTATCCATCAAAAGAGGGAGAAGATTACATGCAGTCTGGGGGGGGGGGAGTGGTGCTGGCGGCAAGTGTCTGAAAAAGGTGGCAAGGCTTCAACCTTTCTGCTGCTAGCGACATTGTACAGATGATGCCAAAGCCAGAAGGCGAGCGGTGCACACTACACACCAGAGACGTTCATACTTTGCATATTGTGTTTTCTGCGACAGGTTCAGACATTTAGCTTCGCCCACTTCGGGTCCATATACTTTCTCCAGAGTCCAGTCCAACTGCTAACTGAATTTTGGGTATATCTGGTCCAGAATGGCAAATCCGTACCTGACTAGAAAACAGTATTACTTTTCTTTGTAAGTCCCAGTCTATTTGGGGTAAAATAAAAAAGTAAGGACCTGAGCCCACTGAATGCAACATTAGAGGTCAGGTTTTAACCATATTTTACTAAGCAGAACAAAAGAATAGTAGACTTGAACCTGGTTTGTCTCTATTATTGTAGCTGAATGCTGTCTCTGTTTAGATTTCTGAAATAAACAAGAAAATATGATGATTGTCAAATAAGTAAAAAATGTTTTGTTTAATGAAGATAACTTGTCGGAGTGGCCTCACTAACATTTATCTCATTTTGATCCAATAGGTCTTCCTGTTGCATCCTCCCGTTAAAGTAAACAAGGGTGATGATTTATTGGTTTCATTTACCATGACCCGTTCAAAAGAAAATCACCGATTGATGGATGTTGAGCTTTCTCATGAATTACAGAAGTTTTCAGGGGACATATTCCCACGCATTACTTCCAGGTTCTATATTGAATGAATCTGCCAGTCATCTTTATTTCAGGTGAAGTGTTTATGCCCCTTTTAAAATCAGAAGAAGCATATATATCTCTAAATATTCAGCTGTTTTTTTGTTCTGAACTTATTGCTTCTCCAATGATAAAAGACATGATATTGATGGCTAGAAATGATCAATATTCGTTGATTGAGAATTTTGGGGATCTGCTTTACCTTGTCTCTCATTGCTCACGTGTCTATCCACTTTTATGCTTTTTATGAGTAGTAACATTTAATTTGGTATCACAGACTGGCACTGATATTGATGACTCTTTTCTCTTTCAAATAGACAAATATACAAACAGTTACAAGCAAATGTCTGCCTTATCCGTTGTCCGTTTCGATTTGTTATAACCATGTTGTGGAATAGGGGATCGGTGGCTATATAGTAGAAAATTATTTCAGATCTCTGTTGTAGATATATATACAATAATTAATCAGAATATGCTTAAATGTTTGTTTCTCTTGGTCACTTATTGCAATAGAAGCAGTTCAGTGGTTAATGCAAAATCATTGTAAACAAATGACTTTTGTTTTTAACTATTTGCTAGAAGTCTAGTGATAATGAAAAATGAAAAAAGAGAATACATTAATTTTGTAATGAAATTTCCATTTATTCTAAGCGAGGAAAATAAAATCATTGACCACTAACATTCATTATTCTCGATTCCTGATTGACTTTCTGACCATATTGAAAATATGATCATTCCTAACTAAATTACTAATTTTAACTAAGAATTTAACTCTTTGTTTAGATGAGATATATGAATTTGAAGTGCACGTTTGACTCGGACATACAAGCTCAGATATAGGAAAAAAACGTACAAAATGGTAGTCACTCACCTCAAGGCATAATTTGCTCCTGAGAAACTTTTTTCCCAGAATAATACAACTTCTGCCAGTGGTAGTTAAACTTTTATTTAATTTTATCATACACAGTCTTAAAAACAATCCTGCACGGCCACTGAGTAGTCAATTCATCTAGTATTTCAAAATGCGAGGTACCTGCTTGAGTATATGGGTATTAGATGTTACTTTTGACCTGCCTAGGTCACTTAATAGAGCACTCGAATATCTTTGAGAAAAACGTTCAAATTGGTAGTCACTCCCCCTCAAGACATAATTTGCTTCCGAGATACTTTTGTCCCAGAATAATCCCAACTTGTGCCGATGCTCGTTAAGACTTTTGATTACTTTTATTGTGCACCATCTTAAAAACCATACTGCAGGGCCCACTGAAGTAGTCAGGTCCCCTAGTATCTCAAGATGCATAAGCACCACCTGCTTGAGTATTTGGGTATTAGATGTTACTTTTGGCCTGCCTAGATCACTTAATAGAGCACTCGAATATCTTTGAGAAAAACGTTCAAATTGGTAGTCACTCCCCCTCAAGACTTAATTTGCTTCTGAGATACTTTTGCCCTAAAATACTCATAACTTCTGCCGGTGCTAGTTAAGACTTTTGATTAGTTTTATCATGCACCGTCTTGAAAACCATACTGCATGGCCACTGAAGTAGTCAGGTCCCCTAGTATCTCAACATGCATAAGCACCACCTGCTTGAGTATTTGGGTATTAGATGTTACTTTTGGCCTGGCTAAGTCACTTCATTGAGCACTCGAGTATCTTTGAGAGACGCTTGCTCAAACAATTTCCTAATTAACACTATTATTTAGAATTTTGGACTTGCTGCATTGCTGTTTTTCAAGTTCTACGTTATTATTGCTATTTATTTGACTTTTCTGACTGAATTACAATTACCTGGCTTAATATAAATAGACGCATATCTGCTAAGGCGACAAAGTTTTCTATGCTCTTCTAACAATGTTCTCTATGCTCTTGTGCATTGAATTCCTTGTTGCATAGGTCTTTTATCAGTATCCTCCTTTTCTCTGAACACTGTCGTTTTTTTGATCAGTTTCCTTCTCTTTGCACCTGGTATATCTTTTCAGATTGCTCGATGTAACTCATCTTTGTTTGAGATATTCAAATAGTTGAAAAAGGCTCAATGGAATTTCTTGTCGCAAAGCCTTTTTTTCACATCCTCCTTTCCTCTCATTACTGTGATTGCTTCTTAATCAGTTTCCTTTTCTCCGCTCGTTGTGTTTATCTTTTGAAATTCCTCATCATTACTCATCTTTGATTAAAACATCAAAGTAGCAGAAAAAAGCCTCCTCACTTTCAAATCGGTAAAATCAATATATATATATATTTGTTATACTTTCCAGTGATGTCAACTCCATCCAAATTGGCTTGATATCCTGCAACATCTATGCCAGACGAGCATGTGAGAAAAATGTGGATATGCATTTATTAAGATCAAATGCTGATGTGAAATCGATATTCAGCAGACACTACAATTTGTCTGCAATGCATGTAAATGCTATCAATGGTGAGAGGAAAGTTGGAGGAGAATGGTCTTCATTGACCGAACATCAAAATGAACAGGGACATGGAATGTTCTAGGGTTATGCATGGCCATCTCATTGATTTTGAAGTGCTACTACTTGTTTGGGCAATGGATGGAAGAATGGCCCAGTGCATGACAGTGCATTGAGTCCCATGGGATCATGAGTTTGCCAGTCCGTTAGCGACTCCGGTGCCTGTTAGGCTGTTACTCTTTTTTCTAATGAAGATATTGATATCTTAAAAGAACATTGTCAGGTTGCGGTGCTCCCACGCATCCATTAATGAGTATGATAACATGTCAATGGTGAGAGGGCTGGAAGATATCTTCTTTGTACACATGGGGATTGGGGTATCATCAGGGAAGAGGGGGGGGGGGGTTTAAAAGAAGAGGTGATCAGGGAAGCTGATCGAGGGGGGGATTTAAGTAGCGGCTTATCTTTCCTTCCTCCAAGGATTTTCTCTGTCTTTATTGCTGTGATGAGTTGATTAATAGCATCGATACATGGATTTGAAGGTTGTCAATTGGAGGTAACATCAAGGTGGTCAGGTTGCGATGCTCCTAGGCATCCATTCATGGCAATGATAACATGTCAATGGCAAAAGGGCTGGAAGATATCTTCTTTGTCTCTAGGTGTACAGATGGGGATTGAAGTCTTGTGGGGGAAAACGTGGGGGGTGTAAAGAAGAGGTCATAATAGGGCATCATGATCAGGGAAGCTGATCAAAGGTGACTTGGTGTTAAAGAGAGCTATTCCATATTTAATTTTTCAATGCTTCAGTTTGGCTTCTTTTTGTGACTGTCACAGCCTCATGCAATCAGAAGCAAGGTGAAATCTATGAATTTACCAGCTTTCTTCTGTGTAGTTTTGTGGGTATGGTGAGGTGGTGCTGTTGTGAACAACCCGGAAGTGGCTTGTCACTGGGATTGTCATGGTGAATGCCTAAGGGAACCCTTATCAAGATCATGATGACGGATCTTGGGATTGAGGCTCTGTTGGACTAGGGAAGAGTTCCTGGAATCTTTTTTGCCTTGTTTTTGCATATTTCAGTATGGTTTTTTGGTCTGTGCATGTCGGACTTCGAATTGCTAGTTAATCTGATTACAAAATTTTGAGTTTGTGCGGGTGGATTTTCTAATAGACGCAAGACATTGAGATTGAGTAGTAGCCTGGCGGCTAACAAGTCGCTTTTGCTAGGCGGTAACGAGTTTATGTGTTTTTATCCACTGGACTTGTACAACATACCCATATAACTTCTGCTGTTATTAAAAATATCTATTTGGTATCAAAGTCCACTTCTGCACGAAAAGACCACTAAGGTTTTGCAATTCAAAATAGCTGTATAGTGTGATTATGTATATTATACATACTGTTTACATAGCTTTCAAGGAGGACTGTCGTGGTATCTATCATAACATGCCCTGCTGACCCCTTGCTATCGTGGTATCTATCGTAACATGCCCTGGTGACCCCTTGCTATCGTGATATCTATCGTAACATGCCCTGGTGACCCCTTGCTTAAGTTTAGAGTGACAGTTGCGACATAGTATGTATAGCCTGTTGTTTTGCTTGATTTAGTATTGTGTCTATTACTTGTATGTCATTCTATGAACACGGGGCCGTTGCAGTCCACATTCTTGAGCACACAAATTTAACTTTATTGATAAAAATTGACTAACCGTTGTCCTTTTTTTGTAGCTTCAGTGCGACATTGCTTTGCTAGAAACGGGAACAATGTCGTGCCCTTTTCCTTGGAAGTTAACTCAAGCGGAGTAACAGGAAAGCTCAACTGCTTGGGCACTCAAGTCTTGATGCAAGTTAATTTTTTCCACAGATTGGATCTCACTATAACATGATTCTAGTTTGTGAACTCAGAGATCAAGCAAGTCTCTTAACAAGTTTAACACGGGGTCCCTTCATGATTGCTGGAGTACTGTATTTCAGTTTTTGCTGTTATACTGGGTTGAATTTGTATATGTAGAGAAAAAACATAATTTATGTTTGTTACTGTCAGAAAATCATATTTTATTGTTTAATTCTATCCAATGCCTATGTTATTGTTGCTAATATTTTGCGAACAGGCTGCTCTTGCCGATAACTTAAATTTTAAAAATGTGCAACATTTTTGCTCGATAATTTTCTTAGGTGGGGGCTGCATTCTCTGTCTTACAGGTCTTGCCACTTATAAAATTGCGGGCCTCATCGTCTGGTACAAAAACAATGTTAGTGGCAGGCGTTTTTAGGGATGTCAATTTAAGGATCTCCATATCCACCGCCCATCTTCCGTTTGCGTCCATGAATCTAATTACCATGTGGATGCTGATATCATTAGGAGGTTGGTGGAATAGCTGTTGAAGATAGGATTACACGGATAAGCAATGTCACCCAGACATCCAGTGCTTGTGTTATGTAGCTGTATGCTTCCAAATATTATATAACCGAATAATAGTCACCTTCCAACAAAAAAAAAAACTCTGATGCTAAGATTGCTCCGGTGTATACGGACAGTAGTCTGAATTCATTTGCGACCTCTGTAACCTCCTGTCTTTTCCGACTTCTCCCCATGGGAATCTGATGAGCCTGCTGAAACGTCCAGAATCCGATCTTGACCATTCAAAATGGTTTTTTTTTTAACGGATGAGTGGATTAAACCCATGGGTATTTTTGGGATGGGGATAATATCTTTTTGGTGCCTGACAACACTCTCCATGCATATGAAAATATTTTCATGCACTCTTGCTCTCGCTCCCCCCGCTCAATCCCTCTCTGGTAATCTCCTTAATTCCCCTCTCCGATCGAGACCTAGATTCATACATGTTCTTCAACAACGGCGACGAGATACACCAACACCGATCGTTGGTGTTGTTGGTTATTTTAGGGTTTAGGTCCAACAAGTTCAACCCCATCGTTGTTGTTGTTGGTTATTTTAGGGTTTAGGTCCAACGAGTTCAACCCATCGGCCTTCAACGCCTCAAGCGACACTCGGGTTTGTTGACACCGATCGTTGGTGTTGTTGGTTATTTTAGGGTTTAGATCTTAACAACTAGTTCAACCATTGGCCTTAAACGCCTCAAGCGGTGCTCAGGTTTGCTGTTGTTATGTGATTATGCAAATATCATGTTGTTATTTGCGTCTTCCTGCTTGACGTCCTCTTGATCGCTTCTCCCTGCCTACTTCTCATAAAACTTGCTTGACGTCCTCTTGATCGCTTCTCCCTATTCTACTTCTCACAAAAATATAATATTTCTTTTACTTTGCATCTACACTAAGTGTATTTTTAAAAAAGTTACCTTGTCGGTGAAAGGAAGTACTTTATTCATAGTGTCAAGTGAAAGGAAGCCCTTTTATTCATATTGTAGCAAGTTACATCTGTGAAAGAATGATTTTAATATCATGTATATCATTTTTCTCCATTTCCGTCAGATTATATACTTTTCAGAAGAAATATATTATGAGTGTGACTGCGGACGAATGGATGAAGGAGATGAAAATGGCTTTAAAAGAAATTCAACAAGGTGCAGTCGCTTATGTATCATTGTTAGTGCATCAACATACACACCAAAGTTCTGTCAGTGTGCCACCGTCACCTTGCCAAGATGATACTGAACAAGGTTCAGCACGCCAAGATATCCAACAGAGACATTCTGTCAACAATACATCTGTATTTGACGTAGATCTGAATGAGATGGTTTGTCAAGAACAAGGCTTGGAAGGAATGTCACAGGAAGTTCCATTGGTTTCTAATGATAACTTAGAGAATCCAGAAGAAATTGGTTTTGTAGACCAAGCTAATTTTGATTTCTTACAAAGAGATTTGTTTGAAATAGACACCACTTCCACATATCAGTATTGCATAAACATTCCTGAAATGGAGTCACAGAACATTGAGAGGACTCAAATAGATCTGAATGAGACATGTGCGCCTTCTGAAAGCACCAAAGAGGAGAATGATTTTGAACAAGATCATATAAATATCTTGGATGGTTAGTCCATAAACATTTCTTTATTAATAACGTCGTTCCTTTTTTGCATGCTCTATTTTCCTTTTCTTTATCTCATTGGTCATGTTCTCCCTATCCTCATTCCTCCTCTAGGCAACATCGTTCTTTCGTTTCTCCCTATCCCCGATCATTTTCACCTCCTCCTTATTCCTTTTCTGAAGCTTTGTGTTCCTCTTCTCCGTAACACCTCATTCCTTTTCTATTCTTTTAGATTCCTCTTACTTCATTTTCACTTCCTTTTTTCTTTTCTCAAGCTCTGCATTCCTTTTCTCCGTAACACCTCGTTCCTTTTCTATTCTTTCAGATTCCTCTTACTTTCTTTTCACCTCCTTTTTTCTTTTCTCAAGCTCTACGTTCCTCTTCTCCGTAACACCTTGTTCCTTTTCTATTCTTTCAGATTCCTCTTACTTTCTTTTCACCTTTTCCTTTTTCCTTTTATCAAGCTATGTGTTCCTTTTCTCCTTAACGCCTCGTTCAGTTTCTATTCTTTCAGATTCCCCTTACTTCCTTTTCACCTCCTTGTTACTCATTTTCTCAAGCTCTGTGTTCTTCTTCTTCGTAACACCTTGTTTCTTTTCTATTCTTTTGGATTCCCCTTACTTTCTTTTCGCCTCCTCCTTACTCCTTTTCTCAAGCTCTGTGTTCCTCTTCTCCGTAACACCTCGTTCCTTTTCTATTCTTTCAGATTCCTCATACTTTCTTTTCACCTCGTCCTTTTTCCTTTTCTCATGCTCAGTGTTCCTCTTCTCCATAACGCCTCGTTCCTCTTCTATTCTTTCGGATTCCTCTTACTTCCTTTTCACCTCCTCCTTGCTCCTTTTCTCAAGTTCCGTGTCCCTCTTATCCATAACACCTTGTTCCTTTTCTATTCTTTTGAATTCCTCTTACTTCCTTTTCACCTCCTCCTTTTTCCTTTTTTCAAGCTTTATGTTCCTCGTCTCCGTCACATCTCGTTCCTTTTCTATTCTTTCAGATTCCCCTTACTTCCTTTTCACATCCCCTTACTCCTTTTTTTAAGATCTGTGTTCCTCTTCTTCGTAGCACCTCGTTCTTTTTCTATTCTTTTAGATGTCCCTTACTTTCTTTTCACGTCCTCCTTACTCCTTTACTCAAGCTCTGTGTTCCTCTTCTCCTTCACACCTCATTCTTTTTCTATTCTTTTAAACTTCCCTTACTTCCTTTTCACCTCCTCCTTACTCCTTTACTCGAGCTCCATGTTCCTCTTCTTCGTCACACCTTGTTCCTCCTCTCCGCAACATCGTTCTTCCTTTTCTCGCTATGACCGATCCTTTTCACCTCCTCCTTACTTCTTTTCTAAAGCTCTGTGTTCCTATTCTCCGTCACACCTCATTCCTCCTCTCTGCAACATCGTTCTTCCTTTTCTCCCTATCCCCTATACTTTTCACCTCCTCCTTACTCCTTTTCTCAAGCTCCATATTCCTCTTCTCTGTAACACCTCGTTCCTTTTCTATTCTTTCAGATTCCCCTTACTTCCTTTTCACCTCCTCCTTACTCCTTTATTCAAGTTATGTATTCCTCTTCTACGTCACACCTCGTTCCTGTTCTATTCTTTCAAATTTCCCTTACTTCCTTTTCACCTCCTCCTTACTTCTTTACTCAAGCTCTGTGTTCCTCTTCTTCGTCACACCTCGTTCCTTTTCTATTCTTTCAGAATTTCCTTACTTCCTTTTCACCTCCTTACTCTTTTTCTCAAGCTCTGTGTTCCTCTTCTCCGTCACACCTCGTTCCTCCTCTCACAACATCATTCTTCCTTTTATCCCTATGCCCGATCCTTTTCACCTCCTTATTCATTTTCTCAAGATCAGTGTTCCTCTTCTCCATAACACCCTTTTCTTCATCTCATTGTGCATATTCTCCTAAATCCCTCTTCCTATCTCAAACTTTGTGTTCCTCTTCTCCTCCCCGATCCTTTTAACCTCATCATTTACTCCCGTTTCATTAATCATGTTGCCTTTCTTTGTCTCAGATGAAGTTGATAAGCAAGATTACTATAAAAACCTTGAATTTAGCTCTCCACTGGAAGCTCGTAAGTTTCATAACGACTATGCTCATTAGAAAGGGTTTGCAATCCAGATCGAGTGGGAGAAGAATTGTACATGCAAATACTCAAATCATGAAAAGATTCAGCATTCGCGATATGGATGTAATAAACAAGGATATCGTAAGGGAAGTTTACTGAATCACACTGGTGAAGAAATAATACAAGAATCAGTAGAGTGACAAACTCAAACTGTGTGGCTCTGTAGAGAAGAAAGGACCAGGTGCAAAGCACACATTAATCTAATTTGGGATCCCGAGCTTAATCTCTTCAAGATAAATCGCTGGGTTGTTGATCATAACCATGCACTTCACCCGTAGGAATATGCTCACCTTCTCAAATCCAACCGAAATGTTTCAAACATGCAAGGATCTGTAGTAGAGATCAATGAAGATGTTGGAATTCAATTAAGAAATTCCTACGATTCAATGTCTTTGGTCGTCGGTGGACGTGAGAGTATTGGGTTTCTTTGACTAGATTTAAAGAACCATTTGAGGCGTAGGAGACAAAAGACAATGATATCTGGTGAGGCCACTGCTTTGCAAGAGTACTTCCGTAATGAAGCATAAAACAACCCATCATTTTACTACGAGATTGAGGTTGATAACAAAAAGAGAATTGCAAACATCTTCTAGGCCGATGATAGGATGAAGCTTGATTATCTCTTATTTGGTGACATCATTTATTTTGATACAACATTTCAGACGAACAAGAGCTACCGACCATTAGGTACTTAAGAGAATCATGTGTTCCAATGATTGATATCTTGTGTTCCACTATTCGACATATTCTATTCCATTACTCGATAGAATCCTTTGTTCCAATGTTTGATGTCTTATGTTCCGATATTTGACATATTTTGTTCCTTTACTCAACATTTGTGTTCTAGTATTGAATTATTCTGAACTGGCATGTTAATTTTTGTATGTAGCTTTATTTGTTGGTTTTAACCGCCACCGTCAGAGTGTAATATTCGGTGCAACCCTCCTTTATGATGAAACTATTGAGTCAATTGAATGGTTATTCCAGACATTTCTTAAATGCATGTCATAACAAGCATCTTTAACCATTTTCACAGATCAAGACGCTGCAATGGCTTCGTCTATGAGAAAATTTCTTCCTGATATGTTCCACGCGCTCTGTACATGGCATATATTACAAAATGCTCAGAAGAACCTGACTCAACTGTTCACTCCTTTTAGCGCAACCATCTTTCTCTCCTCATGTACGACGTTGAAACCGAACATGAATTTCATTTTGCTTGGTCAAAGATGATTGAAGAATGCTTCCCTAATGGACCACATCGTTGAATCAAGAGAATATATGGTTTTTGAAAACAATGGTCCTCGACTTGGGTAAAACAAAATTTTATTGCTGGAATGAAAACTACCCAGCTCAGTGAATCATGCAATGCTGTTATGAGTCTCTTCCTCCAACCAAATCACAACTTGGTTCAGTTATTCACACACTTTAATAGAATGCTTTCAAACAGGAGGAGTAACGAAATAATGGGAGTTTCAAGCTACTGATAAATTAACAAATAATACCTTTTCCTAAAGTCATATTACAATAAGGGTCGTTGAGGTTTATATGCCTAATATGTTTGCAATCTTCGAATTGGAGTTCAAAAAGATGATGAAGTATGTAATCAAGTTCACACCAGAAAATAATATTGGCCGTAAGCTTGCATATATTGTTTTTGAAAGAGATAATGACAATAGAATAGATGATAGGAATGTGTTAGTCCAAATGGGTGATATGAAGTTCAAATGTTCCTGCCGTATGTACGAAAGCATGGCAATGCTTTGTAGACATATTCTCAAAGTTATGGATGCTCTAGGCTCTATTGGAGAATAAAATGTGAGAGCAATCCCCCACACTACATAGCCTGTCGTTGGACAAAGCTTTTTAAGAGTGGGAGTAGTATACTGGACTCCAACCCCCATGTCAACAAACCATCTGAATATGGGGAACACTATCAACATATATGTTGCAAAATGGTTCAACTGGCCACATCAATTTGCATGGATGATGATGTGTACCAAATGGTAGACAACGAGATTGATTTGTTATGCTCTAAGGCTGAATCACATAGGGCCAACCGTAATGAAAATCATGATCCATTTCATTTTCCACATTGCACTCCAGTTGAAGTTCTAATGCCTCCTCCAACTCTGTTTAAAGGCAAGTCAGTTAAGGTTTGTGAAAATCCAAATAGGTCAAGAAAAGGTTGGTAAGTTTTGTGGAGGATGGGAGACAGAATGCACAATTGAAGATGCATCGACAACAAGAAAGAGAGAGCATGATACTTAATTTTAATTTGGGATTTGACTAATGGAAAAATACTCCAACATTCACGTGGATGTACATGCCTTATTCACCAACATTCATATACATAATGTTGTATCATATTTTTTGTTATTCAATAATGTCGTATAATATTGAATCATATGTGTTCTCAATCTCTTTGTTCATCTTCTCCCTAATCCCGTTCCTTTTCTCAAGCTCATTCTTCCTCCTTTCCCTAAATGAACAACGAGTAAGAGTAATCATGCAATGAGTAGGACAAAAAAAACAATTACTGATAATACAAAAACATATAATACAGAAACAAATTCAGATACACCAAAAGCTACACATACACAAAGATAGAGAATGGTCAGAAAATGGAACAATGAGTAAGAGGAACGGAACAAGGATGATGACTACGACAACAATAACTGGGAGTAAAGGAACAAGGAAGGGCAAAAAAGGAACAACCCAATCATTGTTCATGTAGTCATCGTCCTTGTTCCTTTCTGTATTCAAATATAATTACAATACAACACAAAAACTGCAACAACAACTGCCGACCATGGCAGCATAGCCTAGCGGATGCATGGTGTGCACCCAACCTCCAAACACCAGGCTAGGACAACAAGCTCCATGTGCTGCACTCAACGGACCTGCTTGGATCCCAAAATCTGTATCTTCCCCATTAGGTCTGGAAGAATTGGAAAGGATTTGGATTCCAAAGAAGTACTGTTTCCCATTAGGTCTGGAAGGATTGAAAAATATTTGGAGTTATGATATCAATGAGCTTTTGAGGCTTCACCATTTCTTGAACACATGGTTAGTGGTGGAGAAGGAGGACATTTGGTTGTGGCGGTGGAGAATGAGGGGAGTTGGTTCGAGACTTCACCATTGGTAGGTGGTGCTTACCTGCTCTAAAATGGCACTGCCCTATATTTATAGCCAGTCGCCGATTTGTTTTGAAGCTAGGGTTTCCCATTCTTGTAATTCCCTTGAGCAACAACACTGGTCATTGTCATTGGATTACCTTTCGACGCTTGCTCCTAGCAACTACAATATATGCTACCTATGACAGTGACAACCTATGACTTGCAACTGGCTAAAGATTCCTCTATTGCTGCCATTCTCGTTCTTGTACTTATAGCCATTGTTCCTTTTCTCTGAGTAACAATATTTGGAGATGTTGTCATAGTTTCTATATTCACACTCTGTGTTCCTTTTTTTCTGCGTATTTGTTATTCTAGTCGTCATCATTGTTCCTTTTCTCATAGATCCCATCCCTTTACTCCCAAATGTTATTTTTGTAGTCGTAATATTTCATTTTCTCGTTGTCATTGTTCCTTTACTACCCATTCTTGTTCTTTATCATGGTATGGTCACATACTTTGCCAGTGGCCAGACATACTTACTCACGTGTGCACTTACTGCTACTGCTCGCAGACGTACTTACTGTTGCTGCTCACAGGTGCATTTAATGCTGCTACTCACAAGAAGGCGCCGAAAGGTAATCTAATAACTTTTGACCAATGCTGCTCAAGTGAAGATGAGCTTGCAAAACCCTAAAATGGGGAATCATAACTCCATTCTTGTTCATGCTGTAGAATTGGGTTACCTTCCGGCACCTACTGCTAGCAGCTGCAGTAAATGCTACCGGTGACAACGACAACCTGTGACTTGCAACTGGCTAGAGATTCCTCTATTACTGCCATTCTTGTTCATGTACTTATAGCCATTGTTCCTTTTCTTTGAGTATCAGTATTTGGAGACATTGTCATAGTTCTTTTATTCGCACTTTGTGTTCCTTTTCTCCGTGTAGTTGTTATTGTAGTCATTGTCATTGTTCCTCTTCTCACAGACCCCGTCCCTTTACTCCCAAATGTTGTTTTTGTTCTTTTTCTCCTTATCACCATTCCTTTACTACCCGTTCTTATTCTTTATCATGGTATGGTCACATCCTTTGCCAGTGGCCATACACACTTACTCATGGGCGCACTTACGGCTGCTGCTCGCAGGCGCACTTACTGTTGCTGCCCACAGGAAGGCGCTGAAAGGTAAACCAATAACTTTTGACCAATGCTGCTCAAGCGAAGGTGAGCTTGCAACTGGCGCTGGATTCCTCTATTGCTACCAATCTTGTTCTTGTACTTAGAGACATTGTTCCTTTATTCGAATTCTCTATTCCTTTTCTTGCCACAATTGTTATTGTAGTCTTCATAGTTGTTCCTTTTCTCTCAGTCCCCACCCCTTTACTCCCAATTGTTGTTATTGTGGTCACATGCTTCGCCAATGGCCAGACACACTTACTCACGGGCACACCTACTGCTGCTTCTCACAGTGCACGAAGGTTAAATCACGAAACCCTACCTTCAAGGAAATCGTCGACCAACTATAAATAAAGCCATTGGTGGTACCGATACCGACTCAGAGCAGGGCATAACCACCTACCAATTTGCCACAACAACCTCTCCTCCTAAAGTGGTCAATTTTGAGATTAGTGTTGGATCCTAGATGGGTGATTAGATGCTCTAGAGGGGGGTGAATAGAGCTGAATGCACTTAAACAAAATTCATTAGACCTTCAAGATATATCACAAGATAAGGTTGCTAAATAGGTAATTTGAGTGCAACTACAACATGCATAGCAAGGGAGAGAGAGAGATTGAACATACACCAAGAGACAAGCTATTTAAGTGATTCCACACTTTAAACTAGAAGTATGTCAGTCCCCTTACCTAGAGAGGTCAACCTCTAGGATTTCCTAACCATTGCATTCTTATATTCATTAATAAGACTTATAATACATGACCAAACAAAGGAATTACCTATCCAATACAAAGAGTCTTCAACCTTACCAAGGACTTACCCACTTTGCAAGGAGTCTTCCGCCTTCTTCTAAGGACTTACCTACTCTTGCACAAGTCTTCAGCCTTGTAGGAATTACCCACTCTTCTTGGATCTTCCGCCTTTGACTTCACCTTCACTCGGAGTAGCTTCCACCAAGGACTTACCCACTTGAGCAAGGAGTCTTCTGCCTTCACCAAGGGCTTACCCACTCTTACTCCAAGTCTTCAGCCTCGATCTTCACCAAGGGACTCCTTCCCTTGTTCTTCTTCACCTCTCTTAGGCTAGAGAGAGAACCTTCATCTTCATGATTGAAATGAGAGAAAGGGAGGTGGTGGAAGTGAGAGCCTCACAAAATATACATGTAGGACTAGCTCTTTTACAAATCTCCTACTCACTCTAATGGATGTAGCAAGTGATTAATCTTAGAGAGAGAGAGGAGCTGTAGGAAGCACTCAACTATAGAATAGGAACCTCACATAGAGTTTGCATTGAACGCTCAACCTTGGAATGAAGCCCAAGGGGTCCTATTTATAGTTGGGGATGCCTCTTAGCCTTTGGGAACACTTGAGAACAAAAACTAGCCATTTTGTGGCTTGCAACAGATATATTTTCACTTGTTGCAACTCCACAACGGCTAGAAGCACTTTTCTGCACTTTTCCGTACAGTGCAATCGGTCGAGTTTCTATAAGGGTAACTCGACCGATAGAGTAAAAGACAAAGCCAATATTCAAACCATCGGTCGAGTTTGTCTTGGGGAAACTCGACCGACCAATAAAAATTGAATTGGTCTGGTACTCCATCGATCGAGTTCTATGAAACCACGACTCGATCGATCAAAAGTCATTTTCAAGATCCAATCAGGATCGGTCGAGTTTGCAAGTCACAAAACTCGACCGTTGAACAACATGATGTGAATTTTGGAAAATGGCTTTTGAGTGCTTAAACATTCGATCTAAGTGCTCCTGATTTTTTCTAAGCTTAATTACAAGTCATACAATCATTACAAGTGATTTACAACATGATTCTAATGGATTTACATCATATTACAAAAACATGCACTTGTATTGACTTTGACTTGTCTTTTCTCTGATTTGATATGTACAAGTTAGGGTATTTGGAGTGTGTTTATACCTAATCTGAAAACAATCAAATAGAGACATTAGACACCAATATGTGGATTGGTTAGTCATCATCAAAACACAAGTTTAGTCAATTTAGACGCGAGTCAACATTGACCTAATTGACCTTGAGTCAACATTCTCCCTCTTTTTGAAGATGAAAAACCATTCCATAAATATATTGAAAGCTTTTAAGTAAATTCATACCTTCAAAGAAACCTAGGGGTTTCAATAGAATAGAGTTCATATGCTCCTTTTCAATTGATGCACATGGAGTTCTCATACTCCCCCTCAATTAATGCTATTTCTCCTGCATGGTTAGCTTTCATAACATTTATAGAGTACTATGTCTTCTATTCATATATGTCTTCTCTCCTTTACCTTCTCCCTTTACATGAACATGCTTCTCCTCTTCATGTAAGACATGCCTTCTCCCTATTTTGTCAAAAGAAGACATATATTTCTCCCCCTTTGTCATTTCAAAAAGTGGGGGTATGCAGAAAATAAAAACATCACTTGTTAAAGAGAAAGGAGATAACACAAATATATATAAGGAGAGTAGAAGAACACAGATAGGGGCTTGTCCAAGCATAGAAAGAAAAACAAGTTAAAGCATATACTTGAACAACCCAAAAAGGCAAGATAAAGTGCTGCAGAAAAAATAATAAATCATAATTTTGACCCTCAAGATGACAGAATTTGCCCAAAATGTACCAGGGCTCATGGCAAAGCGATGAGCCTTTCTTAGAAGGTCGTTTCTGCATAAAAACATTAGTCTTGCACCAAAAACTGAAACTGAGTAAAAGTTGCATGAAAACAAAAAATACTCCAATTTCTACATATAATGTAGATCTATGTACCCTGCATCACAATGTTATGCAAGCAACTCAAGACAGTAGATATGCAATTCAAGGAACAAGCTTGAGCAAGCATATCATATAGATGAGCAAAGATGCCAATTATAAACAAGGCTAGATGTAATGCCCGGGCCCACTGCCCAAGGCTCTAGTAGAGTTTCAGGAATGACGACTGGCCCCACAAACCACCACTAGCCTTAACTACACACTTTGTCCACACTGACGCGCAATCCAGGATCAACTTCCCGACTGGTCACCCATCCTAGTACTACTCCAAGCTGAGCACGCTTAACTATGGAGTTCTTTAGAGATGGGATCCCAAAAAAGGAGGTGCACCTTGGTGATATGGGTAGTCCAATCATTCCTTTAATATCAACTTATCCGAGGCCTCAAATCCTGGAATGTTACAATCTCCCCCACTTAAACTCTTGACATCCTCGTCAAGGCTTAACTATATGGCCTCATAATCTGACCCCATTTCAGTGTAGACCCAGAATGGCCCATGGACACCCAACTCCCGTCTACGGCTACCAGCGCAAGGGCGGCTCCATCTCGTCTCTACGGATAGCCCTTTCCAACTTGCCTGGACCGCACGACTCAAGACTGGAATGCCACATGCCCATGTGGGCCCCACCTACTGGAGGGGTTATGGCTCTGATACCATTTGTAATGCCCGGGCCCACTGCCCAAGGCTCTAGTAGAGTTTCAAGAATGACGACTGGCCCCACAAACCACCACTAGCCTTAACTGCACACTTTATCCACACTAACACGCAAGCCAGGATCAACTTCTCGACTGGTCACCCATCCTAGTACTACTCCAAGCTGAGCACGCTTAACTATGGAGTTCTTTAGAGATGGGATCTCGGAAAAGGAGGTGCACCTTGGTGATATGGGTAGTCCAATCATTCCTTTAAGATCAACTTATCCGAGGCCTCAAATCCTGGGATGTTACACTAGAACTACATGTATATGAACTACTAGTAGATGATATCACAAGTGAGGACTACTAGTAGGATCTAGATCATAGCAGGAGATACCAAAAGATACACAAGATAAAGCAAGCTATGAGTAGATGTAGAGATATATCCAAACAAAAAGATAAGCAAATGTAGAAGCATGAAAGGATATAACTCACTAGATATGCATCCTTACCATAATATGATTACCCCTAAGAACCTCAAGGTTGTATCAAAATAAGATATACATCTAGATAGATGTAGCAAGTTAGAGCACAACGGAAGCAATTTTAGACACAACCAAGAGATCCAAAGTGATCATCATCAAAACCTGCAAAACAACTCAAAGTAAGTAATTGCAAGATATAGATATACCAATTTAGAAAAATTAGAGAGATAGAGTTGTAAGCAAGATAGGCAATTTAGAACATGGCAATATGCATATATAAAGGTACCAAATGAGAGTGCCAAAGAATAAAGGCTATTGGTTGACAAAATATAGTTGAGAGGGAAATTCTCATTCAATAAGCCAAATGTATATTATGTGCATAGTGTTATCGATCGATTTCTATGTATTGACAACTCGACCGATGACAACTGTTGGCAACACCCATTGGTGCCTATCGGTCGAGTTTCAAACAGGACAAACTCGATCGACAGAGCATCTGTCAAAGAACACATATATTTCATAAAAACATATTTAAAGGCATGCTAAATATACAAACCATATCCAAACATGTCTAAGCAAGTTAGTAATGCACTATAGAAGCATTAGAAACAATTTTTGAGCAGGAGTGTGAAGAGAAACACAAAATACCACTTTTGACTCAAAAACTATATGTATAGTGCACACTAACTTGACAAAAACAAGTTAGAAATAGTTATAAGTAATAAAACCTTTACCTTTGTGCTTACCATTGCTTTTTCCACTTGTTGTCACCCTCCATACATCTCACCTTTCTTCTTTCATGTAGATTGAGAAGTCAATTTGCAATTCAATAGCTCAAGTCAATCCATTTGCAAGTACCTACAAGAAGAAAGATGAAATGGTCCCCAATCATATTTTTGGGTCCAGAGGGGTTAGTTTAGCAACCCAAGTCCTATTTCTCTTGGGTGCTTTCCTAAAAGGACAACAAGTAGAATAATGACCAATTTCATTACAATAGTTGCATGTGCCCATAGTCTTGGAACTAGAGGATTCTCCATGGAATATTGGAGGTCCTTTTCCTTTGTTGTTTCTTTGACTGCTATCATACCCTAAACCATGTCTACCAATTTGTTTAGTAGTATGGTGTAGGATATCATTAAGGCTCTTCTTACCAACTAAGAATCTTTGCAAAGAAGATCTCAAACTATCATTATCATGCATAAGAGAAGTAATAGTAGAAGACAAATGATTGATATTATCTCTAGCATGCAAAAGATCATTTTCTAAGCAAAGAGCTTTAGTTGAATAAGAATCTCTTTTAATGTGAAGAGCAGAAACATCATTCTCTCTACTAGTAGAACTAGAACAAGATTTATGCACATTGATTTTAGTAAGCAAGGAGGCATTTTCTGTTTCAAGCAAAGCAATCTTAGAAAGATAAACACCATTTTCAGATTTAAGAATATCAATATCATGCATGAGAGAATCAACAATTAGAGTATGCTCTTCATTAGAATTAGGCATAAGAGATTGAGATTCTAGAAATCTAATATTATCAAACAAACTAGCATTTTCAAGTTTAAGAGAATCTGCTTGGATAAGACACATTTTTATCATCAAGCAAGCAAGAATTAGCATGTTCGAGATCACTTAATTCTACATGAAAATTATCAACAATTCTAGAAAGCTTTTTCCTTTTCCTTTTAGAAGACTTAAGAGAGGCACAAGTATCATGAATAATAGCAATCAAAGATTCTTTATCTAAATAGTTTATATTTACCTCACTTGAGTCCTTACTCGTTGATGCTATAAGAGCAAAATGACATTCTCCTTCATCACTAGAGCTTGAGCTACCACTTGACTCTTCACTTGATTCTTCACTTGAGCTTGAGTGGCACTTATCTTCTCTTTTCTTGTGATGATTGGTCTTTATAACTTGTGGGCAATCTATCTTGAAATGACCCTTCTTTCCACACTTGAGGCACCAGATGGAGGAGGACTTGCCTTTGTAGAGTTTACCCTTGGAGTACATGGCATTTTCTTCAACTTGAGAGGATGGAGAGACTTGTTCCATGATAGCTTCAATTTGAGCCTTCATTTCAACCTTCTTCATTCTTTTTAGCTCTTTCTTCTCTTGTCTTTCAACTTCTTCTCTTTTGTCAAGTGTGACTTCATGTGCTTGTAGATTTCCAATGAGCTCTTCAATAGGAATATCCTTAAGAGACCTTGCTTCTTCAATAGAAGTCACCTTGGGTTTTCACCTCTTGGTAAGAGTTCTAAGGATATTTGAGTTGATCTCTCCACTAGACATAGGATGACCTAGAACCACAAGACCATTCATAATGGTATTGAGCCTTGAGTACATGTTGGCTATCCTCTCCTCCTTTCCCATCTTGAAGTTCTCAAGCAGCCCTTTGAGCATGTAGACTTTGCTTTCCTTCACTTGATCTGTCCCTTCATAAGTGATACATAGCTTTCACCATACCTCATAGGATGTTTCACATGAAGAAATCCAGTTGAACTCGGTGGGGGTCATGGAGGCATAGAGGATGTGCATGGCTCTAGCATTCAAGGTAGCTTCATCCCATTCTTCAATCTTTGTCTTTGGTAGCATGTAGGGGCTGTTCACCATTTTCCACATCTCAAGACTTGATCCTTGGATGTAGAATTGAAGCCTTCTTCTCCAATAGATGAAATTGCTCCCATCAAAGATTGGTGGTCTGATCAAGTATCTCCCTCCTTGGTAGTCACCCATCTTCTCCTACTTGTTAAAGTATGCTTGCAGAAGACCCGCTCTGATACCAATTGTTGGATCCTAGATGGGTGATTAAATGCTCTAGAGGGGGGTGAATAGAGCTGAATGCACTTAAACAAAATTCATTAGACCTTCAAGATATATCACAAGATAAGGTTGCTAAATAGGTAATTTGAGTGCAACTAAAACATGCATAGCAAGGGAGAGAGAGATTGAACATACACCAAGAGACAAGCTATTTAGAGTGGTTCCACACTTCAAACTAGAAGTATGTCAGTCCACTTACCTAGAGAGGTCAACCTCTAGGATTTCCTAACCATTGCATTCTTATATTCATTCATAAGAATTACAATACATGACCAAACAAAGGACTTACCTATCCAATACAAAGAGTCTTCAACCTTACCAAGGACTTACCCACTTTGTACGGAGTCTTCCGCCTTCTTTCAAGGACTTACCTACTCTTGCACAAGTCTTCAGTCTTGTAGGAATTACCTACTCTTCTTGGATCTTTTGCCTTTGACTTCACCTTCACTCAGAGAAGATTCCACTAAGGACTTACCCACTTGAGCAAGGAGTCTTCTGCCTTCACCAAGGGCTTACCCACTCTTGCTCCAAGTCTTCAGCCTTGATCTTCACCAAGGGACTCCTTCCCTTGTTCTTCTTCACCTCTCTTAGCCAAGAGAGAGAACCTTCATCTTCATGATTGAAATGAGAGAAAGGAAGGTGGTGGAAGTGATAGCCTCACAAGATATACATGTAGGACTAGCTCTCTTACAAATCTCCTACTCACTCTAATGGATGTAGCAAGTTATTAAGATTAGAGAGAGAGAAGAGGCTGTAGGAAGCACTCAACTATAGAATAGGAACCTCACATAGAGTTTGTATTGAATTCTTAACCTTAGAATGAAGCCCAAGGGGTCCTATTTATAGCTGGGGATGCCTCTTAGCCTTTGGGAACACTTGAAAACAAAAACTAGCTATTTTGTGGCTTGCAACTGATACATTTTCACTTGTTGCAAATCCACAACGGCTAGAAGCACTTTTCTGCACTTTTCTGTAGAGTGCAATCGATCGAGTTTCTATAAGGGTAACTCGACTGATAGAGTAAAAGACAAAGCCGATATTCAGACCATCGGTCGAGTTTGTCCTAGGGAAACTCGACCGACCAATGAAAATCAAATTGGTCTAGTATTCCATCGGTCGAGTTCTGTGAAACCACAACTCGATCGATCAAAAGTCATTTTCAAGATCCAATCATGATCGGTCGAGTTTGCAAGTCACATAACTCGGCCGATGAACAACCTGATGTGAATTTTGGAAAATGGCTTTTGAGTGCTTAAACATTCGATCTAAGTGCTCGTGATTTTTTCTAAGCTTAATTACAAGTCATACAATCATTACAAGTGATTTATAACATGATTCTAATGGATTTACATCATATTACAAAAACGGGCACTTGTATTGACTTTGACTTGTCTTTTCTCCAATTTGATATGCGCAAGTTAGTGCATTTGGAGTGTGTCTATACCTAATATGAAAACACTTAAATAGAGACATTAGACACCAATATGTGGAATGGTTAGTCATCATCAAAACACGGGTTTAGTCAATTTAGACATGAGTCAACATTGACCTAATTGACCTTGAGTCAACAATTAGTAGCTATGAAAGATTTCATCTGTGCCTCATCATAATTCAAATCTTTTACAATCCTTCCAAACCTAATGGAGAATCATACAAGTGTTGGAGAACAAAACCTAGCTTCTCAATTGGGGTTTGGAATCCAATCCTTCCAATTATCAACCATGGTACTGCTTGGCACTTCCAAGCATTCAGATGGATGCTCCTCGTGGCCTGACCTGCTGCATTGGCTGGTTCAACTGATGCCGAAGCTTCTCCTCCAAGCCAGAGGAGTCTTTCACGATGGTCTGCACTGTCATGCTGCTCCTACATTATTTACAGAATGATGACTATGTACCGGGTCAATCCATGCCGTCGAGCAACCAGGCATCTGTGAAACAAGGACGATGACTACTTGATCGACATCCATTAATCCCCCTATTTGATCCTTTTCTCCAATACATCGTTCCTTTACTATCGATTCTTGTTCATGTTGTAGGAATGTACTTTTTGAATTAGTAATAACACATTTGTTGGATTTATAATGGTCATCATTTTAACATTCATCCTGTTGGTCCCAATAATTGTTCCTGTACTGGGACTAATAGAAGACGAGAATTAGAATATGTAGACCAAGAAAAGGAACGTGAATTTCATGTATTCCAATATTTCGCAAACACTTGAAGTGCTTTAATGACATAGAAAGAAGAAAAAGAACAAGAATGATGTTGAATGGAATAATGACATTGAGTTCCCATACTAGAAATAATACATTTTCAAGTATGTATTATGATGTAATAAACAAGGATATCTTAAGCGAAGTTTACTGAATCACACTGGTGAGGAAATAATACAAGAATGTCCACCCTTTTACATTCCACCCGATGTTCCTATATTCCCCCGATTTGATCCTTTACTCCCCTTTCTTGTTCCTTTCGTTACCACTGTTGTACGATCCTTTCAAACATTTGGAACATTGAGAAGGAGAAAAGGAACAAGAACGATGTAGAAAGGAACAATGACATCGAGTTCCCATACATGAACGATGCTCCTATTCTCATAATTCTTTTTCCAGTACTCATTGTCATTGTTCTTTTCTCATGCTCCCTGTAGAGGAATGGCAACAAAAGAGGAATGGTAGCAGGAAAAAATGATCAGCGGGGATTAGGATAAGGATCAAATAAATTTACTCCCCATTCTTGTTCTTCTCTCATCTTCAACTGTATTCACTCATATGGTCACCTCTAATGACAGTGGCTAGTCACAGTTTTCTGCTTTCATTCATTGTCACAGTTTTCTACTTTCATTCATTGACGTGTGCACTCATATGGGTAGGCGCTGAAAGGTGAACCAATTCATTTTGCAAAAACCCTAGGACAAACAAAACAATGAGACAATACCTTTTACGAAACCCTAGAAACAAGGATGATGATTACAACAACAAATAGAGTACTTGTTCCTTTACTCTCCTTGATGTTGTTCCTTTAGTCATACCATTTGTTCCTTTTCTCAGTGACACTGCTCCTTTGCTCTACATTCCTATTCATGTATTCATAATTTTTAGTTTTCTATCAGTCTCTGCTCCTATTCTCATAATTCTTTTTCCAGTACTCACTGTCATTGTTCTTTTCTCATACTCACTAGGAATGTCAGGAAAATAGGAATGGAAGTAGGAGAAAATGATCAATGGGAATTAGGATAAGGATCAAATAAATTTACTCCAAATTCTTGTTCTTTTCTCTTCTTCAACTGTATTCACTCTTATGGTCACCTCCAACGACAGCTGCCATCCACAGTTTTCCTCTTTCATTCATTCACGGGCGCACTCGTATGGGCAGGTGCTGAAAGGTGAACCAATTCATTTTGCGAAACCCTAGGACAAACAAAACAATGAGACAATACCTTTTGCAAAACCCTAGCAACAAGGACGATGATTACAACAAAAAATGAAGTACTTGTTCCTTTACTCTCCTTGATGTTGTTCCTTTACTCATATTGTTTGTTCATTTTCTCAGTGTCATTACTCCTTTACTCTTCATTCCTGTTCCTATATTCGTAATTTTTAGTTTTCTATCAGTCTTTTCTCCTATTCTCATAATTCTTTTTCCACTACTCATTTTCATTGTTATTTTCTAATACCCACTGTAGAGTAATGACAACAAAAGGGGAATGGCAGTGGGAGAAAATTACCAGCATGATTAGGATAAGGATCAAATAAGTTTACTCCCCATTCTTGTTCTTTTCTCATCTTCAACTGTAATCACTCATATGGTCACCTCCAGCAACAGTGGCCAATCACAATTTTCTACTTTCATTCATTCACAGGCGCACTTGTATGGGTAGGCACTGAAAGGTGAACTAATTCATTTAGCAAAACCCTAGGACAAACACCACAATGAGAAAATACCTTTTGCGAAACCCTAGCAACAAGGACATTGTTTATAACAAAAAACAGAGTACTCATTCCTTTACTCATACCTTTTGTTCCTTTTCTCAGGGTCACTGCTCCTTTACTCTTCATTCCTATTCATGTATTTGTAATTTTTAGTTTTCCACCAGTCTCTGCTCCTATTCTGATTATTCTTTTTCCAGTCTTCATTGTCATTGTTCTTTTCTCATACTCACTGTAGATGAATGGAAGCAAAAGAGGAATGGCAGCAAGAGAAAATGATCAGTGGGGATTAGGATAAGGATCAAATAAATTTACTCCCCTTTCTTGTTCTTTTCTCATCTTCATTATATTCACTTCTATGATCACCTTCGGTGATAGTTTCCAGTCACAATTTTCTACTTTTATTCATTCACAGGCACACTCGTACGGGCATGCACTGAAAGGTGAACCAATTCATTTTGCGAAACCATAGGACAAACAAAATAATGAGACAATACCTTTTGTGAAACCCTAGTAATAAGGACGATGATCACAACACCAAACAGAGTACTTGTTCCTTTACTCTCCTTGATGTTGTTCCTTTACGCATACCATTTGTTCCTTTTATCGGTGTCACTACTCCTTTAGTCTTCATCCCATTCTTGTATTTGTAATTTTTAGTTTACCAGTCTCTGCTCCTATTCTCATAATTCTTTTTCCACAACTCAATGTTATTGTTCTTTTCTCATACTCAATGTAGAGGAATGGCAACAAAAGAGGAATGGCAACATGAGAAAATGATCAACGGGGATTAGGATAATGATCAAATAAATTTACTCCTCATTCTTGTTCTTTTCTCATCTTCAACTGTATTCACTCATATGGTCACCTCCAGCGACAATGGCCAGTTATATTTTTCCGCTTTCATTCATTCACAGGCGCACTTGTATGGGTAGGCGCTGAAAGGTGAACCAATATATTTTGTAAAAGCCTAGGACAAATAAAACAATGAGACAATACCTTTTGCGAAACCCTAGCAACAAGGGCGATGATTATAACAACAAACAAAGTACTTGTTCCTTTACTCTCCTTCATGTTGTTTCTTTACTCATACCGTTTGTTCCCTTTCTCAGTGTCACTGCTCCTTTACTCTTCATTCCTATTCCTGTATTCATAATTTTTAGTTTTCTACCAGTCTATGCTCCTATTCTCATAATTCTTTTTCCAATACTCATTGTCATTGTTCTTTTCTCATACTCGCTGTAGATGAATGGCAACAAAAGAGGAATGGTAGCATGAGAAAATAAATAGTGGGGATTAGGATAAGGATCAAATAAATTTACTCCCCATTCTTGTTCTTTTCTCATCTTCAACTGTATTCACTCGTATGGTCACCTCCAGTGATAGTTGCAGTCACAGTTTTCCGCTTTCATTCATTCACGGGCGCACTTATATGGGAAGACATGGAAAGGTGAACCAATTCGTTTTGTGAAACCCTAGGACAAACAAAACAATGAGACAATACCTTTCGCAAAACCCCAACAACAAGGACGATGATTACAACAACAAATAGAGTACTTGTTCCTTTACTCTCCTTGATGTTGTTCCTTTACTCATACCGTTTGTTCCTTTTCTCTGTGTCACTTCTCCTTTGATCTTCATTCCTATTCCTGTATTCATAATTTTTAGTTTTCTACCAGTCTCTGCTCCTATTCTCATAATTATTTTTCCACTACTCATTGTCATTGTTCTTTTCTCATACTCACTGTAGAGGAATGGCAGTAGGAGAAAATGATCAATGGGGATTATGATAAGCATCAAATAAATTTACTCCCTGTTTGTGTTCTTTTCTCATCTTCAACTGTATTCACTCGTATGGTCACCTCTAGCGGCGGTGGCCAGTTACATTTTTCTACTTTCATTCATTCACAGGCGCACTTGTATGGGTAGGCACTGAAAGGTTAACCAATTCATTTTGTGAAACCCTAGGACAAACAAAACAATGAGACAATACCTTTTGCAAAACCCTAGAAACAAGGACGATGATTACAACAACAAACGGAGTACTTGTTCCTTTACTCTCCTTCATGTTGTTCCTTTACTCATATTGTTTGTTCCTTTTTTCGGTGTCACTGCTCCTTTACTATTCATTCCTGTTCCTGTATTCGTAATTTTTAGTTTTCTACCAGTCTCTGCTCCTATTCTCATAATTCTTTTTCTAGTACACATTGTCATTGTTCTTTTCTCATACTCATTGTAGATGAATGGCAACAAAAGAGGAATGGTAGCAGGAGAAAATGATCAGTGGGGATTAGGACAAGGATCAAATAAATTTACTCTCCATTCTTGTTCTTTTCTCATCTTCAACTGTATTCACTCATATGGTCACCTCCTACGATAGTGGCCAGTCACAATTTTCCATTTTCATTAATTCACAGGCGCAATTGTATGGGCAGGCACTGAAAGGTGAACCAATTCATTTTGCAAAACCCTAAGACAAACAAAATAATGAGACAATACCTTTTTCAAAACCCTAGCAACAAGGACGATGATTACAACAACAAACAAAGTACTTATTCCTTTACTCTCTTGATGCTGTTCCTTTACTCTTACCGTTTGTTCCTTTTCTCAGTTTCACTGCTCCTTTACTCTTCATTCTTATTCATGTATCTGTAATTTTTAGTTTTCTACTTGTCTCTGCTCCTATTCTCAAAATTCTTTTTCTAGTACTCATTGTCATTATTCTTTTCTCATACTCACTATAAAGGAATGGTAGCAAAAGAGGAATGTCAACAAGAGAAAATGATCGGAGGGGATTAGGATAAGGATAAAAAAAGTTTACTCCCCATTCTTGTTCTTTTCTCATCTTCAATTGTATTCACTCGTATGGTCACCTCCAATGATATTAGCCAGTCAAAGTTTTCCGCTTTCATTCATTCACGGGCGCACTTGTATGGGTAGGCACTGAAAGGTGAACCAATTCATTTTGCAAAAACCTAGGACAAACAAAACAACGAGACAATACCTTTTAGGAAACCTAAGCAACAAGGATGATAATTACAACAACAAATGAAGTACTTGTTCCTTTACTCTCCTTCATGTTGTTCCTTTACTCATACCGTTTGTTCCTTTTCTCGGTGTCACTGCTCCTTTACTCTTCATTCCTATTCCTGTATTTGTAATTTTTAGTTTTCTACCGGTCTCTGCTCTTATTCTCATAATTCTTTTTCCACTACTCATGGTAATTGTTCTTTTCTCATACTCATTGTAGAGGAATGGCAACAAGAGAAAATCATCAATGGGGATTAGGATAAGGATCAAATAAATTTACTCCCCATTCTTGTTCTTTTCTCATCTTCAATTGTATTCACTCGTATGGTCACCTCCAGTGACAGTGGCCAGTCACAATTTTCCTCTATCATTCATTCACGGGTTCACTCATATGGGTAGGCACTAAAAGGTGAACCAATTCATTTTGTGAAACCCTAGGACAAATAAAACAATGAGACAATACCTTTTGCAAAACCCTAGCAACAAGGACGATGATTACAACAACAAATAGAGTACTTGTTCCTTTACTCTCCTGGATGTTGTTCCTTTACTCATACCGTTTGTTCCTTTTCTTGGTGTCACTGCTCCTTTACTCTTCATTCCTATTCTTGTATTCGTAATTTTTAGTTTATTGAGTTTATTTTATCAATATAGGGAGAAAATGAAGAAAGAAGAGGGGTTAAAATTCCTTCTCGTTTATAAAATTTACCATGGCAAGTTTTTGTGAAAAACTCTGATGGGATGGGAAGAAAAAACCAATCTACTCCTATTCTCATAATTCTTTTTCTAGTACTCATTGTCATTATTCTTTTCTCATACTCACCATAGAGGAACGACAACAAAAGTGGAATGGCAGTAGGAGAAAATGTTCAACGGGGATTACGATAAGGATCAAATAAATTTACTCCCTAGTCTTGTTCTTTTCTCATCTTCAACTGTATTCACTCATATGGTCACCTCCAGTGATAGTGGCCAGTCATAGTTTTCTGCATTCATTCATTCACGGGTGCACTCGTATGGGCAGACACTGAAAGGTGAACCAATTCATTTTGTGAAACCCTAGGACAAAGAAAACAATGAGACAATACCTTTTGCGAAACCCTAGCAACAAGGATGATGATTATAGCAACAAACATAGTACTTGTTCCTTTACTCTCTTTCATGTTGTTCCTTTACTCATACTATTTGTTCCTTTTCTCGGTGTCACTGTTCCTTTACTCTTCATTCCTATTCATGTATTTGTAATTTTTAGTTTTCTACTAGTCTCTACACCTATTCTCATAACTCTTTTTCTAGTACTCATTGTCATTATTCTTTTCTCATACTCACTGTAGAGGAATGGCATCAAAAGAGGAATGAAAATAGGATAAAATGATCAACGGGGATTAGGATAAGGATTAAATAAATGTACTCCCCATTCTTGTTCTTTTCTCATCTTCAAATGTATTCACTCTTATGGTCACCTCCAACGAAAGTGGCCAGTCACAATTTTCGCTTTCATTCATTCACAGGCACACTCATATGAGCAGGTGCTATAAGGTGAACCAATTCATTTTGTGAAACCCTAGGACAAACAAAACAATGAGACAATACTTTTGCGAAACCCTAGAAACAAGGATGATGCTTACAACAAAAAATAGAGTACTTGTTCCCTTACTCTCCTTGATGTTGTTCCTTTACTCATACCGTTTATTCCTTTTCTCGGTGTCACTGCTCCTTTACTCTTCATTCCTATCACATTCCCTTCGCCAGTTACTAGAAACACTTACTCACGGACAAACTTACTGCTGCTGCTCGCAGGTAGGCATCCAAAGGTGAACCAATACCTTTTGACCACTGCTGCATCTAAAGGGAAGGTGAGTTAAAAAAAACCCTAGCTTCAAGGGAATTGTCCATTGGCAAGCTTAGGTGCAGATCCCAACTCCCTATAAACTGAAGAACACATGCTCTAAGCAAGTCTTCTAAAGTCTGTATAGTCCTTTCTGACTGTCCATCAGTCTGAGGATGAAAGGATGTACTAAACCTTAACTGTGTGCCTAAGGCTTTATGAAGTCGCTCCCAAAAATGACTCGTAAACTGGGGACCTCTATCAGAAACAATAGTAACTGGGACCCCATGCAGCCACACTATCTCATCGACATATAACTGTGCCACCTTCTCAGCATAATAGGTTGTTTTGACAGGTAAGAAATGTGTTGTCTTTGTCAACCTATCAACTATTACCCAAATGGAATCATGTCCTTTGGCTGTCCTGGGTAGACCAACCACAAAGTCCATGGTTACATTGTCCCACTTCCACTGTGGTATGGGCAAAGGTTGCATTGTTCCTGCAGGCTTCTGGTGTTCAACTTTAACTTGCTGACACACAGGACACCACATAACAAACTCAGCAACATCCTTCTTCAAACCTGGACACCAATACATATCTTTCAAGTTTCGATACATCTTGGTGCTTCCTGGATGCATAACATACATTGAAGAATGAGCTTCTTCCAGGACTAACTTCCTCAAGTTATCCACATCCAGAACTATCATCCTACCATGATAACATGCTACTTGATCATTTGAGTCATGGAAACCATCTTATTTCTCACTACCATACTCCGATCTAATCAGTTGAACTGCAGCATCAACTTGTTGTGCCTCCTTGATCTGCTGTCTCAGAGTAGGTTTTATGTGCATCTCAGCTAACAACCCAACTAACAATGATACTTTCAACTGTACATTGTCTTGCCTTAAGGAGATAAGCATATCTCTCCTTGAGCACACTAAGGAATTCAGTTGTGCCCTATCTAAAGCTGGTGTTGCTGATTTCCTACTCAAAGCATCCGCAACGACATTGGCCTTCCCTGGATGATAATCAATTGTGCAATCATAGTCCTTGATTAACTCCATCCAGCGACATTGCCTCATGTTGAGCTCATGCTGAGAAAAGATATACTTAAGGTTCTTATGATTTGTGAAAATCTGGAATGTCTCTCCGTAAAGATAATGTCTCCAGATCTTCAAGGCATGAACCAAAATAGCTAGTTCTAGATCATGTGTCGGATAATTCTCCTCGTGTTTCTTAATTTGTCGGGAAGCAAAAGAAATCACTTGTTTATCTTGCATCAACACACATCCTAGTCCATTTTTAGAGGCATCACAAAAAACTATATTTCCTTTCCCATGCTCAGGTAACACAAGCACAGGTGCACTTATCAACCTTTCCTTCAATAGCTGGAAAGATTGCTGACACTTGTCACTCCAGGTAAAAGGAACATCCTTCCTGGTCAACTTAGTCAAGGGTAAAGCTATAGAACTGAAGTTCTTAATGAACCTCCTGTAATAGCCTGCCAACCCTAAGAAACTTCGAATCTCTATCGGTGTTTTTGGCTGTTCCCATTGCAGGACAAATTCTACTTTTTTAGGGTCAACACATATACCTAAAGCAGATATTACGTGTCCAAGGAAAGAAACTTCTGGTAACCAGAACTCACACTTGCTAAACTTAGCATATAACTTATGTTCTCTTAGCAAAGTTAGAGTCTGACGAAGATGTTGTTCGTGCTGCTGAGCATCTCTACTGTAGATTAGAATGTCATCTATGAAGACAACAACAAACTGATCGAGAAAAGGTCGAAAGATTCTATTCATGAGTTCCATAAATGCAGCTGGTTCATTAGTTAGTCCAAACGACATAATCGTGAACTCATAGTGACCATACCTTGTTCTAAAGGCAGACTTAGGTATGCCACTATCCTTAATACGTAGCTGATGATATCCCTACCTCAATTCTATTTTTGAGAAGACGGTTGCACCACACAACTGGTCAAAGAGATCATCAATCCTCGGTAGAGGATACTTATTCTTTATCATTACTTTATTTAGCTGTCTATAATCAATGCACAACTGCATTGACACATATTTCTTTTTAACAAAGAGGACCGGGGCACCCCAAGGCGAAGTACTCGGTCAGATGAAACCCTTCTCAAGCAACTCTTGCAGTTGTTTCTTGAGTTCTTCCATCTCAGCAGGCGCCATCCTATATGGTGTTTGTGCTATAGGTTGCGTATCCGGGATTAGATTAATCTCAAAATCAATTTCCCGAGGCAGTGGCACACCTGGAAGTTCTTCAGAAAATACATCTACAAATTTCCTGACTACAGGAACTTCAGCAGGGTTAAGACTATCCATGGTAGTATCGACCACATGGACCAAGAATGCATAACATCCTTGCCTCATCAACTTCTCAGCAACCACAGCTGGCACAAGACAGGTGGGTAGAATCTTTCTCTCTCCTTGAAAGATCCAAGTGTCAGTATCATCAACGAACATCGCTTGCTTGGACTCACAATCCAAGACAACCTTATACCTTTCTAAGGTATCCATCCCAAGGATTACGTCGAATCCATGCATCTCAAGTGGTATAAGATCCACTTGAATGCGATTCTCAGAAAAGAAAAGAATGCAGGGAGAACATACCTCCTGCAACACAGCAGATCCCATCAAGGGAGTTTCTAGCAACAAACTATTTGCTCTATGATTTATAGTCAGATTACAGTCAAGAATCACTCTTCGAGTGATAAAGGAGTGCGTAGCACCCGAATCAATTAAAATGGATACAACACAAGATGTAGACATATCATAATATAACAACTCCATCTGACCTACCACAACCCGAGGGTTGATCACTGCATTAGGTGGATTCATCACGTAAAATCTTATCGTTGCCTGTGGTTGATTCAGTGCTCGATGACTGGGTGCCGACGATCCATCTTGGGACGCTTGTCCACATCCTCTAGTGTTTCCAGAAAACTGTCGCCTTTGAGATCCTTGCTGACTCTGCCTCTGAGGTTGAGTCACACTTACTTCTCTGGCTCTACAGTCCTTCATCAGATACCCCACTTTTCCAAAGATATAACAACTTTTGTTCAGTTGTTGTGGTCTGGGTGGTCCTGTAACTGAAATAGATGCTGAGCTACGAGTTCCTTCTAAAGGTAAACTTCGTCTTCTACCCCTATTTGACATCCACTATGTCTGGGTACTGAATCTAGGTGGTGGTGTAGGTACAGAAAACCTAGGTTTCTTGAAACCTTTAGATGAGGATCCCTGGAACTGGGGATACATATTCTTGTTCTTGGTCTGCCTCTTCTCTGCCACAGACCTCTCTACCCTTCTGACAGACTCCATGAAGGTAGAAAACCTTTCCCTATTCTCCAGAGCAGACACAGGAGTAGTCAACTCAACATTTAATCCTTTCTCAAAATGCCTAATCCTTTCTTCATCTGTGGCCGCCATGTGCGGACAAAACTGCAAAAACTCCATGAACTTAGCCTCGTACTCGCTAATGTTCATAGGTCCCTGTCTTAACCTCTCAAACTGAGAGATTTTCTCATCCAAAAACATCTTAGGGAAATATCTGTTGATAAATTCCTGTCGGAAAACTTCCCATGCAACCTCCACACCTGGCCTCATCTGCTCTTCCATGGTCCACCAATGACCAACACTCCCCTTGAGAAGATACACATCATGTTTAACCTTCTCAGCTTCTAGGATGTTCAAGATTCTAAAGGCTTTCTCTAGTTCAGTTAACCATAAGTCAGCATCTGCTGGTTCAACTGTTCTGACATACTCTGTGGCTCCAACTCGGCGAAGTCATTCAAACGTCTTGTCGACTCCTTGTCATTTAGGATGGGTAGGTGCCCTAGGTGTAGGTATAGGCATCCTATCAGTCATATGTGTCATGGCAGTCATAAACTGCCCAAACATGGCTTGAATGGTTGGGTTCCCCATGTCAGTTGGATTGAACTGGGGTGGTTCAGGCTATTCTTCTCTATCTGGGTTTCTTGCACCTTCTCTAGGTGCAGGAACACTACTCTCGACAACGTGTTCCTCGTGTTGTCCAGACATCCTTAGTCTTATCTCCTCCTCCTGATGAGCAGAAGACACTATCAAATATACTGGAAGGCACTAGAATAGACTCAACAACTTAAGTCCTATGTCTCTATAGACTTAGTCAACCTAGAGCTCTGATACCACTAAATTGTGACGATGCGTCTCGGGAAAAACAAGATCACAGAATGCGGAAGCGATTAACTAGCAGCGGAATTATTAAAAATCACTAAAAATTAAATCTTTTCATAAAGAGATCTACAAACGGTAAAACTTTTTCATAAAGAAACATGATAAGTTATTTACAACCTGATCCATCATTACATCCCTGTAAAATCACATCTCGAGTATTACAAATATCAACTGCCCTGTTAACTATTCAAGGCAAGATACAAAATCTCGAGGCATTACTCCAAAATCTCAGATCTATAGTAAACATCTACTGACTCCTAGGACTTGAGAGTACAGAGATGACACATAGGCCATTCTATCTACAAGACTTGACAGACAATGTCTCCACCTGAGGATCACTGCTGTCCTTGATGTTGTTGTTGTTGTTGTTGCTCACCCACTGAAGGGTTCCTTCGTCCTCGGTGTCTACCTAAAAAGTCAAATCCCAAGGGGATGAGACAATTGAATAATTGTCCCAGTGAGAGTTATAAATCTCCACCAGAAGCTTTGTTATTGCAATAATGGAATAACATTGAGCAGTAGAACTATAAATATTCAACAACAGATAAAACATTGTATAAGCTAAGTAAAGCAACATTCTTTTAAGCAATCATTTCAATTATAACTTGATTGAATGACAAGACATATATCAATAAAGAATATAAAGAACATGTATACTAGTTATTCAACTAGAGCACTATAAACAATGTATCATCAATCATTGTTTCTCGTAGTTCAACCTAAGCAATTATGCTATACGACTAATTACATTTTTCAAACATATTTATGCCCTGAGGAGATGAGTTACACCTCTCATACTCCAACTGACCATTACGAAATCGCAATCGGTACCATACATAGGTCATCAGAAGAGCCGAATTCCTATGACCTCATCTTCCTCAGTCAGTGTGAGGATCAACATGCAGGACATCTTGTGTCTCTGCTATAATAGCTTTCCAGGGTATTCTGGCAACTTCACTATTAGAGTTACAGTGGCATTCTGTACTCTCTTCGCCATCGAGGGATTTCTTGTTTATCTCTCATCGATGCAGCATTAAAAACATCATTGGGAGATTAGTGATACATCATCCCGGCATATACATATAATGAAGGTTTGACAGACTAAATGTACATCTCACATAAAATCCTACATTAGGACGTAAGGATATTCACGTCCATAACCCCCACATACTCAAAAGTATGCTCTCCAGGAGTTCCCTTAGGAAAACCTGTTTCACCATCATTTGGCTTCTGACAATGATGGATCTATGGTCAGGGCTCTACATGATATCATTATACTTGATTATTTAAGTACATTATAGCATTCTTTTAGCATCAGACATGTTTTCAAACATAAACCATTAAAACAATTGCTATAAAGAAAGAGTACTAATTGTATCAAGTTCACTTCACATCCAGTTATCATTGGGATATCAATCCCTAACCATCTCATCATTATGATTCAGGAATATGGGTATTCAAACCCTTAGATTATCAAAACACTTGCTACTTTGTAACATATTGCCATCAATTCTTTTAACATCATGAACATGATTGTAGCAATGCATATAATTCTCATGGCTCATACAACCTATCAATCTCATGTGTCACCTCTTACTAGGCAACATAGCATGTCATTACTTTCAAAACTTATAAAGTGATTTCAATGAATATGACATCATAACCCTTACCTAGCTATGATCACTTCTTTATAAAGACATGCATGACTAACACAATTGATAACATGCACATTATCTCTATATCAGCACAATACAATTTATTTTCCAAGTCAAATATAGAACACCACAGCCGTGCTACCTTGCACGGTCGTGCTACAGAAGATATACCACGACCGTGTTACATCACCATGACTGGTTTCTAGGGTTAGGGTTTTCCCTATTCAATTCAATTAGGCTATTTAACCCCTTAGCTTAATTAGGAATAGTGATTCCTCATTTCATACTTCAATCATAGAGTTTCATGCTTAAAAGCATAACCCAGAATTAGGGTTTACTATTCATATCATCACATTACCCTAGATTAGGGTTTACTATTCACATTACATCACATTACCCTAGATTAGGGTTTACTATTCACATTACATCACATTACCCTAGATTAGGGTTTACTATTCACATTCATTAGGATTACTTCCATTATTGTCCTCAAATTAGGTTAAGATTCATTAACCATCATAATTAGGGTTTCCATGATCTCACTATAAAGTATCATACCCTAATTAGACACATTCAAATATATTGGAGATTTATTACTTGATTCTCATTCATATAGGGAGTCTTCTCTCTCCTCTTTCTATCATATGATGTTTACATCACCTATGATTAGGATAAGTCAATTCAACACTGACATCATGGGTTGTGTCATTACTATTGTGGTAATTAAGATTCACTTGATCAAAGGGTATTGATTACTCTATCCCATCAAGGGTACTTTTGTAATGTTCACCATTGATCAAGACAAACATTAACCAACTAATTACTTGGTCCCTTAGTTGCTTTAGGTATCTATGAGGTTTAGGTTAATCAAATACTAAACCATCTTGATGACTAAGGCATCAAATGATTTTAACCTTTTTAGACTTCAAACGGTCTTGCACTCTAATCCCTCAAACGGTCTTGGACAAACCTTGAAACCGTTTAGTGTTGTTGACTGTTTGGTCTAGTTTGACTTTTGAAACCGTTTGGTAAAGTGCACACTCAAGACCGTTTGGTCATGAAGACCGTTTGGTCAAGTTGACTTTGAAACTGCATGGACACAACCGTTCTTGAAACCGCATGAGATCAAATGGTTTGGGATTGTTTGGTCCAAACTACCTCAAAACCGCATGGACCAAAAAGTATCTCATCCACTTCAATTGAGTTAGGGTTTCCAATGTTGAACCTCTCAATCGATCATGCCATTTCTAACCACTCATCAATTGAGTGACGTGTATTTTACTACGAGCTAAAAAACACAAGTGTACGCGTCGAGTAATATAGGCCTTGTGAGGCCAGAGTCGAACTCAGGGATACATGAATTATTGGAGACTTCTACTAACTAATCGCAATCAGCTAGACCGATTAACAAAGTAGGGTTTTGTTGTTCAAATTAAAAGAAAATAAAAATCAAACAAAGAAAACAATCGATTAAAGGTTAATTTAATCAATTAAAAGGGATATCTTTAGGATGGCGGTTTCACCACGGGTCAACATTGTATTAGATTTCATATAATTCCTCACACTTCTCTCTCTATCCGGGTAGTGGCCTGAAATGAGAATTACCCACTGTCGTGGTGTAATCCACTACTTAGATTTAGGTTGATTCCATCGTCATAGTAATCATTCCCCTAAACTAAGCGCATTAAGATCGGTCCCTCAGTTTCCACCATTAATTTTACAACTCCTTTGTCAAGGGTTTTATTAATTAATGTAGAATTCGTCTCTTTTCAACCGTTAATCCTTCTGTCGAAGTGATTAAGGGCATTAATTTATTATTATGGTGATCAAACATAACAATAGCAATAGAGAAAATGAATTTATACCACGGATATGAGAGAAAAATATGAATTATCAATATAAAATCATCATACAATGTATCCCCGGGCTACTCCCGGTCCTAAAGATTGAGGGTTTTAGCCTCTCATGTTCATCTTACACGAATACATGGTAGAAATTGGGGAATTCATAAGAAAAACGTGAAATAAATGGGAAAACCCCTGAACGGAGAAGAATAGGTGGATCCTTGGCGTAGAACACAAGCTTTCCCCGCCTGTCGGTGGTGGAAATTGTCTTCGGCAGCGTCCGAATCACCCGGGATGAGCTTCTCGGCCTCCGTTCTCCTTTCTCTCCTCCTCGGCACTCGTGCAAAAAACCAAAAACGAGATTATTCTCCTCCTGGGCGGCCGTCATTAGGTATAAGTCCCTAATTAGGTCGTCAAATAATGACAGCCGTCCGATTGATATCAAAACAGATCCAACGCATATCTGCCGGCGTCGATACCATCGACGCGGGTCGATGGTATCGACCCAGCGGATTAGCGGCAGCTTTCCTTTCTTTTATTCTGAGCGCCTGTGGTGATCTCGATACCATCGACTTGCGTGTCGATGGTATCGACACCTTTAGCGTCGGTTGTTGTCATTTAGCGACGCTGTAGCTCTCCTAGTGTCGATGGTATCGACTTGCGTCGATGGTATCGACTTCATCCTCGCCAACAGCCTGTAGACATCTCGATGCCATCGACATGGGTGTCGATGGTATCGACTCTGTATTGCTCTTCTCGGCTGACAACCTGTGGCTTGGTCGATGGTATCGACATCTGTCGATGGTATCGACGGATGCAGATACTTGTTCTTCCTGAAATTTCACAACAGGCCCAAGTAAATCCACACAATTTATAATAAGATGATAAATAATGCTCAAAATAGTAAAACGAAGGGGATTTGATATAAAATGATGGCAAAAGACCAAATAAAGTGAATTATGCAATAATATCCATGAAAATGAGTAATTAAGGCACAAAACACATATGAAATAGGTCACTAAATGCGACTCAAAATCATCGCATCATTGAGTCAATTAGGTCAACCCTCAACTGATTTGAAACTCAATTGACCCTCAATTGATCATCAATTTGGGCTTGGATCAATTGGATTAGGGTTTGAAATCGATGACCCTTCAACACTCTTCAATGTGAGTCTAATTGATTTGAAACCATTGAACCATCCTTCAATTTGGTCATGACTTGACCCCAAACGGTCTTGGGATCGTTTGGATGACCTCCAAACGGTCTTGAGACTGTTTGCTCAAGTCAAAACCAAAAACTAACACAACCAATTAAGGTTTGGCTCATTAGATTGATCATTAGGTCAACAATTAATTACACTTCAACTTATTATCTTTAAATCTTCAACCACTTAACCATAGTCAACCCTAGACCTCCAAATGGTCTTGGGTGTCCCCCAAACGGTCTTGGGATCATTTGGATATCCTCCAAACGGTCTTGAGACCTTTTTCCCATTATGTCATAAAAAACCAAGTCGTTCACTTAAGGTTTGAACCCTAGTTTTGGTCACCAAATCAGCACTTAATTGCTTATCAACTTGATATCATTGGACCCTCAACTAGTCAACCCTACTTAAACCTAGACCTCAAAACGGTCTTAGGTGATTACCAAATGGTCTTGAGACCATTTGGGTGATCCCCAAATGGTTTTGAAGCCATTTGGGCCACTCAACCCAAACTTCAACTTAATTAAATTATTGAAATCAACAATTAACCCGATTAGGGTTTAGATGGTTGATGGGCCTTCAATTGGTGATTTACTTGGAAATACTTGATGATTTTTGGTAGGTTCTTAGTCCAAATTATTTACAAAAGACATCCAAATGGTCAACACGTGGTCAACACCTCCAGACGGTCTTGGATCGTTTGCTTCCATGCGTTCTTGGTTGAAACCGTTTGCATTCAATCGGTTTGAAACCGTTTGCTCCTAAACGGTTTGGCAAACCATTTGCAAAAGTTGGGAGACCGTTTGTTAAAGTTACTTTTTGGATAAACATTGGAATTAACGCCATCATCTTCTACCTCAAGAACAAGGGCCGTTCTTCACGGAAATACTAGCAAGAACACACAAAAGTTTCTAAGGAAGAAATATAAGCAACATTTCTAAAAAGAATGATGCAAAAGCAAAGCTTAAGGGTTAAAGTTATAAAACCTGCCTTTAGATCTAATGTAGAGCTCCAAGCTTTGTATCTTTAATGGTGGATGAAGCTCCAGTGGTTGTCCAAGGTCCGTTCTTCAAGTTTTGGATGGAGAAGATGGCTAGAAAGAAGAATTGTGTGAAAAACACCAATAAACCAACCTTATTTTAGGATTCCCACCATGAATTTGAGGTAGGTGATGGTCCATACTTACCAATCCAGCTTGGTCATCTTTCTTCTTGTCCAGATATCTTCTAGGTCGGTCCAAGAGAAGAATATGAGGAGAAAGAACTAAAGGAACGATCCTTTGCTTTGTTAAAAGGATGTACTTATATATTTTTGGATATTTTCAAAGAAAGAAGATTATTTCCTTTATTTCTCAAACATATCCACCAAGTCCTCATCCACTTCTTGGCCACGTTTACCCCTTATATCCTTATGCAAAACTCCTCCATTATCCAATGTTAAAAGAAAAAGAAACCAAACATCTTAATAAGATATATATATTAAAGGGTTATTTGCTTAAATCTTGATTATTTTAATCTCAAGATTATCTTTCTTACTTGATCATTCAAATGAGGCACCCCTCTCATTTTATTTTATCTACTTGATGCCAAAAAACATGAGAGATACTCTAGAGGGTATATTTTACATGTTGCACCCTAGGTTTTGGGTAAATTGCACTTTACACCAAAACTAGGTTTTAAAGCACAAGGATTTCTCTACAAGCTATATCTTGGTGCTCAAGCTTGTAGAATCCATATCACCACATCATATACATTCTTATGATGTCTCAATATTTGAGGAACATCTTATCATGTGCAATTTGCAAGTAAACACCTCAACTTGGGTAATTTGCACTTTAGTCCATTATTTAACAAAACAATATTTCAACATTATGCAAAAAGGGCTGAAATAGAAATATAGGTTCCTCAAAAGTTTTAATTACATTTCATAAGATAACCACAAGCATCTAATCACATATTTAAGCAAAACACCTAGGGTTAGTTCATAACCCATGTCAGGGATGTTACATGAACTATGCCACTTTTGTAGCATTCAAATTATGTTGCTTAAGTGTCAGTGTATAATTAACTATGATACAAGACAATGATAAATCGAAGGAGTCTATTAATACAATTTTTTTCATTAATCAACAATTTTGTTTACATCAGATCCAGGAGGGGGCAAGGAGATGTGCCTTGACGACCTACTTGTATTACAAGCGAGAGCATACTTGATCACGTCATCTGACTTTGTTATCCGTGGTTATAAGGAGTGTTGCTGCAAAAAGTCCTTCGAAGCATTGACAAGTAAGTGGTGGTCCAATGATCATAGTTCTCCTTCGAGATTTCTCCTTTCCAATGCTGCATGAATAGAATAAAAAAGATTCCACAGTTGAAATGATCTGGTTTCTCTAAAACTGATGCTTGCTGCAATTCCCATATATCCACGTCTGATAACACTCTTGTAACTTCAAGGAAGGGAGCTACTACTTTCATCAAGTGTTTTGCTAGAGGTTTTCTATCCACTTTGAAAGAAGCTTCACTTGGCAGACTATCCAGTACCAAACATTTCTTTTGTGGAAATTTATAGCGATCACGTAGAAATGACCCTCAGATACAACCAAGAAGGAATACTACACATGAATAAGTTATATTTACAACTGCTATAAATTAACACGTACACAATGAGATAAGGAATAAGGAGGACGAGTAAAAGAACAATCATGATGTGAAAAGGAACAAAAACATTGAGTAATGGAACAATGCTATACTAACACTCACGTAATCACATTTAGAATGGTCGACGTCCCCATCCTTGATATAATCATACTGGAAGACATCTTCCATTAGTGTGAATTCTATTTCGTACTCGCGGCTCTGTTTGTAATCAAGATTCTTCAAGTCTGCTTGACAACTTTTCATGAATAGAAAAAGGAGGAACCAGTGTTTAGGAAGACCACTGCGTAGTTGAATGTAATGTGGGACAAGGAATAACTTACAATAATGCTGATGGGAGGCAAACTCGTTTTACGTTGCCTGATCTTTTCTTAACTTCTTGTCTATTGATCACATGCCTATATGCTTCAATAACATTGTCTACCAACCATTCTCTTAGTCTGAGAGTATATAGATCCTTGCCATATAGTTTGATCATTCTGTCATCAAATAGGAGTAGAGATAAGTTTAACTTTGTGTTCAATGCAAAATTACATACTATCTTCTCAACTTCTGTGATAGATAGTTTTGGATTTTTCTTAGCGGGGCTTGGATCTTTGCTTATTGAGGATAATGTCCTTATATTATTAGGAACAGAGGAAATATTTCATCAATATCATTAGGTGGCTTTCTCTTAAATGTTGCATCAATAGACGTCCTAAACTAGTGCTGATCTTTGACCCTCACACTTTGGCGAATTTTCAACTTCTCTATTCTCTATGTTTTTATCTTCTTCTGCAAGAACGACAGACAATTTTAGAAGTTACATAACCAATTATTGGTAATAAAGACACAACATGACATACCTCTTCGACAACCTTGCTCATCAAAGTTTTTTGGCGGATGATAAGCGATTTATCATCATCATCATTATACTCTTCTACCTTCTTCTTCTCTACAACAACCTTCTTCCTTTTCTCATCATTCTTGATCCCTTTCTCCCTCTCTATGATGTTATCCTCCTTGATCTGATGTTCGTCATTTCCTTCTTTTTCTCATATTTGTCGATCCCTTTCTCTCATTCCTTGCTCATTTTCTCCTCTTTAGTGTCCCTCTTCTCCTCCTCCTGGATCCCTTTCCCCCCTCTGTGGTTGTGTCCTCCTCCTCCTTCTCCCTCTTCTCCTCCTCTACATATGCCTTGCTACTGTACTTCTCCTCCCTGTAGCTACCTTGCTACTGTCTTTGTCATTCTCCTTCCTGTCCTCATCCTTCTTGATCCCTTTCTCGCCCTCCTTGCTTGTTTTCTCCTCTTTGTTTCCCCTATCCTCCTCCTCCAGGATCCTCTCCTTCTCCCTCTTATCCTCCTCTAGAAATGCCTTACTATTATCCTTCTCCTCCCCAGTAGCTGCCTTGCTAATGTCTTCATTATTCTTCCTCCTGTTCACATCTTTCTTGATCCCTTTCTCAGCCTCCTTGCTCATTTTCTCCTCTTCATTATCCCCCACATCTGCCTTGCTACTATCTTTTTCATTCTCCTTCCTATTCTCATCTTTGTTGATCCTTTTATTGGCCTCCTTGCTTATTTTCTCCTCTTCATTATCCCCTGTAGTTGCCTTACTACTATCTTCATCATTCTCCTCCATGTTCTCATCTTTCTCGATCTCTTTCTCAGCCTCTTTTCTCATTTTCTCCTCTTCATTATCCCTCTTCTCCTCCTCCTAGAATCTCCCCCCCTCTATGGTCGTGTCCTCCTCCTCCTATGCAGATGCCTTGCTACTGTCCTTCTCCTCCCCCAACTACCTTGCTACTATCTTCCTCATCCTCTTTCCTATCATCATCATTCTTGATCCCTTTCTCAGCCTCCTTGCTCATTTTCTCCTCTTCATTGTCCCTCTTATCCTCCTCCTGAATCCTTTTTCCCCCTCTGTGGTCATGCCCTCCTCCTCCTTTTCCCTCTCCTCCTCCTCCTCCTCTGTAGATGCCTTGCTGTTGTCCTTCTTCTCCCCAGCTACCTTGCTACTGTCTTCCTCATCCTCCTTCCTATTCTCATCCTTCTCAATCCCTTTGTCCCCCTCCTTGCTCATTTTCTTCTCTTCATTGTCCCTCTTCTCTTCGTCCTAGATCCTTTCCCCCCCTCTGTGGTCGTATCCTCCTCCTCCCTCTCGTCCTCCTCTACAGAGGCCTTGCTACTGTCCTTTTCCTCCCCCACAACTGACTTGCTACTGTCTTCCTCGTCCTCCTTCATGTTGTCATCCTTCTCGATCCTTTTTCCCCCTCTGTGGTTGTCCTCATCCTCCTTATCCCTCTTCTCCTCCCTGTTCTTTTTCTTCTTATCCACAACTTCTGAAGACCTTTTCTTCTTCTCAACAATCTTTGTCCTCTGTAGCCCAGTTGACGTAGTCGCCATCATTCTCTTCTCTATGTTTCGTATCCGAATAGACTTCTCACTGTCTTCTCTTGCTGATTCCACAACATTTAACGTTACCTCCTTTGCAATTTCAAGGATATTTCTCATACTTACTTCAAAGGGTACATCACTATGCTAATGTACTTCAAATGTTTCTAGAACGGGTATGAGTGCTTTGGACATTTTTTAGGACATTTTTCTCTACTTCCTGCTGCTTTTAGGGTCTGGAATGCCTCAAAAAGTGGAATTTCATCCTCAACAACTGGTCCCGTCACTTGTCGTTGAAGTGCTTTCTTATATCTTTGTAGTTTACATTCATCATCATTCTTCTTAATTAATAAATGATGAGCAGTGGTTTTGTATATTTTTATTTCTTCATGCAACTATTGTTTACAAATAATAGAAGGTAACACATACTATGGTTTTAGAAATTTTGAGTAGGGTATTAATTACCTCACAAATCCTTTCCTCTAATGATTTACAACCAACACTGTCTTCCGCGTCTTCTATGTCTTTCATGTGTTCACCGTCTTGTGCGTCTTCTATTTCGACGAGTAGGTAGTCATTGACATCATTATGTTGATGAAGAACATGTTTCTTTCCACTCAAGATTTCTTTAGAATTTGGTAAAAAATTCCAAATATTGCATGTAGGTGCCAGGCGTGATCGCCCCCCAGAAATACAGATCTATGTAATGCACCTAAAAGAAACAACAGAAGAGTCTTATTGAGTACAATAAGCAGTATTAAAGTGTATTGAAATATGTTCAAATAATCCTTATGCACCATTAGAAGGTGCAAATCTCCAGTTGACCTTCCGCAGTAATTGTTCTATTTGAAAGTCAGCATATTCCTCTTCAAATATGTCAGGATGTAACTTGCCTAGTTCAGGTTCCACATTCCACTAAGAAGTTCCATATATTTGAGGGAATAAACATGAATGTGTCCCGTTATTGGTGCAAGAATGCATCTGAAGTCTAATAAAATATATAGTCGAGCTATATCTTTAGGATTGTTTAACTCAAATATCTTATGTTTCACATCTTCAGAAGTAACACAATATTGCATGTTAGGTGATAGACCCATCCTTCTAGCTATTTCCTAAACTTTTCCATTGGACACCTTGTCTCTAGATTCCATATTGACTGTGATGGAACCTGAGGGGATGCCGTAAACTCAGCATACGCCGTTTTCTGTCAACTTCAATCCCTCACCACTGAAGGTCAGCCAGTCCATATTCTCCAGATCAAAACTGGTACACATGAAGTGGAGAACTTGAGGAGTGAGAGATTTCAGCTTCAACTGTAGGAACATAGAATAACCTGCTATTTTTAGATGCTTCTTGACTTCTTCGATTGTGCCCAACATCTTCATTTTATCGTTCATCTTCACAACCAAGTATGTCCTCATCCTGTGCTAGAATCATCTTTCCATCTGAAACACAAAGGAAAAGAAAAAGAATTAGATGATTTTTTGAAAGAATCGAACCTGGTTATTTTATCGCTATCAAAACCCCTATTTCACAAAATTTGAAATTCCGTAGCAAATCATGCTTGGAGGAGGCTATCTATATCAGGTCGACAAGTTCGTGCTTGGAGATTGTGAGAAAAGATCAGACAACTAGTTCTTGCTTGGAGATGACATGAGAAGATCAAGTGGAAAGGAAGCAAATAACTGAGTGTTGCAACTGAGCTTATAGCAATCATTCGGTCGGTTCATGATATGTCTTTTTGGGTAGCCATTTTGTAAGTAACCGTTGGACTGGAGGAACCGACATAAAAAAATAATAGTACAAAACTTTCTTTTTTATTTTATTTAAAAAATGTCCGAGTACATAATCACCATAGACACTTATAAACTACCAAATAGGTTTTCTGGCAGTATTACACTTATTTAAAGTTTGCAAAATTGGATTTCATAGTACTAATTTTTTTTCTCATCCCGATTTATATTGCTCCCCCTCCTTGATCATGTTCTCCTCTACACATATCCTCTTCTCCTTTGTCTTTGTTCCTTTTGTCATGGCCTATTCCTTTTTCCCTATATCACAATCGTCAATTCTGTTTTCCTCTTACGTGCTCCCGTTCTTAATTTCCATGTTATTGTTCTCCTCCCTATCCTCAATTATTTTTCTCCTCCCTATCCTCATTCTTTTTCTCTTCCGTTCAATAAGGATGATGAGTATACACTCATCATCTGTTACACCCCCTATTTGATCATGTTCAAGGATACATTGTTCCTTTACTACCCATTCTTGTTCTTACTATAGAAAAGTAATTTTTGAATTAACAATGACACTTTTGTTGGATTCAGATTATGTGGCTTACGCGTGAGTGTATACTAAATTATGTTACTGGATAATTATGAAATATATTTTGACATTCCACCTGTTTATTCCCCCTATTTGATCCTTTATTACCAATCCTTGTTCCTATAATCATTATCCTTGTTCCACTTCTCAAGCATTTAGTTACTTGCGTGGGGAGTAATATAAGATGAGAATAGGAAACAAGTAGACTGAGAACATTAGCAAGGATACTTGTTCCTATTTTCACCCTACTTGTTCTCATTATCCTACTTGTTTCTACTATTCTCCTCCTCAACATCATTCCCTCCTTCTTTTATTACAAAAATGACATACATGTAGATCACGAAAGACACACTTTCATTCCAAAAAAAATATTACAGTTATATTACAAAAGGGGAATAATATATGATATTAGTAGCCCATGTCTTAGACTTTGATTGTACGCTCTTGTACAAAATCAAAAAGTACATTTGTTCAAAAACATACTGTCTTTGTAGCCATCTTCATACACATTTGTGAAATATATTTTGGATCATTTCATTGAATGAATTTTTTGAACTCAATTTTGCCGTTCCAATGTTTCATGAATAGCATGGTAAAGACCCCACATCTATTTAAGTCCTTCAATTAAGGAACAACTAGAATATATCATTTCCATGTGCTCCAATATTTAACCCCTCTGATGATAGTGAGAAAGATCTTAAAGTACTTCACCACCTCCTCACAAATTGGCCTGTAAAGAGTCCATTTTTCTGGAGCCTAAGTGTCCACGCTATTCAGCAAGACAAACTGCTCCATAGGGTAGTCAAAGCAAACAACAACAAAATATTTATGGTGGCATATAAGAATCATGTATTGCATTTTAAATTAAAAAATTAGAGTAAAAGTGAGAATAGCCACCAAATTGTGCTAAGATTTTATATAGATGTAGAAATTACTTACACAATCACAAATTTCATGATCTAAGTCATGCTGATTATTCAAGTTGTATAACTAGAACATGTCATAGATATTATTGTATTTACGCTCCTCGTTAGTTGTCTTAGACGAGTGAAGATTCAGAGTAACAATTTTTTGTAAAATAAGGAAACATACACAACAAACAAGAAACAATTATATACTAGAATATAACAGTGAATGAAAATTGGAGAAAGAGTGAGGAGAATAGGAAGAAGGAAGGGGAACAAAGGAATAGGGAGTAAGAGTAAAGGAAGAAGGAGAAGGAGGGTTAGAATGGAACAGGTAGTGAGAGTAAAGGAAGAAGGAGAAGGAGGGGTACAAAGGAACATGGAGTGGGAGTAATGAAGAAGAAGAACTGGAACAATGAGGTGGAGAAACAGAATAAGGAACCCAATAACAGGAATAAGGAGCTGTATCAAAGGAACGCGGAAGATGAGAAAAAGAACAAAGATTGGAAGAAGGGAACTATGACGGGTTGAAAAGGAATAATAAAAGGGAAAAAAAGGTAAAAGTACGACGACAAAGGGAACAAGAAGGAGAAAAATTGACATACACATAGAAGCATCAGAACATGTAGTGGGAGTAAAGGAAGGAGGAGAGAGAGGGGTACAAAGGCACATAAAGTGGGAGTAATGAAGAAGGAGAATAGGAACATTGAGGTGGAGAAGGAGAACAGGAACAATGAGGTGGAGAAGCAGAATAAGGGAACATGAACAACGAGCGGTATCAAAGGAATGCAGACAATGAGAATAGGAATAAGGATTGGGAAAAATAGAACTAAAAAGGGGCGAGAAGGAATAATAAAATGGAGAAAGGGAACAAGGAGGAGAAAAATTGACGTACACATAGAAGGATAGGAAGATAAAATCGCATCACCCTTCCATTTTCCTAATCTATATTTTTTCTGTTCATTGCATCAACATGTGCATCGATGATGTCATCAGTGATGTAGCACCCTTCCATGCAAGATAAAATATCTTCTTATTATATCATGAGGCTCCTTGTAGCAGACATCATCACTACAAAAAAGTTATAAATAAGTATACTTACTGATTTGTAAGAAGAAAGGTAAAAAGACCAAATATGCACAACCTAAACTTTGAAATCTTGCTGTGCCATATCCAGTTCAACATTTCAATGTGCATCCACTGGATAACATGTAACTCACTGTGCATGGATTCAGATGAACATCCTGTGGAATGACACTTCAAGATCGAACCCTGGGACCTCTAACGATGGGGTTCAGTATCGCTCTAGCGCTGCTTTGAATTTGGTCCACTGTGCATCTTGCTAAGTTCCTCCTCATCGCTAGAGACAATAAACGACAGTTTTTGCCTAGGGTGCCTGCCTCTGCCCTCAATTTTAGGCCACTCCCCCTCCTCATCACTGGAGACCATGACAAAGTGCTTACACTCCAACGTGTCACTAACCTCAGCCGCCGTCGTATCAAGCCAATTTTGGCATTGCGAGTGGAGACATAACCTGAGAAATCCCTTGAAACTCAGTGGCGGGCCTAGAGAAATCCCTTTGCCTCTCAGTAGGCTCCTCATCATCACTTGAATGGAATATAATATGGTGGATTTTTTCTCCGACCATCCTCACGGAGGTTGCTATTGTTGTTGCAGCTATTGGTTCTTGTTAGGTCATCATTGTTGCTGTTGCTTGGGTGAGAGAACGGTAGGGTAAAGAAAACTGCAATCCAACTCTTTTGAAAAATAGATATAGTTTATCATTCCACGTCTAGTCGAGCATCGAAAATCGAGTCCAGTGAGGCATCCCTGGTAGCCAAATGGACATTATGATGTAAGTGTAGCAGTTGATATGAGCGGCGAAAGACTAATTTACCCCCACAAAAATTAGATGGCTACACTGGCGAGCAGAGGACCAAGACCTCAAATTCTAATCGTGCGGCCAAAATGGTGTTCAGGTCGACTTGAGGAAATGTGCTTTCAGGACCGAATTCAGACTGGCTGCTGAAGTGGTGGTCCATGGAGTCGTCAAGGAGCTGGATCGGGAAGATATGATGTGCATCCAATCAAAAGGGGAATAAGGAGGACAAAGGCTTGGGAATGTGGAGGACAAAGGCCCTCAGTTGTCAATGCAGAGGTTGTGTCATGGTCGTCACCAAGAAGCTGAGTGCTAGGTTCCTCAAATGACTCAAAGGAGGACGTCGTCTCCATTTAGGTCCTATTTGGTAGGGTGTAGTAGGTGTGAAATGTGTGATTCTAAAACATGAAAATAAAAACAAACATTTTAAACAATACAACTTATTTGGTTTGATGTGGCTAAAACCCATTGATTTTGGATTCTTGTGTTTGCTAAGGCCTAAAATAAGAATGATTATGTAGAGGATGTAATAACTAGGAGATTATATTGTTAAAATTCTTAGCAACATGTATTAAAATGCTCACTGATTGTGCCTTTTATTTAAAGCTATATGACCACAACCAAAATTGCATTTTTGTCATCAACAAATTGACGGCGGAAGAATTAAGTTAGAAAATGTTTGGGAAGAGTTAAGAGAGAGGAGAGAGAGGACAAGAGAGAGCAGGAGAGAGAGAACCTCTAATACTGAGAGGCACTTTCTACTTGGTGTTGTTTGTTTTTCTGGACACTTTTATCATCACATAGAGGGCGCTACATGAAGGCCTATTTACAGGTTCGTCTTCCATTTTGCACCAGACCAGACAATATTTCTATGCGGTATCAATTCTAGGAGTTTGATCCCAATTGTGTAGTACGATGGGTTAGAAATGAAACCAGTGAGTTACAATTTCACAATGCTCTACAAAACAAAAGCAAGGCAAAAAACACTGCTTTCGAACACATTGAACTCAAAACACACCCTACCGAACAAGCCCTTAAGACTTGTCCAACTCCTCAAAAGCAGCAGACAATGCTGAGGTTCTTGATGATCATTGGCGGAGCCTCATACTGGCCTGGGGGACTCACAGTGTGTTATAATTTTTACATTTCGTTGAAAGGAAATCCAACTCACACCATGGAAACCAACTGTAGATAAAGAGGGATGTGAAGGACAAGGAGAAATATCTCAAGGAAACTTCAAACTATTCTCAAGATTCCAATAGGTTAAGTGAGGACAAGGATGACTTCAACATGCCATTCATGGATAAATCAAGCGAAGAAAATGATGTAAGCGAGGTAAAACTTTATGATATTTAGAAAGATGATTTAGTTCTAATCATTTTTGATTCAAATGACTCTCTTGACTCTTGTAAGTAAAAGACAAATTAACTTACATTTTTTGATTCTTTATGTGAGGATATTGATAATCTTAGGAACCTTAATCTTGATCTTGAATTGTATATAAATGTATAAGTAGAAAGTAAAATCTATCTTGTTCAAGTCGATACTCTAAAATGAGAAAATGATTCGTTGCTTGATACAATAAATGCCTTAAATATAAAGCTATGTTTCCAAGTATAAAAAGGAATTTTGTGCTCTTAACTTAGACGAGGATCTGATATGAATGATGTTTTTATGTGGGAGAAGGTATCATGCATGACACATATGACATTTCCATGCTTTATACTAATGTTATAGCTTTTATCTCAACATAATAATTTGCTTAGATATACTTTCCATAAAAAGTCTTAGTGGTAGAAAGACATTGGATGACATATGACATAATTCTTTTAGAAGAAATATTAGGCATGGAATATGTTTTTGAAATCTCTATGAGATAATGAAGAACTACTCGACATCCCATGGAGAGGTACTTAGTTGAAAAGCATTAGTTGGATGGAAATTTTGTAGTAGTCATGATCATTATTCTAGTTACGACCCATGTAAGTGGGAAAAAACATGGTTTGGCTCTAAAGCTAACCCTAGACACCACAAAATAAGCATGATTCAACTTTTCAACTTTGTAGGATTATGGATTGCTGTAAGAGGATTATCAAAGAATATGATGAGTACCAAAAGCTACTTCAGTTCACTTAAACAGAGAAAAGGTGGCTTAATGCCTTTTTAGTGATAATGTCATACATAAGGTGGTGATGCATGAAATTCCCTATGTAATAAGAATGTGATTTTAGTATATGGTGTACATCAAATTCTCATAGGTGTAAGTAAACTGTCATAGTGATTTATTTGTACTCTTTACTTTTTTATCACTTGATTATCTCACTTTCAATGTCATATACAAGTGACATATGGTAACATGCATACTATTATTATTATCTGTATAAAATTTGTTCTTTGTAAATGCCTTGCTTTTAGTATAGTTGATGTCCCTTTATGACATAAACAACTTTGTTAGGTAAATATGCATCAATTGATGAGATCTAGAAATAATATTTTCTCAATGATTTCCTAATCTATATAGTTAAATAATATTAGGTTTTTGAACTTTGCACACAAGGGAGGAAAGTGAGATCTTCCTTCAAGTCTAAGGGAGTCCTTAGAACTAAGAGACATCTAGATATTATTCACATCGATCTATTTGTATAATTGCATACACAATAATTATAAGTAGTATATATTTCTTAGTGATTGTAAAAAAGCTTCTCTAGATATATATACCTTCTTTCTAAAAGTGGAATCCTTATAAATTCATATCTTTTTATAGAAAGGGTCAAATGAATATTATTGTAGACTTCTTTCTGGACTTAATGATACATAGATAATACTGAAGGTGTTGATTTTGTGATGAACTTAGATATGTACATAAATTATCTTCCCCAAGTTCCTCAATAAAATGCAATTTTGGAAATGAGTTTTTGCCCTTTGAAATAGAAGGCTAGGGCCAACTTTTAGAATATGAAACTCCAAATTTGTTTTTTGCTAAATTTGTAAACAACACTTAAATTGTACATAATCATGATTTAACTCATCAAATTTTTAAGAAAACCCTCTATGAACTATTGAACAGTATAAGAACTTAAACTGATTAAGTGTATCCCTTTATTTTCCCCAACTTTATTCTAAATACTAATGATTTCTTAGATGAATTTAATACTAAATATTATAAAGCATTATTTCTTGGATATAGTCTATCTAAAAAAGATAATTGTTTCTAAAACAAAATATCATGTTCTATTAGAAGAATCTGATCATGTAAAATAAATCAGAATTAACCCCTAAAACTTCAACTATATTACTCATGATGATGCTTTAGGTGATACGATCTCACATTTCAAAGCGTCAGACATGACGAAGGATAATAAGGAGAAGGAAATTGAATAAGGTGCTCATGATGACATATTTCAAGAAGAAGAAAGTCCAACACTAAGATCCACATAGGGTCGTCCTAAGGAGCTCATATTGATTGATTCGTTTGAGAAGTTCAAGACAAGATTTGCTTTCAAGGACCAAGACAATGGTGCATTCAACTCACAATTTAAGTTCAATAACAAAAGGAGAGCCTTTAATATAGTGACTGGATGATATCCATTTAATATGAGTTGGAATAGACAAGAACCAATTTTATACACTAGTTCTAGGACAAAAAGATAGAAAGATCACATGCACCAAATAGATGTTCAACAACAAGTCGGGTGTTGTGAGAAACAAAAATAGGTTACTTGTTCATGACTATAATAAATAAGAAAGTATTATTTGTGAAATAGCTTATGACCAAAATCAAATATATAATAAATTAGAATGTTAATTGGCTTTTGTAGTCATCATAATTTTCTTTTATATCAAATCTAATATAAAAGAGCATCTTTTAATGGATGAATTTAAACTTAAGTCTATGTGATTCAATCTCCTAGATTTGAGAATGATGAGCTATTTAATTGTATTTTTCATCCTAAAAAAGGCTTTATATGGTATCAAAAAAACCCCTAGAGCATTTTATAAGAAAATTGAAATCTTTCAATTATATAATGTCTACGTTGTGGGTAAAGTTGATTCTATTATCTTTATTGAGAAAACTTTTAATAATCTTCTTGCAATTAAATTAGAGTCGATGATATCATTTTTTATAATACAAACCATGATATGTGTAAGGAGTTTAGTTCTCTCATGCGGAGTTAATTTCATATGACAATGATGGGAGAGACAACATTATTAGAGGACCATTGGATGAGTACATTCTCCAAAGGGGTCTCTTTCATTGGATCCTAAACTATTAAGAGGTATAACAAGCTCCTCTCTAGATCCCCATTACCCTTTAGACCACTAAAGGATAGTATTTTAAAGAGTTAGACATAGACCATATCTTCATCACTTGTTGAATCCCTCCATGTCATAAAAGGTAACTTTTCACAATTATCTATGGTTCAAGAAGGCCATAGATAAATTTTATGGTAGCGTTACTTAGAGTTTTACTTCATACCTTTTACCTAGAGACACTTCCATAATCTAATATTTATGATTTTCAACAATAGCTTCCACATTTTTTTGAAGAAGATAAATCGATACCTAACCTCTATAGAAAACTTTTCCAGGATCTCTAATGGATGTATGGATTTCATTTTTCTTATAATCTTTGCACATTTCTATGGACATTTTCATCCCAAAACAAATATTCTAGATGTATAGAAAGAAATCAAGAAACCTAGGTCTGCCTACTATAAGAGTGGGACTCTCGGCGACTCTCTCTCTTACCTTGATGTCCTTGTCATAGATCTATTTATCAACATTAAACTTCACCCCAAGAAAAGCAATCCAATAAAGCTGCAAACGTTGATGTTCATGTGTAATATATTTTTCAAAAGGTTGGATAATGAGCCATACGATTTGATTTGATGCGGCATACTAATACAATGAGATCAACCCTCCCTTAAACACATGATATCTGTATATTTCCATCAATCTAGGGGAAAATCCCTCTTTTATAAGTTTCATTACATTTCCAGTAGAAACGAAGATATGATCAATGACACCTCTATAAAGAAATCCCATGCAAGATCCTGTCCCACTACCACTTCTACTCAGGTAGACGAGTCTAGTTCTTCTTATATTCCACCTCCTTCCCGACCCCCTCCCATCTAAGAAGACTTCAATGTACTCAATGAAGACATGATGAAATGCAAGATGCATCAACATTCCTATTTTGGTTGTGTAACTAATTTCCTATATCAAACAAAGATTCATATCCAGTATAACCTTACCGATATGATGCAGTACATGAACCTCAACTGCACTTCCACCTATCTACCACTCAATAGCTTGGCCCATACCAATCTCCTACTAATTATGTATGATAGGGTTACAATCAATATTACCCTACTTACACTATTGTCACTCCACATGCACCTCAAAGCACCTCATCCATTTCTATGACCAAGTCTTTAACACTACCTTATGTGCCAACTCTTCCCAAGCTCTATAGATTTGAGTGGGATTCTACTTCTACATTTGAAGAAGCCCAGATGCTCATGTCTCATGGATTCATGACTTGACACATGATAAATGAGATATGACTCACTCTACATGTTCCAAAAGAAAATAAGGAGATGATATTGGGTGAAGAAGAACAATATTAAGGAGATGATGAAGAAGAAGAAGAATCCCTTGAGAAAGAATAATAGGCTCATGCCTATCATATCATGAGTTGACATGTACTCAATGATGAGGATTGTGATCTTGAAAGAGATCAAGTTTGCACAATCTAGGTGTCCATATGTTAAGTATTATGTGACCTCACAATGATCTACTCAAGGAACTTGTGTTAGGAAATTATTTAAATGCCTCTCTTCTTGTCTTTTACTTATTGTTGTGTTTATCTCTTGTATCATGTTATTTTATATGTATTTTTCATTTCATCATGATGTGATTTACTTAAACTGATTTCATATGAATGCCACTCCATTTGGGTTTGGGTTCAATTGTGTGGATATTTTTATGATGATTTACTTAACCTTATGAGACTCTAATAGATGAAAAATATTTTTTTTGGATGTACAAGATCTCAACGAGGGCCACATCTAGATTCCACAATTTTTTCTCAAAGTACACTGAATTAGGTTGAGCTAATTATATATATTGACTTGTATCATATCTATTATATAAACATGGCCTCAATGGTGGATGAACTAGATTTCATGTATGATATATTTTCACACACAATGTGCACGCACACGCACACGCACACACACACGCGCGCACACACACACACACAGATATATATATATATATATATATATATATATATAATATTACACAGTCATACCTCCAACTCCCCCCATTTATATATATATATATATATATCATGCATTAGTTACGGCCTGGTTAACATAAACTAGTTATCCAATGATTCTGGTTATGATTTGAGCATCACATTACAATTTTGACATTTTGGTTATAATTTTTGGCTCCTAGTCATTCAAACAATATATTTTGGGTCACTAAAATCATTTTTACTATTTTGGTGAGAAAAGAATAAAAATCACACCGTGGTTAGAATTCATGTCTTCCTATTATAATTTTGGTCTTCTCTTTAAATTTGGTGATTGTCTTACAAAATGGATCGATGGGTAACAAAAGCCTATCTCCCACTCTAAAAACAAATTTACCCCCCACCCATATATATATATATCTATATATATATCTATATAACGTGTGTCACATAATCTACATCAATCCATTATACAAGAAATGAAGAAAATAATGATCTGAAGTAGAATAGTGCTAACTATGATCTATTTTGAAGTGAAGGACCAATTTTAACGCATTACTTCTTGAACCCAGTGACGGAGAAGATAAAAAGTAGTTTTGAATTAATCCCCTAGGTGGGTAGTTATTGAATATGGAAATGCAAATGAAACAAAAATGAGATATTTTCTTTGAAATAAATCTTATACATATGTTATTGCTTGTTTTATATTTTTTTTGGATAATGTAAGATGTTACTATGACCAAAAGTCATATAGGGGAAAACAACAAAAACCCCATATAGTGTACACGGTGTACAAGAGATCCCACATCCTCAGAACTATGGTATCAACCCCCACCATGTTCTTTGGGTAGCTTTAAAAAACCAAACCAAGCTATTACTAATTACGTCAAGAATGTTGAAATTATCACAAACTCTTCTACCATGCAGCCTTCTGTTCCTTTCACTCCAGATGTGGAAAATAAGGGAAGTGAAGAAAATACCTCCAAAACTCCTATTCCTCAAGTTGCTTCTGGTCGCATCAAAGATCTAAAATAAAGCTTCGCTCATCCCAAGGGGGCAACACTGCCCCATCCATATTTCATCCCTCCTCTTCTCCACAGCTAAGCGGTGAACTCACATTCTAAAAATAGATGCTTATGGGATTCAAGAAACCTTTTGCAGAGAAGGTGAACCAGCTCACAACTAAGGCCCCATTTTGTTGTTAATATTTATTAATGTTGTTCATGCAACCGCGACATGTATAATATAATTAACAGTTTCAGGCAGATCCAAAATAAGAAACGAAGATCAAACAAAGCAGGAGAATAGAAATAACATGAGTTAGATTCACAAACCAGATCGTTTGTTGAGAAACTAATGTGATACTTAAAGAAATCAGTGCCCGACAATCCTCGCGGATAGGCACCGTTCTCCCGGACTCGATCTGGCACGAACCTGGAACATGCACGTCTTGCACTCGCTCGACGTAGCCTCGTTACACTGCTACCAGTGCAACACGACAACCGCAGGAACCACTGCCTAACAGCTGCGTCTCGGTGAGGGGAAGAAGAACGTCGCACTTCACACAGGAGAACAACTCCACGAAGGGGCTTGGAACGAAGGCACTCACTCTCTAGATTTGGGCTCTCAAAACACACGTGAAGCGGCGGCAAAAAACTATTTACTGTGTGTTTAACCCTAATGACCGGAGGCGTATATATAGCCACGCACGTCCCTAATCCTATTCCCAGTAAGACACAAACACTCGGTTGCTCTTGTACACAATACAAAATAATCCACAAAAGAGAAACACTTTCCAATTAGGATTAAGAATTCTGAAATAGGAAAGAAACAATTAATTACATGAGTAATTAATTACTTAGTCGTATCCTAGTGCAAAAAAGAAGACAGAAGACGAAAGACATTCTCCACAAGGTACAAGCCCGAGCCTGGCCCGGCCCGGCCAGGTCTGGCGAGGCATGGCGTGGCACGCATGTGCGCTCATACGTGCGTGCGTTGTGATGTGGTAACCCCACCCACTAAGGAGGTGAGCATACCTCCCTCCTAGGACCCCTTGGACACTAGTGCCCCATGTGATCCTATATATGAGGACCATAAAAGTTCTAGGAGTGAGCAATATGGGATAAAACTTCTTTGCCATTTGTACTAGAGACAAAACTACTTTTCTCACATGTACTTACTACACTACATTGGGCTTAACCCATGCTAAATATATGGTTGCTACAGCCATATATCTAACAATCCCCCACAAAGTCTAATGTGTAGTGTGCTCTACCATTCAGTCCTCCATACTGTGCTTTCAGTAGATACCTTTCGGTTTGAATCTACATGAGTTATCCAACTGTGACCCTCGCAGGAACTAGGTGAACAAAAGTCTTGAACCTGAACCTTGGGTACAAGAGTATAGGTTGGTAACAACACAATAAATATATGGTAGTAAAGAAAACAATGCATTAAGGCCATGCATACAAAATTTTATATCATGATTGATAATAGAGAACAACTCAATTCTTCTGTTGCGGCCTACACAACATCAATCACTTAGCTGGAGTCTCCAAGGATGTACTACTAACATCCTGTACTAGACTTGACACCATTAAAAGACTACTCTCTTACTAACTTGCAGTCATGACACTAACAGGTTTCCCAGGGGATAGACACACATATGCAAGAAGCATCAAACAAGAATACATAGTGTCATCCGATTTACCCGATAGCTTGTTATTACCACATTGAACCCAATTTGTGGGATCTCCACTCTTTTGGGTTGGGTTGCTACTGCCTGCAAATCTATAGGGGTTTCAATCCCATCCCCAACTTGGATTTTTCCACTAAAGCCAAGGTAAGACCTTTAGTGAAAGGATCAGCTGTATTATCTTTGGTTCCGACGTAGTCTACAGCCACGACCCCATTAGACACTAACTCCCTTATAGATTTCAATCTGACTTGGATGTGTCTACGTTGTTTTTGATTGTACTTGGAACTCTTTATCTTAGTAATAGTTGTAGTACTGTCATAGTGAACTGAAATTGCAGGAAGCAACTTCATTACCATAGGTAAACTAGACATAAGTCCATGTAGCCATTCATCTTCCAATCCAGTTTCATCTAAAGCACACAACCCTGCCTCAAAAGTGGACCGAGACAATATGGTCTGTTTCTTAGACCTCCAGGAAACAACTCCTCCTCCTAACAGGAATACATATCCCAAGACATCATGACTCCCAGAATTCACGACAATCCAACTTGCATCACTATATCCTTCGACTACGGAAGGATGTTTACCATAATGCAGCCCAAGAGAACATGTTCCCTGATATACCTCAGAAATATGTCAAGAGCTTCCCAATGGGTCTTGGCAGGACAACTAGTGTATCTACTTAACTTGTTCACGACAAACACAATATCTGGATGTGTACAGTTCATAAGATACATCAAACTTCTGATAATCTGAGAGTATCGTAATTGAGACACTGGAACCCCAGTCTCATTCTTGAATAAGGGTTTGGATGAATCATATGGAGTCTTAACAGGTTTATGTGATGTGTAATCAAACCTCTTCAGTATCTTCTCAACATAGTGAGACTGAGAGAGAGTTATACCATCAGTAGACCTTATGATTTTAAGCCCTAAAATCACATCAGCAACACCCATACCCTTCATCTCAAACTTACTACACAAGAATGACTTTGTCTCATTTACTACTTTCATATCAGAACCAAAAAGCATGATATCATTGACGTATAAGCATAACAAAATGAGTCCATTATTGACAATCTTACAGTAGAGACACTTATCAAATTCATTAGAAATAAAGCCAAACGATGATATCACATAATCAAACTTCTCATGCCATTGCTTAGGGGCTTGTTTCAAGCCATATAATGACTTAACAAGTTTACACACTTTGGACTCATTCCCACGACCCACAAATCCCTCAGGTTGTTCCATATATATCTCTTCTTGAAGATCACCATGTAAGAACATGGTCTTCACATCCATCTGATGGATATAGAGATTATAAATGGAAGCCAATGCTATAATCACTCAGATTGTGGTCATACGGGAAATTGGTGTTTGTATCAAAATAATCTATTCCTTCCCTTTGTGTGTAACCCTTAGCAACTAACCTAGACTTATACTTATTGATTGTCCTGTCTACATTAAGTTTCTTCTTAAAAACCCATTTGCAACCAACTGCAGAACAACCAGGAGGCAAATCCACCAATTCCCAAGTTCCATTTGAGAGAATTGATTGGATTTCATCATTAACAACTTCTTTCCAAAACTTAGCTTCTAGAGATTCCATAGCTTGTTTGAAAGTAATAGGATCATCCTCAACATTGTAAGTGAGAAACTCACTTCCAAAGTCCTTGGATGTCCTAGGCCATTTACTTCTCCTTGGTTCAACTATTTCTTCAGAATCATTCGATTCAGAAATAGTTTGTTCTGAGTCGCCCCCCACATTTGTCATCCTTTGCACGTGCTCGGGAATGGAACCTATGGTAAATGAATCTTCTTGAGATACTTCATTGGGCACACCAGTTTTCATAGGAAACACATCCTCAAAGAATGTTGCATCACGTAATTCCACAATTGTATTGACCTCAATGCCAGAGATATCTGATTTTACAATTAGGAATCTGTAAGCATAGCTTGTCTCTACATAACCCAAAAATATGACATCAACCTTTTTCGGTCCCAATTTCTTCCTTTTGTGTTCAAGGACAAGTACCTTTGCAAGGCACCCCCACACTCGAAGATATTTAAGACTCGATTTCCTTCCTCTCGATAACTCAAACAGACTACTATATGAATGTTTATGAGGAACTTTATTCAGAATATGGCAAGCCGTATTCAAAGCTTCCCCCCACATAAAGTTGGGTAATCCAGATGTTTGGAGCAAGGTATTTACCATATCTATTAAGGTTCGGTTTTTACGTTCAGATATCCCATTTGATTGGGGTGAATAAGGAGCAGTGACCTCATGAACTATACCATGTAATTGGCAAAATTCCAAAAACAAGTTTGAGGTATACTCTCCTCCCCTATCAGACCTTAATCGCTTAAGTATTTTACCGGTTTGAGTTTCAGCTTCTTTCTTATAAATTTTAAATTTATCCAATACCTCATCTTTACTTCTAAGTAAAAAGACATAACAATATCTACTCGCATCGTCAATAAAAGTTATAAAATAACACTTTTGATCCCTCGTAGCAACACCATTAAATTCACAGATATCTGTATAAACTAAATCCAAAATTTCCGAATTCCTATTCACAGAATGAAAAGGCTTCATAGGCAATTTAGCTTATACACATATTTCACATTTATTGTTGCTAATTTCATATTTAGGGATCAAATTTAGACTCATCATACACTTCATTGAGGCCACATTAACATGTCCCAAACGTGAATGCCATACATCGGATGAAACAAGATTCATGCAAACAGAACTATAATCATTCAAATTTAAAATGGAATTTGAAACAGGTTCAACATGAATCTTAAACAAGTTCTCCACATCACATAAGTACCCCTTGCCAAAAACAAAGAATCACGAAGGCGTATAATAATAGCCTTATTAAATTTACAGTCTACTCTATAACCTTCCCTAACTAATATGACGCCACTAAGGATATTGCGTCGAATGGTTGGAACATGTTTGACCCTGTTAAGAGTCAAAACCTTCCCCGAAGGGAACTTTAAATCCACCCGTCCTTCGCCTTTGACTTCTGTAGAGCTAAAATCGCCCAAAGTCACAGACCGACCTTGAGAGGCCTGATAAGACACAAATAGGGATTTATCAACACACACGTGTACATTAGCCCCAGTGTCAATTATCCAATAAAGTGGTTCAAAAATAGAAAGGATTTCGGGTTTAATAGACACATACCCATCGTTGAGGTTCAAGGATGTAGTCATCATGTTGACCACAACCTCCTCAGTTGCAGATACGGTAGCTTTCTTTGCCTTCTTAGTAGGACAATCCTTGTTCTAGTGGCCAATACAAGTCCAACAAGGTTTGTTCTTCGGTTTCTTTTGGATCTTTGCCTTAGGTTTATGTGCGTTTTTAGATTTCTTATCTTTGGCATTTTTTGCAGAAATAAAATTAACAGTTGGATTTGCATCAGTAGGCACCTTGACTATTTTCTCCTTTAAGTGTTCTTCTTGTATATTAATATCCATCATTAGTTCTTCCATTGTGTGTGTCCCTTTGTGATGCTTCAGAGACATAACAAACGATTCCCATGACTTAGGGAATTTTTCTATGATAGACATAACAACAAACTTCTCAGGCAATACCATCTTGGCATCTGAGAGTTCATGAACTAGGAGTTATAGATCATGTGTTTGATCAGAAACTGACTTACCCTCAACCATCTGAAACTTAAGAAATTTAGACACGCAATAATTTTCAACACCTTGATTTTCAGTGTTAAAATTCTTAATCAACAATTCTCACAAAACTTTGGACGTAGTGACTTGTGGCTTTGAGTAAGAATCATACAGTTTGTTATTTAAACCAAACAAAATCAAACCGCGGCACATTTTTTCACCCTTCTTCCAATTAGAAATTATATTTGCATTATCATGAATCATTTCGTTAGATACAGGTTCAGTCTCTACTAGGTACTGATCAAAACTCGCAATATTCAGCCAAATTTCTATCCGACTCTGCCAACGGACAAAGTTAGTACCAGTAATTTTTTCAGACATATTGCTGGTATCAATTTTACATCCCAAACCATCCTAACCGGCCATTGTTAATTAACGGCAGAAAATGATTTCTTTAAGACTATTGTTAATATTTATTAACGTCATTCATGCAACAACGACATGTGCAATATAATTAACAGTTTCAGGCAGATCCAAAATAAGAAACGAAGATCAAACAAAGCAGGAGAACAGAAATAACATGAGTTAGATTTACAAACCAGATTGTTCGTTGAAAAACTAACATGATACTTAAAGAAATCAGTGCCCGACAATCCTCGCGGATAGACACCGTTCTCCTAGACTCGATTTGGCACGAACCTGGAACAGGCACGTCTTGCACTCGCTCGACGTAGCCTCGTTGCACTGCTACCAGTGCATCACATCACAGTAGGAACCACTGCCTGACAGCTGCGTCTCGGTGACGGGAAGAAGAACGTCGCACTTCGCACAGGAGAACAACTCCACGAAGCGGCTTGGAACGAAGGCACTCGCTCTCTGGATTAGGGCTCTCAAAACACACGTGAAACGGCGGCAGAAAACTATTTGCTGTACTCAATACAGAATAATCCGTAAAAGGTCGTATCCTAGTGCAAAAAGAAGACGGAAGACGGAAGACGTTCTCCACAAGCCACACACCCGGCGACGGGAAGAAGAACGTCGCACTTCGCACAGGAGAACAACTCCACGAAGCGGCTTGGAACGAAGGCACTCGCTCTCTGGATTAGGGCTCTCAAAACACACGTGAAACGGCGGCAGAAAACTATTTGCTGTACTCAATACAGAATAATCCGTAAAAGGTCGTATCCTAGTGCAAAAAGAAGACGGAAGACGGAAGACGTTCTCCACAAGCCACACACCCGGCGAGGCATGACACGCGCACGTGCGTGCGTTGTGATGTGGTAACCCCACCCACCAAGGAGTATACCTCCTTCCTAGGACTCCTTGGACACTAGTGCCCCATGTGATCCTACATATGAGGACCACAAAAGTTGTAGGAGTGAGCAATATGGGATAAAACTTCTTTGCCATTTGCACTAGAGACAAAACTACTTTTCTCACATGTACTTGCTGCACTACATTGGGCTTAACCCATGCTAAATAGATGGTTGCTACAGCCATATATCTAACCCATGATTGCCGTGAATGCACAAAAGCTCCACTTTAGACAGAGAGACTTGGTTCACACGATTGTATGCCACAAAACTTGAGGTTGATGCCTTTCAATGCTCCACGGTCCGGATGACTGTGGCGGCACCCACCATTGATAATAGCTGCTGAGTTCAAGTTGCACAATCACATCCTCCTCTACACACTGGAATCACCCACCTGATGACCGCCCAGCAGGTCCCCATATCCAGTGGCGAAGCCATACTATTTAGACTGGGGGGCACCATATCACCATATCAGTAGCTCAAATAGTTATATGTCGATTGGATTTTAACTTGCAAAATATAGTATATATATTGTTTATAATGGAACACAACGTGAGCATGCAATTTCTATTTCTATCAGATGCATAATGAAAACCCAAAGTCAAAAGAAAGAACATGTAATATACTCATTAAACGAAAATGTCTTAAAGCTCAAAATAAAAACATGGCTGAGAATGAACAATGTCCGAGTAGATTTAACCCAAACTTGTTAGTGTACGAAGAAGTCAATGTTGATTTCCCACGTACCTATTGTTTCACTTTGGTTATAGTGATAACCTTTTCCCTGAACTATCTTTTCATTATAAAAACTGTGTAACATTTGAATCTATATACATGGACACTGTATATTTTAGTTTTTTCATGTTATGCAAATGCATGAACTCAAACTTGGTTTCTAGTACAATATGAAAATTATTTTACCGAGATGTGGTTGTTTACTGATCTTATTGTTATGTTGCAGAAAATTTTCTTAATTTTAATTAAAAATCCATCTATACATTGTTGTATGTAGGTCATGGTTATGTCTAGAACAAATTTACACAACGTCAAGAACTGAAAAAAGGGACCACTCGTTCAATTCAACACTTGCCTGTAATTTCAGTCCATCTATAACTAATATCTTGTGCTGCTCAGTAATGTCTAACTTGCATCTAGTTTCAGTCAATACTTATTTATTTAATACAAAAGACCGAGGCATTCCGTTGCAATCCACGCATTCCATAAAGGAAAAAAAAGCGTGATCGCTCCATCTATCAGCTGCTACGATATTAACAGATTATTAGGTTGTCATTGAAAGAAGATTATGTAGTCCTTTGATTATATATTGAACTTGCAAGTTCAACTCCCTTTCAAAATATTTTGCAGACTAAAAAAATACATAAATTTATAATGTAGTAATGACCACTGAGGTGGTTATGAACTCTGGTTCTTTTCACTGGCTTTGCGGCTGCGCGGGTGGGGACAGAAATTCCTAATATAATAATGCGTAGTCACGGCACGGAGAAAGATAGGGCACCAAGTGTTACTTTAATAAGTATTAGTTAATATATGTAAGTATTGTAGATTATCTAGGGCAGATGGGTAGGGCACGTGCACTCCCATGTCCAAACGTGGCTACGCCACTGCCCATATCTCGTCTTCATCCAGGTCACCCAAGGAGATTGACTGCACATCATAAACTGATCAACCTTTCTCGCCGTGGCACTCCAGATTAGGTCCATCGGCCAGGTGAGCCTACCTCTGTTGGTCTACCAGGTGAGCCCATATATTTCTATTACAAAACACTACATATAAATTACACTTTCATGATTGTACTTGGTCTAACAGCGTAGATGCACCTACCTCTGTTTTTTTCTTTTGTATTTGGATTTTTTTGAAAGACGAGGCCTATGTTTTTTTTTATGACATTTATAGCTCAAATGCATAGAAAATCCATGGGGATCTTAATATTTATATGTGACTCTTATATCTACTTCTGTTATCTCTTCATATGTAGCTTCTAAAGGTTGTCTTCTTTTTTTTGTTTGTGATACTTCAGAATTCTTTCTAATACTAGCATTTAGTTTACCAATAAAAATTGTATTGTTTGTGTAATTCATATACTTGCGTATGTTCCACTCATGCACACACATCTTGAGAATTTCTATTCATATGATTCGTAATATGGGTCTAACATAGGTTCATGGATTAGAATGATAACCCATGACAAGTGGTATCAAGTACAAACTCATGGTTCAAAATATTGTGTATGGCTGTCCCTTCCGCTTGAGTTGGGTTAAAAGCTCGGAATGTATTTGCACCGTCACATCAAGAGAGGAAGGGTGAATTGTAGGGGTGGCAATTGGGTTTGGGTTGGCTAGGTTTTATTTTGCATCAACACTTTCTGTCTAGACCTTAAACTTGCAAAAATAAGGATTTTCAGGTCAGAACCCTTGACCCTAATCCGACCCACAAATATTTTGGGTCTATTGGGTTTGACCTGTAAATCCAAATACTAAGAGAGCAATTTTAAAAATGCTATGATTTATCCAATAATGATAACTACCAATTAGAATCAACAAATTTTAATGTAACAAACTAAATCTTATTGTAGTTTTTGAGAGTTTTAAACATAAATTCATGAAACAATTATCATAATAAATCATACAAACCAATACAAAACTATGTAGAATTTCCAAAATATACTTCATGTGTGATGAATTAGTAAATTAGTAGGTCATTAGATGTCTTAAACTATGGTATTTGTAATATTATTTGAATTTATAATTGTGAATTTTGGTCAACCGGGTCAATTCGGGTCTGAAGTACAAACCTGGACCCAACCCTAAATTAAGTTTGAGTTCTTTGGGCTTGAGTCAATTTATGATTGGGTCAAAAATCCACCCTAACCCTCTTAAAAATGGATTCAGGTCAAGTCCATTGGTTCAAGTATTGTTTTCCCAGACCTAGTGAATTGAGCCACTGAAATGCTCAAGAAAACAATATACCACCTCAATTCAGAATATATAGAAAAGACATACTAAAATAATTTCAATTATGACTATATATGGTAGTGCCATCTTATAGTGTGAAAGCCCCAGTACATAGTAGATTTCTCTTACTAAGTATTCTTAACTTGAGAAGAAATTTAATTGAACTTAGAATACACTTACACCATGTACCTTGTCAACTCAACAATAACTAGCACCTTTTTAGGGACAAGGAACAAATCAACCTTTACCAAGGGCCACCATCCTTACAGTATCTCTTCACTAAGAGACAAACCAATCACAAGTGGAAAGAGTTTTGTAGAGAGAGAGAGAGATTCATAATTGGTGGTGCAAGGCCAACTCTTATATAAATGATCCTACTCATTCTAGTAAAGTATAAAAATAATTAGCTTAAGGAGTTTACAAGATCCTTATTGGTAAGGGTACTTCTTTCAAATGCAATAGTTTCATTAGGGACATAAATGAGATCTATTTTAAGCAAAATATGCAAACTTATGAATATTAACAAAAAGAAAGGACTTTACCTATTCTCTAATTTTTTGTTAGGGTCCAATGGATAAATACTCCACTAAATACTCAATAAATGCTAGTTGGGTACTAAGATAAATGCCTAGATGTATGACCATTCACTAGTTTTGAGTAGTAAAAAAATAATTTGAGATATATGTTATAGTGTACAACTAACATGTTCAAATGATCTTTGTTTGGGAGAAAATTGACTGAAGACATTTAGTGGTTAAAAATTCCAACTTTCTCAGTTCTCTGCTAGAGAAAAACACCCGATGATGGTTTTGATCCTAGCCAAAACCATGGTTTGCTAATTTTTCTTGGAAGAGCACCATTTGATATAATTTGGCTACCAAATATGACCAATTCATGAGTTGGTATTATGCCAAAAGAAGATGATGTTTGGTTTAAGTTTTATGTTTATCTAGTTTTCTAGGAGAGAAAATAAATTGAGAAAATACCGCACTTAACCAAATTTGAGCTAGTCACATGACATTTATATGTCAAAATTCAACTCATTGACTTTTTAAAATTAGGATTTTTGGGTATGTGGCTGTATTACTATCATTTTTAAACATTAAGATGGTTATATAAGATAAACATTCTAATAAGTGTAAGGACCCTGACCTAAATTTTGGGGTAATCCTATTTTCTTTGGCTTAATCATGTTCTTAGAACCTTTCTCTAATATTTTGAGATGTAATTAGGTCTTGTGGAGAGCTTAAGTTTCAAGTTTGATCTTGTTTGGATGGATTTTATGCTTTCTGTGCTAGTTTTGGAGCAAATTATAATTTACCCAATGTAAGGGGTTGATGTGAAATATGCCACCTTTAGATTGTTCTCTCTCTCTCTCTCTCGACATCATATAGAGCAAAGAGAAATAGGAGGGCTCCTTGTTTGAGCTTTGGTTGAGGAGCATCATTGTAAGTGGTGATTAGGGTTGATGTGAGTGTTGAGTGTCTTGACCCATGTGTATTAGTTGTGTTGTCTCGACCTTGGGTCACGACCAATGTAGATTTTGGAGGGTGTCATGGTTGAGACACCTCCTCCAGGTGTTTGACTCGCAACCTAGGTGGTCTAGGATGGTATTGGGTCGAGATGGTTGACCTAGCTTGGGTTGTCTCGACCTAGGGTTTGTGGAGGTGCTTTGTCTCGATCTAGAGGAGATGGTGATAGGTGGTGTCGCGACCATGGATGGTGCAACCAAGGAGGATCATGACTGTGACCATATGGGAGTCCATGGTGGTCGAGACACTACCTATAGTGTATCACCATGTCTTACATGTCATGTTTAAGTGGTTGCAATTGGGTGCATGTTGGTCTTTTGCGAGGACAAGTGTCCCTTGGGTCCCTTAGTATGTTGACACCTCACCCCTTGCTCTCTCTCTCATCTTCCATGTATATAACCCCTTATCTCTTCTTTCTTGCAACCCTTTTGGCCATCTATATTCTTCCTCCTTCTTTGCTTATTCTTGGAGCTTGGTGGAGCAAGAAGGTTCGTCCTTGGATCTTAGGGGATCAATCTCCTCTTGCATGTAGTGGTGGTGGTGATCCGAGCTCATCTTCCATCCTTGGTAAGTGTTTGTCTTCTAAGTGATGTTCTTTTGATATCCTACCTTCATCTTCCTCTTTTTTCTTGGCCCTAGACCATGGTTCTTCCATGGTGGTCATTTTGGGAAAGAAACCCCTCATCACAAGGGTCATAGACCATGTTTTGAAAAGGGAGACCCAAGTGTGAAGATAATTTCTCCTCCATTTATCTTTTGGTTCGGCCAAGATCTTCTTTACCTGTTTCCTTGGGTTAGCTTTGACCTTGGTGTCTTCTTCTTCTTGAGGTTCTCTTGTGGCCGAGTGTGGAGCTTTTGGTGGATCTTCTTCAACCCTTGGATCGTGTGCTTGGAGCTCTTGGTGGCGATCATCTTAAGGCAGGTTATATAACACTAAACCTACTCTATTATTACACTTCTTTATACATTTTGTTTCTGACTTCTCTATCTCAAATGCTCCTTCTTCATGCTTGTACTTAGTGGTAATCTCTTGAGTTTGTTTGGTAGAGATATCGTGCTTTGTTTGAAAGTAATCTAAAACCCTAATCTTTTATACCTGATTAGGTAGATAATGCGTTATGAAGGTTTTTATCTATCTCTTTCCCTTGATCTTGCTCTCATGCATGATATTATTATACCTAGAAGTTGGATAGATGATTGGGTTTGGTTTTGGTTATCTTGAGCATGTTTTCCATTTCTTTTGAGAATGTTCTTCCTTGGTGGTTTCTTGACCTATGCTTTAGGGTTTGGTGATCGGTTGCTTGGGTTTTCCTTCATGGTGACCTTGGTTCTTCCCTTGGTTTTAGTTCTATCTTGAGACCTAGATGGTGCACCTTGGTGTGGTCGTGACACTTCCCTCATCGTGGTTGCGACCTTGATAGCTTTTGGCCGGGATGCTCCTTTGAGGCTGTGTTTGACCTAGTGATGTTAGGATAAGTCTTTTGGTGCTAAGTGGCCTAGTTACCCCTAGTGCTGGTGTCTTGTTCCTGTCTTATTTGGGCTGAGACACACCCTAGAGCATAGGGTCACGACCATGATGGTCTTGGGTCATGACATGGGTGGAGGTCAAGACACCCTTGAGACCGAGACAAGTTTGGTCGAGACACCTTTGGTCGAGGTGCCTTGTGGAACCCTAATTCTAGGTGTCATGGGCGCGACATGTCCTAAAGGGTGGAGGTCGAGACATGTAGGTGGATGGTCGATACACATGGGTGTTTTGATCGTGACATGGGCCAAGATGGGTGGTCATGACCTATGTGGTTATGTGATCAATATGTGGGATGGTAGGTGGATGAGAAGCACATGTGAACACTTAATGATAATTATATATGAATAATACATAAGCCATATATAAAGATATATAGAATGTTATCTAATCAACTCTAATGATGTTTCCTAATCCTTATACACTCCAACATGATGAAGGGTGATGATTGAACCTATGCCTGTAAACTCTAATCGGCTAAGAAGAAACCCTAACCCTAATTATATGTAATGAGACTTGCTTGTTTTTCTCTCTCATGGAATGGTTATGATGTTATGTGGTTATCTCTATTGTTTATGAACTTATAACCATGCAAGTGTTATGATCTTGGTAATCATAGCTATTACATGATATGGTGGTTATGATATGACACATGTTGAATATTCCCTTGTGAGGCATGTTGAGGACTTTGTGATACAAGACAAATGTGAATGGATCCTATGACTCGATAGTGACTTGTTGCATAACATGAGATGGTTTTTCCCAATGATGAGTTGAGGGATTTGAATCTCCTAGTATGTGGTCTTGTTGATGATGGTGTGAATGGCAATAATACATGCATCATGTGGTGGTAGTGTGACAAGTTCACACCCTATACATTTATATTTTCTAAAGTATACTATTGTAATGACCCTGACCTGGGTTATGAGGTAACCCTAATTGTTTTGGCTAAGTAAGTTGCTTAGAAATTTAATATAATCCTCTAAGGTGTTTTGTTATAATGTAACACACTTATGTTCCAAGTTTGATCCTGATTGAATTTCGTTTGAGCAATGTTCCAATGTTTTGGACCAAAGTGCAATTTACCCAAGATGAGGGGTTATATCGCAATATGTCACATGTTGAACGTTCCCTAAGTGTTTTAGAATTATAAGAAAGATAATTATGCTAAGTGGTGGCTTGTGGAAAGCCTAAATACCAAGTTTGAACTTGTTTGAATGATGCTAGTACCTTGTGCACCAATTTTGGTACAAATTGTAATTTACCCAAGATGTAGGGTTGATATGCAAATTAACACCTCTAGAGTGTTCCTACTTCCTATATTTATCATTTAGAGGAGAGATAATGAATGAGACACCATGTTTGAATCATTAATGAGTGGTAGTATTCTTGGTGATGAAAAAACCAAGAAAGGGGTTGAATGGAAACCCTAATTTAAGCTTGTATTGAGTGTATCGGCTTGTAATGTTAAATGGGAGTCCCTATCGGCCAAGGAGACAAAGAGGATACCCCCATATAGTGTTTTTAACTCTTTGCATTTGCAAAAATGAGCTAAGAACCTCAATAAAGCAATGGATACCAGCTTGCAACTTTCCTTGGGAAATGTTGCATTAAATTGTGAATATAATAATGTGAATGGAAGTGGCTTGTCCTAGAAGATAACCAAAGGGGCCCGACCCTTATCCCTTGCGTTATCCTCAAGTTTTTATTTTGCATGGAAAGATAAATATGGACTGCATGCAAGTACATGTGTCAATCCATGCATGTCCATGTGGCACCTACTAGTAGTAAGGTGATGACACCTCTTACACTCTCTCCCATGAATCTCAAGTATATATACCCTTCCTTTCACCCCTTAGTGAAAATTTTCAAATACTACCACATCCTTGCTCTTAGATATCATACATAGAGTCTTGGTATCGTGCATATGTGAAGTGGTATCGTGCATAGGGCCTTGGGTATCAACCATAGCAAGTGATATCGGCCATAGCATGTTGATATCAGCCACAACAAGTTGATATCAGCCAAATGAAGTGATATTGGCCACAAGTGAAGGGGATATCAGCCACAAGTGAGGGCATATCTTGCATGAGTATTGAGGTATAGTTCAAGGTGCTAAGGAGCAAGAAGGAGCTCAAGTCTTAACCCCAAGGTGAGGCTATGATCATCTTCAACCTTGGATTGAAGCATGGATCTAGGGTTATGATCTTTCTTTCTTTTCTTCTTCACCAAGTTCTTAACTATGGTGATTCCTTGTATATGAATGAGTTGTGAACAAGCCTTGGACTTTTGATAAGTCATATTCAACCTTAGGAATGTGAATCTTTGTAGCTTGGAGCTTTGAAGTTGTTGTTGAGGAGGGTTATATAACTTGAACCCAAACATGTTATTATTCACCATCTTTGTTGCTATATTTGATTATCTACTTTTAATTTCATGATTTTCTAGAATGATAGGTACATCACCATATAAGGTTAAAGGTGCTTGCTTGGTATAATCCAATACATGGCTGTATACTACACCATATTGGTGTATGCTTGTTTACCATATCGGGTAAGTGGTGTATGTACATCACCATACCGGGTTAGAGGTGCTTGGTTGTGTGCTTGAACCCGATATCACTTTGTAAGGTGATACCATCATCTTCAAGCTCTAGATAATCATTCTACTTGTTCTAGTACAAGGATAACAGGTCTAAGCAACTACTAGAACTCATAGATATATCATGTATATCATCACACCAATATGGTGATGTACATTACAATACCTTGCACGATATGGTAATGTAGTATACACCTAGCTCTTGGGCGATATGAGGTCAAGAATACACCTCTTTTCCCGACATGGTGTGAAGCACACACACTCCTCTTTGCCAGATATGGTGTGAAGCACACACACACACCTCTTACCCGATATGGTAAGCAATCATACACCTCTTACCCGATATGGTAAGCACACATACACCTCTAAGGTGATATGGTAAGCAAGAATACACCTCTAAACTGATATTGGGTTAAGAACACACCTCTTGGACGATATGGTGTTGAGAACACATCTCTAAAATGATATGGTGGGTAACCCAATACACTAGATGACAAAAGTGGTAAGGTGGTTAATACCCTAGAACATGTGATGGCCAATACATTAAAGTAGGATTTGGCCAATATCTTCAAGTGAGGTGAGGATGTTACACCCATGTATGGTGAAGGTGATACACTATATAATTGGTAAGGTTGATACCTTGATGAGTAAGGGTATGATGGATATGATGATGCCTAGCTCGATATACACCTAACCCAATACATGTGTTCAACTTGACATACATGATTCAATCCGATACACCTTGTAAAGGTGAGGGCAAAACACTCTTAGGAGTGATGAGTATAACACTAAGTAATGGTGTAGCTAATACCTTAATAGGTGAAACACCTAAAGTGGTTGATAATGGTCAACCCTATATCAACAATGCCTTCAACCGAGACGAGTCCATATCACTTGATGATAGTTGGGTAATTCAAGTGTGTGACTTATGGCCAATACACTACATGATAAATGTGATGAGTTAGTGCATGAAGTATTAGGATGGGAAATACCCTAATACAAGATAAGTTGATGAACTTAAGTAAGATAAAAGTGATGAGGGAAGTGATACATCAAGGCATGATAGATATTATATCCAACACCTCAAGGTTGATACACCTTAATGCACCTCAAATCCAACATACTTGGATGAGTAACACTTGAAGCGTGTCATGCCAATTGTTACATTACGATGTAATGATTTTAATGCACTTTGATAAGTGTAGGCTGACATACCTTGAGAGAGGGTTAAGCCAAGATAATAAAGTATGATGTAATCAATATCCTAGTAAGGATGAGAGAGAAACTCATACTTTATGTTGATAATCATTTAATGATAAATGATGAGAATAAATAAGTATGATTGAATACTTATGACATCAATTTATGCTCCTAGATGTGTGGAGCAATGAATTAGGGGTTGGATTGATAATATGAATTTGAAACCCTATTTGGATATAAAGGGAAACCCTAACCCTAATAATTTCCTTGTGAACCATGTGAATAGTTGTTTCCTAGTGAGAGGTGACAAGATGTTTAATGTCCTTGTGAGCCATGTGAATAGTTTTTGCCTAGTGAGAGGTGACAAGATGTTTAATGACCTTATGAGCCATGTGAATAGTTTTTGCCTAGTGAGAGGTGACAAGATGTTTAATGGCCTTGTGAGCCATGTGAATAGTTGTTGCCTAGTGAGAGGTGACAAGATGTTGATCCAGAGATTGATGTAAGAGATGATAATGTTCAAAATAAACCAGGTAAATAGGAACCCCGTAACATAATAATAATAATAAATGGTTACAAAGATAATATTGAAATCTTAGTCATACATACATTATGGTCATAGCAATAAGGGATATAGTATTTTGAATATGCTAAAATGAGACATGAGGAATACTTGTATCACATAAAGGATGTGAATGTGTATGATGGTTCGAATGAGGTATACTGCCTAGTAAAAGTGATGTGGTATTCAGTAATGAGTTGAAGGGATTGATGTCCCATAATGAAAGTGAAAGGGAAATATAAAGGTATTCCAACTACTATGTAATCCTTAGCAATATGGCCATGATCTCACATGATTAGTATAATCCAATACCTGGCTATACTCTTAAAGTGATCTCGCAGGATTGGAGCAGTCCAATACCTGGTTGTAATCCCATAGGATTGGCATAGACTAATACCTGACTGTAATCTCACAGGATTGGCATAGACCAATACCTGGCTGAACTCTCACAGGATTGGTACAACCCAATACCTGGCTGAACTCTCATAGGATTGGTACAACCCAATACCTGGGTGAACTCTCACAGGATTGGTACAACCCAATATCTGGCTGAACTCTCATAGGATTGGTACAACCCAATACCTGGATGAACTCTCACAGGATTGGTACCACCTAATACCTGGGTGGACTCTCATAGGATTGGTACAATCCAATACCTGGCTATGATCTCACATGATTGGTACAATCCAATACCTGGGTGTAATATCACAGGATTGGTACAATCCAATACCTGGCTGTAATTTCACATGATTGGTACAATCCAATACCTGGCTGTAATATCATAGGATTGGTACAATCTAATACATGGCTGTAATATCACAGGATTAGTACAATCCAATACCTAGCTGTAATTTGATAGGATTGGTACAATCCAATACCTGGCTGTAATATCACAAGATTGATACAATCCAATACCTGGCTGTAATATGACAAGATTGGTACAATCCAATACCTGGATGTGATATCACATGATTGCTACAGTCCAATACCTGGATGTAATATCACATGATTGCTACAATCCAATACATGACTGTAATATCACAGGATTGGTACAATCCAATACCCGACTGTACTCTTGCAAGATTGGTATAAATCTAGAACATGATGATATTATCACATGATAAGCTTGAGATGTTGGTATAATATGATGGGTAAATGATACACATGTTCTTCATATTCCTTATAAAGTGAATAGATGATTTACTTCTCTATCATTGACAGTTGCAATGCTTTAAAAGATGAGAATGTTCTAATATGCTTATCCATAGTGATTAACCTTGCTTATTAGTATAAAAGAACCTTTGCTCAATTTTATATTGTTTACCTGTGATAATAACATTGTTGGCAGAGAGTTATATCTCTCGTTGGGACAATTGTCTCACCCTATGGGATCCACAATTTTTAGGTGGACGTGCACAAGGAGGTAGAGACCGTTCTACAGAGGAAGGACAACAGCAATAGGGGCAACAGTAATAGCTCAGGTTGAGTGTACTGTCTATCGTGTCTTATAGATAGAAGTCCTATGTGTCATCTCTGTACTCTCAGGTCGTTGGATTTAGTGCGTGATAGTTTTATGAACAAACTGAGATTTGGGCTTGTATGCCTTGAGGTTTTATGTTGCTTCAGTACATGTTTTGACAAAGCAACTGTTATATGTTAACCTCGAGATGAGATGGTACATTGTATGTACAATGTGAACCCTGATGTATATAAAGTTTTAGTTCTTTCATTAAGAGTTTTCTAGGAAATGAATCTCTTTGCAAAAATGGTTTTAATTTTTAGTGATTTTTGTTAATCCGTTGTTTTTGGTTATTCCACATTATTAGTGACGATTTAGCTATCAGTTTGGTGGCAGTCATTTCAAGTTTGGTATTAGAGCTTAAGGTTCGCTGAGTCTACAGAGACATAGGATTAAGGTGTTGAGTCTATTCTAGTATCCTCCAGTATATCCTATAGTGACTTCTGCTTATGTAGAAGAAATGGTGAAGATTAAAAATGACTAGAGAACACAAGGAACACGTTGCTAAGAGCAATGTTGTTGCACCAGGAGAAGGTGCAAGGGATCAAGCAAGAGAAGAACGAGTTCTTGAGAATTACCATCTTGACCCAATCAAGATAGATAATCATACTTTTTATGCTCTTGTTGGGCATGTTAGGATAATAGTGATGAATATATTGGACTGGGTACTAGTACTACAATCTAGGTTACCAACCCTCAATGCAGAAACTTTGGGTTCTGAAAGGGTTCCTGAATGACATAGTCATGTTGGAACAATGGAAAATGTGAGAAGGATTAACATATGGGAAGAAAATAGATTCTGCCATAAATATAGAAAGATAGTACATCTGTGATGGAAATGCCCAAGGAGGGGCAATAAGCTGAGAATTAAGGAAAGGTCTCTATAATTATAGAGACATTTGCCTAGTTGTCTAAAAAGCCAATATTTTTGATACCATCAGTGCAATAAATGCCTAGTACACCAGGGCAATAGTCACTATGTTAAGGCAAAAATCCTAACTTTTCACCTGTAAGAACTCCTGATTTAGCTTCTACATCAGTATTGAGACCAATAAGACTATGGTACAAGGATAAGACATGTTATAGATATGGACATGTTAAGCATACTAAACCCTTTTGTTCGAAAAGAATGGAGGAAATGACCCAACAAATGAGGCAGACTCGACAGGGCTTATGAAATTTACAGCCCAATAGTGTAACAAAGGCAAAAGCAACAACATGAAATAGCTTGACTCTATGTTTGAGTCAACCTGAAGTGGTAGATGACCGTGAGGGGTGACAGTCAGATAGAGCTTTTTCATTCTGATATGTCTTCTCTTGAATTTATTTGATAATCATAAGAAGGTAGTTATTGTTGAGTTTCCTTTAATTAGTCCATGAGGACACAAGGAAGAAATAAGAAGGATGAGAACCTATATTCAATCCAATATTCTCTTATATGTTTTAAAATTTCTCTTTTCATGTAGAAAGGGAAGAGATGTAAAAGAAACACCCAGAGAAAATTTGAGATACTAAGTATTAAAATTTAAAGAGATGGAACATAATATAAAACAAATGCATACTACCTAATTTCAGTTCTTGAATACCCTAGCCAAGTATTCATTTATTGAAGGCAAAGTAAGTATGGAACTCTTAGATTTCTATCTTTCTGATTACTCTGATCAAGTACTCATTTTGAGACAATCTAAAGAGCATAATGAAGTAGGAGATGTGACACAAATATTTCTACCACATCCTAATTGATATATGAAGGAATCTGAGTTAATCATAAATCAATTTATAAACAAAAGGAAATGTTTAGTATAATGAATACCTTGGTCTGAGGACCTTGAGGTAACAATCAAATGATGAGAGGTGACAATGTTCAGTGATGAACTAAGGGTTTGAATACCCAAATTTAGTAATCATGATGATGATAATGCTAAAGGATGATGACATGTAATCATCCTTATAATTCCTATGCTAATGGAAAGGAACCTAAGAGGAAACAAGATTGAATGACACATGAACTATTGAAAGTTCATGCAATACTCGAAGAAGGTGATAATATCTTTTCTTTAATAAACAACCCTGAATAATGATGGGGTGATAAGAAGGATTATGTTCCCTTGTGATATTTCTTTTCAGGAACATGACAATCAAGTAAGTCTTATGAAACTTGTTATGCATGAATAAGAAGTAATCTTTAGATGGATACTTTGAAAAGTATCAGCTAGTCTTGGATTTTAGTTCCAAGACAAAGTATGTGTGTTAAGTAATGTTCTAAGATGAAATAAAGGTCCTATTATATGTTTGGTTTTGCTAATAAAAATAGAGGATGGAAATGATAAGATGTGTTTTTGATACATGTAATTAATACCAAGGTAAGGAAGTATAGTGTCCAAGAAATTTTAAAGGTATGAAATAGTGAAAACATAACTCCTAATCAGATGATTTATGTTGATTACCTAGAATGGACAGCTGTGAAATCAGTCTAAGTTACATAAAATAGTATGGACATCATATGTTAGGGATTTATGCTCTACATAAACATGACATCGATAAGGATGTACTAATTAAGGAACAATTGTAGAATCATTGTGGGTAAAGCTTACCAAGCTAAAAATAATTCCTTAGAATATCCCTATCTAGATCTATTGAGGCAACTTATACATAACATCTAGAGATACCTCTGAGATAAGTTCTTCTTTAATAAGTGGCCTCTCCTTATGATAATAGAATGTACAACTAGAAGATAGTTGGTACAAGTCATAAGAAAGTTTAGTGTTGTGTCAGCAGACTAGATGGCACAACAGATACATGTTAAGACTTGTAGTCCCAAGTGGGTGACATAATGTAACTCTAGTTTTTCCTTGGAGGTGAAATACTAAACTAAGTGAGGAGTATGGAAGACTCCCAAGGTCAAGAATCATATCACATAAAAGATGTATGTCAATAAGGGTTGACACCTGAATTATTCGAAGTATGAATAGTACTTCTCTACCTTAGAAAGTGTTACTTGACACAAAATTGACACTACAATCATTAATGAAAAAGACAATTGGGTATGTGTCCTAATAGATTCTATGATGAATCTGAATGGAAGAACCTTGTGCAGGTCAAAGTTATATGACATCTCCATGACATCATGATATTATGTGGATACTTTATGATATGATGCATGAATGGCAATTGTCTTTCTTCATCTGGGATTTCGGGGAAAAAAATCCTTGTTAGGGTTTTATAACTTGTAATGACCCTGAACTGGGTTATGAGGTAACCCTATTTGTTTTGGATAAGTAAGTTTCTTAGAAATTTAATATAATCCTCTAAGATATTTTGTTATCATGTGACAAACTTATGTTCCAAATTTGGTCCTGATTGAATACCGTTTGAGCAATTTTCCTTTATTTTGGACCAAAGTGCAATTTACCTAAGATGAGGGGTTATATTGCAATATGTCACACGTTGAACGTTCCTTAAGTGTTTTAGCATTATAATAAAGAGAATGATGCTAAGTGGTGGCTTGTGGAAAATCTAAATACCAAGTTTGAACTTGTTTGAATAATGCTAGTACCTTGTGCACCAATTTTGGTACAAATTGTAATTTACCCAAGATGTAGGGTTGATATACAAATTACCACCTATAGAGTGTTCCTACTTCCTCTACGTACCATTTAGAGGATAGATAATGAATGAGACACCATGTTTGAATCATTTATGAGTGGTAGTATTCTTGGTGATGAAAAGACTAAGAAAGGGGTTGAATGGAAACCCTAATTTGAGCTTGTATTGAGTGTATCAGGTTGTAGTGTTAAATGGGAGTCCCTATCGGCCAAGGATCCAAAGAGGAGACCCACATATCGTGTTGTTAAATCTTTTCCTTTGCAAAAATGAGCTAAGCACCTCAATAAAGTGATGGATACCGGCTTGCAACTTTCCTTGGGAAAGGTTGCATTGAATTATGAATATAATAATGTGAGTGGAAGTGGCTTTCCTAGAAGATAACCAAAGGGGTCCGACCCTTATCCCTTACATTATCCTCAAGTTTTTATTTTGCATGGAAAGATAAAGATGGAATGCATCCAAGCACATGCGTCAATCCATGCATGGCCATGTGGCACCTACTAGTAGTAAGGTGGTGATACCTCTTACACTCTCTTCCATGAACCTCAAGTATATATACCCTTCCTTTCACCCCTTAGTGAAATTTTTTGAATCCTACCACTTCCTTGCTCTTATATATCGTGCATAGAGTCTTGGTATCGTGCATAGGTGAAGTGGTATCATGCATAGGGCCTTGGGTATTAGCCATAGCAAGTGATATCGGCCATAGCAAGTTGATATCAGCCAAATGAAGTGATATTGGCTACAAGTGAAGGGGATATCGACCATACGTGAGGGAACATTGTGAATGAGTAGTGAGGTATCATGAAAGGTGCTAAGGAGAAAGAAGGATATCGAGTCTTAACCCTAGGTGAGGCCATGATCATCTTCAACCTTGGATTGAAGCATGGATCTAGGGTTATGATCTTTCTTTCTTTTCTTCTTCACCAAGTTCTTAACTATGGTGATTCCTTGTATATGAAGGAGTTGTGAATAATCCTTGGACTTTTGATAAGTAATCTTCAACCTTAGGAACGTGAAGCTTTGTATCTTGGATCTTTGAATTTGTTCTTGAGGCGGGTTATATAACTTGAACCCAAACATGTTATTATTCACCATCTTTCTTGCTACATTTGATGATCAACTTTTGATTCTAAGATTTTATTGAATACTTGATATATCTATGAGTTATAGTAGTTTCTTAGACCTGTTATACTTGTACTAGAACAAGTATAACGATTATCTAGAGCTTGAAGATGATGGTATCACCTTACAAAGTGATATCGGGTTCAAGCATACAAGTAAGCACTTCTAACCCGATATGGTGATGTACATACACCACTAAAACGATATGGATATGAGTTTATACTTCCTTGCACGATATGGTAATGTAGTATACACCTCTTGGATGATATGAGGTCAATCATACACCTCTTTTCCCGACATGGTTTGAAGCACGCAAACACACACCTCTTTGCCCGATATGGTGTGAAGCACACATACACCTCTTACCCGATATGGTAAGCAAGCATACACCTCTTACCCGATATGGTAAGTACACATACACCTCTAAGGTGATATGGTAAGAAAACATACACCTATAAACCGATATTGGGTTAAACACACACCTCTTGGATGATATGGTGTTGAGCACACATCTCTAAAATGATATGGTGGGTAACCCAATACACTAGATGAAAAAAGTGGTAAGGTGGTTAATACCCTAGAACATGTGATGGCCAATACATTAAAGTAGGATGCAGCCAATATCTTCAAGTGAGTTGAGGATGTTACACCCATGTATGGTGATGATGATACACTATATAATTGGTAAGGTCGATACCTTGCTGAGTAAGGGTACGATGGATATGATGATGCCTAGCTCGATATACACGTAACCCAATACATGTGTTCAACTTGACGTACATGATTCAACCCGATACACCTTGTAAAGGTGAGGGAAAAACACTCTTAGGAGTGATGAGTATAACACTAAGTAATGGTGTAGCTAATACCTTTATAGGTGAAACACCTAAAGTGGTTGATAATGGTCAACCCTATATCAACAATGCCTTCATTCGAGATGAGCCCATATCACTTGATGATAGTTGGGTAATTCAAGTGTGTGACTTATGTCCAATACACTACATGATAAATGTGATGAGTTAGTGCATGAAGTATTAGGATGGGAAATACCCTAATACAAGATAAGTTGATGAACTTAAGTAAGATAAAAGTGATGAGGGAAGTGATACATCAAGGCATGATAACTATTATATCCAACACCTCAAGGTTGATACACCTTAATACACCTCAAATCCAACATACTTGGATGAGTAACACTTGAAGTGTGTCATGCCAATTGTTACATTACGATGTAATGATTTTAATGCACTTTGATAAGTGTAGGCTGACATACCTTGAGAGAGGGTTAAGCCAAGATAATAAAGTATGATGTAATCAATATCCTAGTAAGGATGAGAGATAAACTCATACTTTATGTTGATAATCATTTAATGATAAATGATGAGAATAAATAAGTATGATTGAATACTTATGACATCAATGTATGCTCCTAGATGTGTGGAGCAATGAATTAGGGGTTAGATTGATAATATGAATTTGAAACCCTATTTGGATATAAAGGGAAACCCTAACCCTAATAATGGCCTTGTGAGCCATGTGAATAGTTGTTGCCTAGTGAGAGGTGACAAGATGTTTAATGTCCTTTTGAGCCATGTGAATAGTTGTTTCCTAGTGAGAGGTGACAAGATGTTTAATGACCTTATGAGCCATGTGAATAGTTTTTGCCTAGTGAGAGGTGACAAGATGTTTAACAGCCTTATGATCCATGTGAATAGTTGTTGCCTAGTGAGAGGTGACAAGATGTTCATCCAGAGATTGATGTAAGAGATGATAATGTTCAAAATAAACTAGGTAAACAGGAAACCCGTAACATAATAATAATAATAAATTGTTACAAAGATAATATTGAAATCTTAGTCATACATACATTATGGTCATAGCCAAATAAGGGCTATAGTATTTTGAATATGCTAAAGTGAGACATGAGGAATACTTGTATCACATAAAGTATGTGAATGTGTATGATGGTTCAACTGAGGTATAATGACTAGTAAAAGTGATGTGGTATTCAGTAATGAGTTGAAGGGATTGATGTCCCATAATGAAAGTGAAAGGGAAATATAAATGTATTCCAACTACTATGGAATCCTTAGCAATATGGCCATGATCTCACAGGATTGGTATAATCCAATACCTGGCTATACTCTCAAAGTGATCTCGTAGGATTGGAGCAATCCAATACCTAGCTGTAATCTCATAGGATTGGCATAGACCAATACCTGGCTGTAATCTCATAGGATTGGCATAAACCAATACCTGGCTGAACTCTCATAGGATTGGTACAACCCAATACTTGGCTGAACTCTCACAAGATTGGTACAACCTAATACCTGGATGAACTCTCACAGGATTGGTACATCCCAATATCTGGCTAAACTCTCACATGATTGGTACAACCCAATACCTAGATGAACTCTCACAAGTTTGGTACAACCCAATACCTGGCTATGATCTCACAGGATTGGTACAATCCAATACCTAGCTGTAATATCACATGATTTACAATCCAATACATGACTGTAATTTCACAGGATTGGTACAATCCAATACCTGACTGTAATATCACATGATTGGTACAATCCAATACCTGACTGTAATATCACATGATTGGTACAATCCAATACCTGGCTGTAATTTCACAAGATTGGTACAATCCAATGCCTGGCTGTAATATCACATGATTGGTATAATCCAATACTTGGCTGTAATATCACAGGATTGGTACAATCCAATACCTAGATGTACTCTTACAAGATTGGTATAAAGATGGAACATGATGATATTATCACAGGATAAGCTTGAGATGTTGGTATAATATAATGGGTAAATGATACAATGTTCTTCATATTCCTTATAAAGTGAATAGATGATTTAATTCTCTATCATAGACAGTTGCAGTGCTTTAAAAGATGAGAATGTTCTAATCTTCTTATCCATAGTGATTAAGCTTACTTATTAGTATAAAAGAACCTCTGCTCAGTTTTATACTATTTACCTATGATAATAACATTGTTGGCGGAGAGTTATATCTCTTACTGAGACAATTGTCTCACCCCATGGGATCCACAATTTTTAGGTAGAGGTGGTAGAGATCATTCTGTAGAGGAAGGACAACAACAGCAGGGACAACAGTAATAGCTCAGGTTGAGTGTACTATCTGTCGTGTCTTGTAGATAGAAGTCCTATGTGTCATCTCTATACTCTCAGGTCCTTGGATTTAGTGTGTGATGGTTTTATGAACAAACTAAGATTTTGGCTTATATACCTCGAGGTTTTATGTTGCTTCAGTATATGTTTTGACAAAGCAACTGTTATACATTAACCTCGAGATGAGATAGTATAATGTATGTACAATGTGAACCCTGATGTATATAAAGTTTTGGTTCTTTCATTAAGAGTTTTCTAGGAAATGGATCTCTTTACAAAAATGGTTTTAATTTTTAGTGATTTTTGTTAATCCACTGTTTATGTTTATTCCGCATTATTAATGACGATTTAGCTATCGATTTGGTGGCGGTCGTTTCAACTATACCCTTATCTTTGTAGAGTTTTTTATGACTTTATACGTTGTAACTTGATTGATGTTAAAAGACATTTAAATGGACTTAATTAATCAAGTAGAATCTGAACATGTAGTTTTTCCTAGTGCCATAGATCCATCTTAGTGTCAGCACTTGCTGGATGGTGAAATGGGCTTTCCGTTAGAGGAAGCCTGTAGTGATATATTGTTGAGTATATGCATTCACTAGATTGGCTGTGGGCCATACCTTGACAGGAGTGTGGCTACAAACTGTAGTTTAGTGATATGTTGCTTATGTGGTTTCACAAGATTGGCCACGGGCCATACCCTGGCAGGAGTGAGGCTACAGGCCGTAGCCCACTTTCACTAGCACCATGACATGTACCAAGGTGGGCTAGGACTTTCATTATTTGAGTATATGTCACAAGTTGCAGTTGACTGATATGTCTCTGCTGTGCACTCGTGTACTGACCATGAGGTTTGTTGAGGTCGTGGATTCTAGCTCTTCCATAGACCTTGTATGGCACCAATTTTGACTTAGTAGTGGTCGGTTGGATTTGTGTGGTATGACTCAAATCCTCGAGGCATAATAAAATATGTAATCAACCATCTAGTATACTTACTTAGGATCAAATACGCAAACATTGGATGACGCCTTGATTGCTTTTTTACAATATAGTTGGTAGTGAATATACATGTTCTTCATGTTCCTTTTATGATGATAAGATGTTACACAATCCAATTGCAATTGCTTATACTGTTAGTGATGATTACCTACTTATCATAGTTGTGGCTTTACTTCTATTCTTTAATTGCCTTATCTGTGCTAATAATAGTGTTGGTGGAGAGTTATATCTCCCATGAATATTTGGAATCTCACCCCATGGGTTTTACACATCTTTTAGGTGGACATGCACGAGGAGGTAGAGATCGTGCAACGGAGGCTGAGCAATAGCAAGAAGGACATTAGTAGCTAAGGTTGGGAATGCTGCTTGTGGTCTTTTGTGGTTAGAGTCCTAGAGTCATCCCCGTATACTCAGGTCTTGGTGGGGGAGTTATGTGTGTTCCTTGACAATGTTATCGATATGAGTTTTTAGTTTATGCGCCCTTTTTGTATAAAGTTAGCTATTGTACATGTTTATGTAAATGAACATATATCACATGTGACATGTAGTCTTTTACAAACATGTTGTAAATAATGATGCTTTATGATATATAATTCAGATGGCAAGTTTTTGGACCCTAATGTGATGAGTTTCTTGATGTTGGTTCTTGTTGTAATTGGTTTTAGTTTTTAGTGTTTTTTAGTATCCCTTGTAGAGTTTGGTTTTTATCTTGTGGCTTGTGTTTTCATGACAGAGGGTGTCATAATAAGTCATTTACTTATAAGTACTAAAGATTTTATTATCTAATTTCAAAAAGAATTTCATTGTGGTAGTATGTCTTAAGATTTATCCAAATGAGGGTTTTGTAGTTTTATCTTTTGGAGTGTGTCTATTTCTCTTGAAGTATATTAATATTCATCCAAAATAAATCAAATTGAGTGGAACTCATCACCAAAATAGTTTTTAGCTCTGTACCCTTGGGGTTAACAAAATTTAATAATGTATCATTATGAATCTTGAGGTAGCCTTCATCTATTGAAAATTTCATTAAGGAATCTTGGGTAATGATTAATAAGGTTCATGATATAATTATACCTATTTACCTTGTAGTAGTGGTCAAAGTCCATGTAGTATCCTACCTAGATAAGGCAATTTGACCAAAATCAAGACAAATAATCATATATAACTCTCTTCATATCATTTACTCTAATTTAACAATTATCCAAATCCATCTATATGAAAGAGTTAGGATTAATGATCTCATCTATGTTAACTCTCTAAAGATATTGACTATTCTCCCTATTTTGGGAATATTATGAGAAAGGGAATGAAAAATGCAACATATCACAACATATCTAAAAAGAAGTTATTGTTAATCATACATATCTCTAAGATGTTGACCACAATACTCTTACACATCAGTACTAGAGATGCCTCCAAAATTCAATCCAAGGTCAAGAGATGCTAGTATGGTTCAAAGACATGGAACTCATACACCACAAAAGGAAATAGACCAAAAACTGCCATGAGGAGACACTATACTACATTCCTAGCAAGACCGTTCTATAGGTTCTTGGAAATAGAAGAGGAAAATCATGATGGTGTGTACATGTGATGCGTATACGAGACACACACACATGCTATTAAAATTTTTAGACCCTAATCAACACACATGAATACACAAAACACTTATCCCGTAGGCACACAAGTTCAAAGTATAGTTTCAAGGGTTCGAAGTATAGTATAGAGTAAGAAAGTTTGGGGTTAATCCACAGGGAGAGATCGGGGCACTAGATCTAGGTTTGATTTACTAGCTTCCTATTGTAGAGTGTAGGGTTTTTAGGGTTTGAATTTGGAGTTTGAATTACACTAGATGAATAAGAATGAAAGTGCTAAGTTAACGTTACACAATCACTTCTATCTATTTGAGCCAAAAAAGCAAGTACACTAAAATATACTAGCAATCAACACTATGAAGCGATATTAATTATCAAGCAAGGGAGTAATATATCTAATCAAGGCAAAAGGAGAATAACTAGTTACACTAGGTTATCAAGTACACTATGAAAGTAAGAAATGAACTATACTAGCAAAATCTAGCACAATCAACTAAGAACAAGAATTAACTCCTCTACCAAGGTTTGACACCAACAAGGAAATTGGCCGAATAAATAATGAAGGAAGCTGACTAGGTTAACACTAGCTAAGAATGGAGCACATGGGGTTATAAGAAATTAATTGTTGAAGTGGTATGTTTAGGGGTAAATGTAACTATAAACCTAGTTAGGTTCATACCATACAACACATTCAATCAACTATGCTATCTATCTAAACAACATAGTGGGATTATAGATAATTATCTTATACTACTAGTTGACCATGGGTGATATAGGGTGTACATAGCGGAACTAGTTACTGTTACCTCCTATTCAACCTTATGAGGTTCAGTTGACTATGGAATATGTATAATTCAATCACAACCACACCCATATAGGTTTTGGAGTGGATCTTTTTCTTTGGAGAACCTCTAGGAGTGGATCACCTAGTGTAAAGTGTAGGAGAAGGGTATTTCACCTCCTTTTACACTAAATCCAGCCTATAGGCACTTTTTGCTAAGCACACTAAGTAAGGTACTACTAGACACTTAGATCTCACACATAAGGGTACAAGAGTAGATGGACATGTAGAAGAGGGGTAGCTAGCTAAGGATCTGCTAGTTGGACTTAGGAGATTTTCCCCAAAAGGCCACATATACATAATTATCCTAGAATTAAGTGGTTTAAAGCATCAATCACCATAGCAAGAGATGAGAAATGATAACATTTCCATATGGAATTATGAAGTTTACAATAATAATTCCCCAACATAGTATTAAAGTCACATTTATTCCCCAAAACAGCCCACCAAGGGGGCTTAACTACTCATGACATTAGAAAATACAAAAAATGGAGAAGAGATGGAAGAATCCGTGGGCTTAGTGGATGAAATCTTCTCTACAAGTTATAATCTTGAACACTTGCCTTCTCTAAGGTGGAAAGACATGGAAATGGAATGGATAGTGGACAAAACCCTACAAGTTAGGGTTTTGGGTTGGAAAGTGATGAAATGGGAGTGGAGGATGGTAGGTTGATGGTAGATGGCTGTAATGAATGCCCAAGGGAGATATCTTCAACTCCTAGCTGCCATTAGGGTTTATAAGTGGTCTAGGGGGTCAAGGGTTAAGTAGAGGGACAAATGGGGAGATTAACAATGAAAATAGGTAGGGTAGAGGATACCACAACCGTGGTGGCCACCACTTTCCATGACCATTGAATATAAAATTACTATTATGGTCAACCTAAAAAGTATATGAACATTCTATGATTGGGGTATGTGAACCATGGCCATTTTGGGGTCCTTCCCTTACACTTGAGACTTAAACTTGGTCATTCATGGAGGTTTTTAGTTCAATGAATTCTTTAATCACATGGGGTATTTGGGTGTGATTTTGGCCTCATTTTGGACTCCTTCAAGTTTGGGGAAACTTTAGTTTCAACCTTCTTCTCTCCCTTCCATCAAGTAGTGGTCAAAGTACCTACAAAACATGAAAAAAGCATAATCAGTGCATTTGATGATACTAGAGTTCATTCAAGAAATATCATGCATTATGAAATATCTATATGTAAATAATTTGAAAAAGACACAAGATGGAGATCTAATATAGGGATCCATGAACATGTCTTAGGCTTGTGGGATGCACATAGGAGAAAAAATTCTTCAGCCTTTTCTCGATATAAATTTCATGTCAACATAATTAACTTCCTAATTGTGAAAACTAAAATCTTCCATGAAGAAGATAAAGGAAAAGAACTGGACAATGCACATGCATGGTTGTTGTCCATAGAGTATGCTTGTAGAGTCCTTATGTTGCTTTTAGAGAACAAAAAAAACATCTACATTCTACCAACTTAAAGAGTATTGTAAGGTTTGTTTCAAAATCATATCCACATTCAAAACCACCAAGTATCCCAAAAACTTTTGGAAGAATATAATATGAAATTCGTAGAATATTTCATGCATATTTAAAAAAGATAGGAGAAACAAGAGCAATTCAATAACCTTATCCAAGTAAGCATACCCAAATGCAAGCGATGGTGAGTGAGGCTCTCTGCTGTCCTGTCCTTCAACCTTTCTGGTGTGAAGGCGGGGGGGGGGGTTGACCCTTCAGCGGACATGGCAGTGGGGAGGGTGTGGGCTGAGATCCTCGCTAAACCGTTGGAGGTCGAAGGAAGGTTCAAGCCCCTTTTGTTTCTGGAGGATAGGTTAGTCCCAGAGTACAGGGAGGGATACGAGAGGCCTTGGATGGAGTTCTCTGAATCGGTTGTTTAGGCGATGGACGAACACCACAAATTCTTGATCATCATCCAGGTGTTGGGCAGAGCTGACAGGTTGGACCAACTTTACAGGTGGATGTTGCAAGCTTGGCGTCCTAAGGGTGAGCTGCAACTATCACCGCTGGTGGGTGGGCTTCATCTTGCCAGGTTCGCGTCAGCAGTGGACATGGAGGTGGCACTTGATCAGGGCCCATGGTTCTTTGACAACAAGATGGTCTTGACGAGAAGATGGTCTCCCGAAGCTGATATCAGGCATGCCTCCCTCACTTCAACGCCGGTCTGGGTCACGTTGCCGGAGGTGGGCAAGCACTAGACTAGAAGGGCTATCTCAATCATCGCCTGCAGAATCGGGGAGCCAAAGGTGATTGACTTTTTGAATAAAGGCAAGTATGCTGGAGCAGCCCACATATGTGTGGACATCAGTGCTGATATGAAGCCTCCTCCTTCAGTGATGATCACGATGCCGCATGGCAAGGCCTTAGAAATCAAGGTGGTCTATGACGCTCTTCTGGAGCGGTGTGACACTTGCAGGGTCTTCGACCACGCTGCGGGGCAGTGCCAGGGGAAAAGAGGACACATGTGGACCTACCCATCTTTAAGTGTAGAAACCAGAGTAGGGGTGCTCAGAAGAAGAGGAACAAGTCTGCGAGGCGGGCTGCTAGCGACTCAGCGATACAGGTTGGCACCAACATCCCCACCCCAGGGGTCGTCATGCCTACAAGTGTTGTGGTGGAAATTGGGGAAGAGTCTTTGGGTGATGCAGGTGCTGCGGGTGTTGTGGATATTCCTGGGCACAAGGTTCTTGGTGAAATGGCTGAGAGAAGGAATAAGGAGGCCTACACGCAAGTCACTCCACACATCACACCTATGGAGGACATGAACACATGACAAGGCACAGGGGACAAGAGGATTGTGGCGAAGGATAACAATCCCTTTGCTCTGTTACAAGGGTTGGAAGGGGAGACCAAGCTGGCCTCAGACAACACAGGGAGTAGACCGCAGTCCTTACCCAGGAGGACTAGAACAGGAGGAGGCACCCTTGGAGGGGGGGGGGCAAAAGGCAAGGCTCCTGATGTGCATCCTCGCGTAGAACATGCGAGGAGCTTCCAGGCCTGGGAAGCAAAGGACCCTTAGGAGCATAATAACACAGTTGCAAGCTTCTCTTGTAGTCTGCCTAGAGACGAGAATAAGAAGGGAGTGTGAGGACATAGTTCAGGGTCTGATCCCTACTGGCTGGGGATGCAATTCTAACCTGGAGTAGATTGAAGGGGGGCATATTGCGGTTGGTTGGAACCCATAGGTTTGGGACGTCCAAACAATCTTTTCTATGGATCAGATGATGTCCCTCAGCTACATTAATTGTGGAGGTCTACATATAGTGGTGTCGGCTGTCTATGGTTACAATTCTGAGGTCTGCAAAAGAAGGCTTTGGGAGGTACTGAGCCATGCTAATCAAAGAGAGTGACCCCAGATTTTCTTAGGGGATTACAACCACATTCGACTTGCTCATGAGAAGAAAGGGGGTCTCCCCGTGCCCGACTCATGCTTAGCTAGATTCAATGATGTGTTGGATAGAGCGAATCTGTTGGAGTTGAATATGAATGGAGGCTTGGTCACCTGGCATAACAAGGGGGCTGTGTTGAGGAGGATAGCCTGTCAGCTGGACTGGGCAATTGTGAACGAAGCCTGGCTTGATGTTTTACCCTACACCAATGTTAAACTAGGGGGACATCCCAACAATGATCACACGTGGTTGGTGGTCAGAATGACACAGGAGAGTATTAAGAAGAAACTGTTCAAATTCCTTGTAGGCTGGCTAGAGTGGACCAATTGCATGGAGGTGATCAAGAGGGCCTGGAACAGCAGCGTAGAGGGCAACCCACTGTTCAAGGTGGAGGAGAAGTGTTGAATCACGAAAGAAGCGCTTAAGAATTGGTCCCTTTGCCTCTCTGATATCTATACCCTTGTGAAGGAGGCAAGAAAGGAGCATGCCAGGGCTGCTAAAGCCACAAGACACCAACCACTGGTTCCTCATATCATCAAGAAGGAGACGGTAGCTGTGAATAGGATGACACAGTTGGAAAAGGCTGAAGAACTGCGTTATTGGCAGAGGAGAAAAACCAATTGGATCAAGGATGGTGATAGAAACACTAGAACTTACCATGCAGTAGTCAAAAGGAACAGAATGAAGGATGCTATCCACTCTCTCCTGAAGGCATATGGTAGTGTGGTGAACAACCCTCTTGATGTTGGTGTAGAAGCAGTGGAGTTCTTCACCCGGTTATACAACAACACCAATAATGATCTTACACACAACGGGAGCCTTCCGGACAGGAGAGTCACTGATGGGATGAATGGCATGCTTTGTGGGCCAGCAAGTGAGGGTGAAATTAAAGATTCCCTATTCTCGATTGGGGCCATGAAGGCGCCAGGTCCTGATGGGATCAATGCCAATTTTTTTCAATCCAATTGGGACCTGGTTAAAGAGGACATATGTAGAGCTGTGAGGTGGTTTCTGGTGGGAGGAAGAATGCTGAGGAAAATTAACCACACTTTTCTGGTGCTTGTTCTGAAGAAAGGGGTGGTGGAGTCCATGAATGATGTGAGAACTATAGCGTGCTATTATGTAGTCTACAAAATCATCGCCAAGCTCCTAGACAACAGGCTCAAAAAGATACTTCCGTCTATTATATTGTCATCTCAGACAACGTTCATTTCTGGTAGAGGCATCAATGACAACACCTTACTTGCTTCTGAATTCTTGCTCGACTTGGGGGTGAAAAATAGTAGTAAGAAGGCATGCCTGAAGGTGGATCTCAAGAAGGCATATGATAACGTCAAGTGGGAAGCCCTTTGGAAGATTATGGTGAGGATGGTGTTCTCTCACAGGTGGATTGCAATAATGAAGGAGTGTGTCACCACCACCTCCTTCTCTATTCTGGTGAATGGTGTCCCTTTCGGCCTTTTCCATGATAAGAACGACCTTATACATGGTGACCCCTTATCACCCCTTCTCTTTACCATTGTTATGGAATCCCTCACCCACATGATGAACAAAGAAGTGCTTGAGAAGAGAATTAGCACCTTCAAGCAAGGTGGCGTCAAAGTCATGTTGCACCTGATTTTTGCAGATGACATCTTGTTCTTCCTTGCAGGCAATGTCAAGACTCTGAAAAACTGTAGAAGAATGATGAATAGATTCGGAAAAATCACGTGGCTGTTCCCGAATGTCATCAAATCTAGGGTCTTCCTCTCTAGATCTTGTGACTCTAGGGGAGGGAGGCTCAGAGAAGCTATGGGCGTTGAGGTAGGGGTCTTCCCTGCTCGGTATCTGGGCATTCCGATCTGTGGGGGAAAGCCAAAAGGGTCAGTGTAACATACCCAACTCTGGCTATATTAATCATCCCTCCTCTTTCCTTAGAACCGTTTTATCAACATAAGATATCATGACACCTTAGTGTTATTAAGCTTAATAGGTACATAAAATGAATACTTAGAATGCAAGGAAACACTTTCAAGAGTAAATTTGAGGCCAAAATCGAGTTCTTCATGCCCTGATTACCCTAATCATCTATTTTCTAGTCAATTGAACGATAATTGCTCTCCCAGTTTCATTTACAAGTAAAAGAAATAAATTGACATAAGTTCTAAACAATTAAGGATCAGTTTCATAATCAATTAACTGTGTAACGCGACTTCCTTGGCATTACTGTTCTTCTCCCTTCTCCGCGTACTGGTGCAGTGCGTTCTCAGCGGCCGTTTCCTTCCACCTCATTTCTTCTTTTCGTCTCTGCCTCCCTTTGCTTATTTATCCTCTCCTCTTCCTCCCTTTCCTTGCCAGCCTATCCCCAAACCCTAGCCGCCGCACTCCCTTTCACCCTAGAACTGATATGGTTGTTCAACATCAACGCCTCCTTATACAGTGGTCTTCACCGGCTTCATCAATCACCAGCAAGCAGCACAGTCACTTCATTCTACTCTGCTAGATCTGCAATCCTTCGACATCAGCAGAGAGCTGACCACCAATGACACTACTTTACTCACTCTTCTGCACCTCGTGCCCTGGTGCCACTAGCCTTTCCCTTGCTTGCTCCCAATGCTCATGAACTCAAGAAGAAAGATGCCTCCTCCTGATCAACAGAGGGCCCTTTCTGAGCAAAAGAATGATGGCTGCCACCTCGTTAGATGCCAGCGGTACTGGAAAGGGTGACTGTGCCAGCGACTGCTATGCCTGGCACTGGGACAATCCCTCCTCCTTTCTCCTTGCGTCTGACCACCGTGGCTAGCAGGTTCTACTGCCACCACTTCTGCAGATCATCAATGATCTGTCTACTGGCCACCTAGTGCCATGAAGCTGTCATCTTTCAGATCATCACGACCATGCACAAGGGCCAGCGGTGATGCAGTTTTATAGACCATCGATTGATAGATGACTTCCTGAAATTCCCAACACCTCTGCAACTCCAGCCTCAGCACCATTAAATAAGAGTGCCGCCCACATACTTCTTCCTCCACCAAGATGAGGCCCTGTCGCAACTCTTAGGACTACAAACACCATCCCATCTATTCCTATGAGATTGCTATGGATCGGGGCACACTGTCCAGTCATGCTCGGACTGTGAGGCGCCGCTACTCCTCCCTCTGGACCTGACGCCATCAAGCCAGTCGATGGATCTCGCAAACAACCTACGCCTGTCGACCTCTCCCCTCGTCTAATTCGCATTGCCAATTCACCAACAGACAACATGCATCCTCCATGAAATGGAGTCCTGAAGATCTCACCGCCCTCTCCTTGTTTCTCCACAATCACCATGAATCTACACATAGCCTTCCTTTTATGAGATGTCCCTGCATAGTCAGATGAAAGAGGAGACGTCCTCCACTCTTCCCTGATGAACAACCTTCAGAAAACTCAATGGAAACTCTACAGTGTACGACATCTCTAGGCACTCCCTATATGGGTCTTAGTTGTGACCAAGTTTAGAAGGTTTGAAGGGAGGCGAGCTACTACCTCAACATTTGCAGATTTTACGGTAGCTAAGACCTACAACGATTTAATCCAAAGATCTGAATACAAGGATCTTTAGGAACCGAACTGCATTCTGGCCATCAAGATTTGTTTATGGTAAGCTTCCTCTTCTATTTTCAGGACTATAGTTCATGAGACAAATTATGTCTAGCCTCGATGATAACTAGTAGTATATATAAAGATATTTCATGCATAAGGACTAATGATAAGCAATGAGAGATTCGGGCATAGATTAATCAAGTCTGATGTACGTAGATTTTCAAACAAATAACATGAGTAATAAGCTAGTTAGATAATTATAATGCAAGGATGGTTTTAATGTTGTAACAAACTTACTCATAAATTGGATCTAAATTATTGACTCTTTTAATAATAGTATTTGATCAACATTATCTCGTGTAACACATTCTTGTACCGAAGTGGGGAAAGATGATTAATTGTGATGGATATGGTTATTTGGAATATGAATATCGATAAGGAATAACTCAAATTATGAATATATAACCTTACATAACAATGACACACATATGTGGGCATCCCCAAAACCTAACTCGACTTAGGTGACTAGAATAGGTTTAATATACTTTCTATGATAAATCGGTAAATCTTAACTAATGTGTGTATATAATACTTTTAGGTTGAGAAGGACGAACTTGAAGTTCACCCCTAGAAATAGGGTTATTCTTGAAGATAAGGTATGTACTCCTCCCTATTTATAACTGGGCATTTATATGACTAAATTTTCCCATAATGAGGCATCTTTTGAAATATTTGCTCTTATCCCATTTGTTGGACAATTCATATACTTCCAATTGGATTTATTATTATTCTTTTGAAATTACTATCTTGTTGAATTGGGTTAATGACCCCATCTGTTATTGTGCTTAAATCATGCCACATGTTTGTGAAATCTTGCCACTCTATTTATGCATGTTAGATAGTTCGACTAGTTTAACTATCGTAGATGCTTATGCGTAACCATTAGGGTATGCTTTTCTACCCGGGGTATGCTTTTCTACCCTTATATATACAGAGGCGTGCTTTTCCGCCTAGGGTGTGCTTTTCCACCCATTTTACTTAGGCCAATGAACCAGTGGTGTCATGGCCCTACTATAGTTACTTTAGTCAAATATATCTACATGCGAAATTATTATGATTGTTGTGATATTGCGAATGGTTAATGGCAAGGTGTATTATTTCACTTGTTTATTTATATGCCTCATTCTTTTGGAAATTCCTTCTTTTGGTACTTCTCATTGGAACCTACCTAGCTTTAATGCCCCCCTTTTGATGGGAACATCTTACTTTACTTTTTAATGCCCTAGTTAATCCTCTAATGTACATACTCAGCTTTTACTGATACATATCTTGTTTTCCTATTCTTCTGGGTGTTCCCTCCACATAGGTGTAGGTGCTTGACAGGACAAAGACTCAGGATGTTTGTGAGCTAATTGATGGACATAAGGACAACTTGAGATAGCCTTGTTACCCTCTGCATATGGGCATATGTGTGAATAGGTGTAATCTTTTCATTTTATGTACCACCCTTAGGGTGAGAAAGTTATGTACATAAGAACATTTTGTAACTTTGTAAATAGTTATGTTTTCCGCTGCTTAAATATTACATGGCTCATGTTTTTACCATTGAGTGGGCCCACTATCAGGTCCCACTCCTTACAGAATGGTATCAGAGCCTAAGCAGTCGGTAACTAGACTATTTTAAGTTATCCTAGATTGTTCCTTAGTAGGTAGTTGTCCCTTTAGAGGTTGTTGCCATACCTAAACCTGAGTCGTACATTACCGAATAGGGTTTCAACCATTCATTTTGGAGTTAATCATCTCAAACAATCGATGGCATTGACTTTTGGCCAAACCCTCATTAACCCTACCCTCACCATAGAGGTATAGTTTTATACACTAAGGGTTGACTCTCTTAAACATTAATTCTTTACCCTTGCCTTATGGGTAGATACTTCATCTCGAATAAAGAGTAGATTGAATTGAACTCACATAATTGTAGGTCACCCTAGTACAAGTCATTAAATCTTTTTCTTTTGTTGATTTCTAGCATTGCCTATGATACATGTGTTATGTGGATTGAGCATGGACGGATACAAACTTGGGATATTGATGTGAGCTTAATATGTTGAGAGGTTTTATGATAGTATGTGATGATACGAACTAGATCCTCAAGGTTAAGCATGTCCTGCCTATGGCATGGAGTTATTCAACATAGTTTTGCTCTAGACTCGCCATCCAAGGGCTAAACACTATTCTATCTAAACATGAGATATCTCATAAATAAGAGTTTGTTGAAGGAAGATATATGTTTCAAATAGCTATCCTTGGGTTTTCATCGCCCACACACCCATAAGGTAGGAATAATACTTATCTCCCTATGTCATAGAAATGAATGATCGCGTAGTTGGAATAGAATTAAAAAAAAATCCTGCCATGTTATTTTTTTTCCCGAGGACATATAGAGACATACTCATGTTTGGAAGCTATAGTGAATACTCTCTTTCTTGAAAATTTAGATGTACACTGACACCGAGGTTATGTGAGGTAGGTACATCTAGGTTTGCTCCTTAAAGAGTTTACCACTCTCTCATTGCCACTGTGTAATTTTCTTACCTGATGTGTGAGGTGAGGAGTAGCTGGACTATCTAGTTCATCTGGGCTTGTACTGACATCATGGATGTAAAAAGACTAGGGAAGTAGAGACCCTAATCTCTTCTTATTATGGTTATGCAATCTTACAAATATCTGATGTTTTGGGATGTAATGGCCTAAGTCATGATTATGGGAATGGTGGAATGATGAAGGTCATGTGTAGTTGGACCTACTAGAAGTTAACGGTGTGCTAGAAGAAACATGTATCCCATATTCATCTAGAATTGAGATACACTGGTTCTATGCCTTGATGATGTGTGTAGAGAAGCTTCTTGGGAAAATGAAGTGATGTTAGAGTGATAGTATATGTGGTACATGGTAGAAAGTGGTCGACTTGGTTCCCGTATTGATTTTGGCGCCATTTTCGATTCCAATCGCAAGGTTTTAACCGTTCAACTTAATTTTTCATTATTAAATCATATTTACAAAAAAAAACTTTTTCAGATTTCATCGATGTCTTTGGAACCAAGTCACCACGTCAAGGAAGTTGTAGGATTAGACATGCCTTCATGTAGAAATCTTAGAATTGCATGTTCAACCCTCCGACCCCAGGAATAAAGAGAAAAATATACTAGCTATAATCTAGTCGGCTACCTCTCTTGATTTTTTGTATGCTTAGATAGGTCCTTTCTAGGGGTAGAGCCTTACACACTTGGGTTCTAACTTAATTTGATGAATAGTTGAAATCAATGGTTACTATTATAGGGAACTGGTTATGAAAGGGATACCACATATTATAATAGTAGGATGGCGAGACTCCCTTAACAATGTGGTTAACTGTTAAGAATAATTTTTTTTTTGAGATAATCTTCAATCTTAGTGTAGACTTCCTAAAAAAGTATACGATATGAGTAGATAATAAGACTTGATGAATGGATAAGATAAGTCCATGTTGGGTTTCGTATATAAGTGTAATGATAATGTGTTATGCTAGGACTCCCTACTTTAACTCAATCTAGTGAAATAGAAACTTATAATATGTTAGAATTTATAGCTTAGTATTTTGGGCTATAGCTTGGTGGATTTCGGGGATGAAATCCTCTTTAAAGGGTGGAGTGTTGTAACATACCCAACTCTGGCTATATTAATCATCCCTCCTCTTTCCTTAGAACCGTTTTATCAACATAAGATATCATGACACCTTGGTGTTATTAAGCTTAATAGGTACATAAAATGAATACTTAGAATGCAAGGAAACACTTTCAAGAGTAAATTTGAGACCAAAATCAAGTTCTTCATGCCCTGATTACCCTAATCACCTATTTTCTAGTCAATTGAACGATAATTGCTCTCCCAGTTTCATTTACGAGTAAAAGAAATAAATTGACATAAGTTCTAAACAGTTAAGGATTAGTTTCATAAACAAATTAACTGTGTAACGCGACTTCCTCGGCATTACTGTTCTTCTCCCTTCTCCGCGTACTGGTGCAGCGCGTTCTCAGCGGCCGTTTCCTTCCACCTCATTTCTTCTTTTCGTCTCTACCTCCCTTTGCTTATTTATCCTCTCCTCTTCCTCCCTTTCCTTGCCAGCCTATCCCCAAACCCTAGCCGCCGCACTCCCTTTCCCCCTAGAACTGATATGGTTGTTCAACGTCAGCGCCTCCTTATACAGTGGTCTTCACCGGCTTCATGAATCACCAGCAAGCAGCACAATCACTTCATTCTACTATGCTAGATCTGCAATCCTTCGACATCAGCAGAGAGCTGACCACCAATGGCACTACTTTACTCACTCTTCTGCACCTCGTGCCCTGGTGCCACTAGCCTTTCCCTTGCTTGCACCCAATGCTCATGAACTCCAGAAGAAAGATGCCTCCTCCTGATCAACAGAGGGCCCTTTCTGAGTAAAAGAACGATGGCTGCCACCTCATTAGATGCCAGCGGTACTGGAAAAGGTGACTGCGCCAGCGAATGCTATGCCTGGCACTGGGACAATCCCTCCTCCTTTCTCCTTGTGTCCGACCACCGTGGCTAGCAGGTTCTACTGCCACCACTTCTGCAGATCATCAATGATCTGTCTACTGGCCACCTAGTGCCATGAAGCTGTCATCTTTCAGATCATCACGACCATGCACAAGGGCCAGCAGTGATGCAGTTTTATAGACCATCGATTGATAGATGACTGCCTGAAATTCCCAACACCTCTGCAACTCCAGCCTCAGCACCATTAAATAAGAGTGCCGCCCACATACTTCTTCCTCCACCAAGCCGAGGCCCTGTCGCAACTCTTAGGACTACAAACACCATCCCGTCTATTCCTATGGGATTGCTGGGGATCGGGGCACACTGTCCAGTCATGCTCAGACTGTGAGGCGCCGCTACTCCTCCCTCTGGACCTGACGCCATCAAGCTAGTCGATGGATCTCGCAAACAACCTACGCCTGTCGACCTCTCCCCTCATCTAATTCGCATTGCCAATTCACCAACAGACAACATGCATCCTCCATGAAATGGAGTCCTGAAGATCTCACCGCCCTCTCCTCGTTTCTCCACAATCACCATGAATCTACACATAGACTTCCTTTTATGAGATGTCCCTGCATAGTCAGATGAAAGAGGAGACGTCCTCGACTCTTCCCTGATGAACAACCTTCAGAAAACTCAATGGAAACTCTACAGTGTATGACATCTCTAGGCACTCCCTATATGGGTCTTAGTTGTGACCAAGTTTAGAAGGTTTGAAGGGAGGCGAGCTACTACCTCAACATTTGCAGATTCTGCGGTAGCTGAGACCTACAACGATTTAATCCAAAGATCTGAATACAAGGATCTTTAGGAACCGAACTGCATTCTGGCCATCAAGATTTGTTTATGGTAAGCTTCCTCTTCTATTTTCAGGACTATAGTTCATGAGACAAATTATGTCTAGCCTCGATGATAACTAGTAGTATATATAATGATATTTCATGCATAAGGACTAATGATAAGCAATGAGAGATTCGGGCATAGATTAATCAAGTCTGATGTACGTAGATTTTCAAACAAATAACATGAGTAATAAGCTAGTTAGATAATTATAATGCAAGGATGGTTTTAATGTTGTAACAAACTTACTCATAAATTGGATCTAAATTATTGACTCTTTTAATAATAGTATTTGATCAACATTATCTCGTGTAACACATTCTTGTACCTAAGTAGGGAAAGATGATTAATTGTGATAGATATGGTTATTAGGAATATGAATATCGATAAGGAATAACTCAAATTATGAATATATAACCTTACATAACAATGACACACATATGTGGGCATCCCCAAAACCTAACTCGACTTAGGTGACTAGAATAGGGTTAATATACTTTCGATGATAAATCAGTAAATCTTAACTAATGTGTGTATATAATACTTTTAGGTTGAGAAGGACGAACTTGAAGTTCACCCCTAGAAACAGGGTTATTCTTGAAGATAAGGTATGTACTCCTCCCTATTTATAACTGGGCATTTATACGACTAAATTTTCCCATAATGAGGCATCTTTTGAAATATTTGCTCTTATCCCATTTGTTGGACAATTCATATACTTCCAGTTGGATTTATTATTATTCTTTTGAAATTACTATCTTGTTGAATTGGGTTAATGACCCCATCTGTTATTGTGCTTAAATCATGCCACATGTTTGTGAAATCTTGCCACTCTATTTATGCATGTTAGATAGTTCTACTAGTTTAACTATCGTAGATGCTTATGCGTAACCATTAGGGCATGCTTTTCTACCCGGGGTATGCTTTTCTACCCTTATATATACAGAGGCGTGCTTTTCCGCCTAGGGTGTGCTTTTCCACCCATTTTACTTAGGCCAATGACCCAGTGGTGTCATGGCCCTACTATAGTTACTTTAGTCAAATATATCTACATGCGAAATTATTATGATTGTTGTGATATTGCGAATGGTTAATGGCAAGGTGTATTATTTCACTTGTTTATTTATATGCCTCCTTCTTTTGGAAATTCCTTCTTTTGGTACTTCTCATTGGAACCTACCTAGCTTTAATGCCTCCCTTTTGATGGGAACATCTTACTTTACTTTTTAATGCCCTAGTTAATCCTCTAATGTACATACTCAACTTTTACTGATACATATCTTGTTTTCCTATTCTTCTGGGTGTTCCCTCCACCCAGGTGTAGGTGCTTGACAGGACAAAGACTCAGGATGTTTGTGAGCTAATTGATGGACATAAGGACAACTTGAGATAGCCTTGTTACCCTCTGCATATGGGCATATGTGTGAATAGGTGTAATCTTTTCATTTTATGTACCACCCTTAGGGTGAGAAAGTTATGTACATAAGAACATTTTGTAACTTTGTAAATAGTTATGTTTTCCGCTGCTTAAATATTACATGGCTCATGTTTTTACCATTGAGTGGGCCCACTATCGGCCACTCCTTACAGTCAGACTTCAACATCTACGTGGATAGCCTGAGCGAGAAAGTGGCTAAGTAGGTAGGGCTGAATATTTCCATGTCGGGTAGATTGGTTCTGGCTAGGTCCATTTTGACTGCCATGGTCAAATTTTGGTGTATGCAAGCAGAGATCCCAGGGTTCATCCTCGACAAATTTCGGAGCATCATTATGGCGTTGTTTTGGGGAGGTAAGTTCCATGCGGTGGCATGGGGCACGATGGATAAACAAATTGAAGAAGAGGGCCTAAACATTCACGATCCTAGTGATGTGGTTGCTGCTGCAACTGTGAAGAGGATTGATGTTTTCTTGAGAAGAACTGAATCAGGTTTGGCATCTTGGATGAAAAGGCACTACGGCGAGGTGCTGGTGGAAAATAGGACCAAGAATGAGTCCAGAGCCTGGAGGGAGATGTGCAGAAGGTGGGTGGAAATTGCAGGGGATTATCATAATGTTGACAACACCTAGGTGCTGGTGAAACCTGATGTCATCCCTTGGAGAATTAGGCACTACCACACGCCCCAGGTCCCTTGGTTTTAGTTGTTTTGGAATGGCTCTCATATCCCGAAGTGGAGCTATTACTTGTACAAGAGCATCCTCTAGGAGCTTCCCACCATGGACCGACTGATTAAGTGGGGGCTGAACAACAACCCTCTCTGTCTGCTTTGCCAGGCAGAGGAGGAATATCATTCCCATCTCTTCTTCGACTGTATCTTTACCTACTATATGTAGTGTAGGCTTTTCCTTAAAATGGGTTGGGGTGGCCGCCCTCCCAAGGATCTATTTCAAGTGGTTTTTTGGCTGGAGGATAAAATGAAGACTGATAAAGACATGTCCAAGCTGGTGGGTGTTGCAGTTACTGGTCTATGCTACTCCATCTGGAGGGAAAGAAACGGTAGACTCCATGGTAAAGGAGACACTGATGTGTTGCGTCTTTTTTATGGTTTTGTTCATAGCCTTGGTTGGGTGGTCAAGTCCAAACCCGAGATCACGATGCATGTCCCGGGCCTAATTCTTAGGCAGTGGGATTTTGTTGTCTAGCCCACATGTACAGTATACGAGGCCATACCCTCTATACTTTTTGAATTTTAGTAATATTTTACCAGCTCCAAAAAAAAGTAAGCATACCCAATTATTATAGGGCCTTTAGTCTCCTTATATTCCACATTTCCATGATAAATGAAGAAAGAATATTACAAGGCTTCATTATGACCTTAATCATTCTCTGAGAACCCTAATCGTAACCATCATTAATCAAAGTTATGATTAATTTCTCATCCATAAACTTGTAGAGGGACCTAGGTTTGGGTAAAGCATCCAATCTAAGGTAGTCATGTTCTTGATGATTCATCTATCAACCAAGATAAGGATAACAAGAAGGATAAGAATAATCCTTGTATATCACTAGACATGGTAAAGGGAGAGGGTCGTCTTAAAGAGGTCATCATTCTTCAAGAGCTACAACCTAGACACATAGTTCTAACAGATGATTATATTGTAGGAATATTCATATCAACAAGTGTTGAATATGATAGAAACCACTTTGCTTCTACCAAAAGAAAGAGGGATGTTTTAAGTCATGATCTCCCAGCCCACCATCTTAGGAAACTCAATCTTGACATGTTTAACCAGTTTCTCATTGAACCATCACACCTACTCATATACCGTCCCAACCATCACCATGATTATTGATTTTCAATTATTTTATGGGAGGTCTAGGTCAATGAAAACCATCCAATTAAAGGCATATTTAATATACTATGAAGTCTATTTAATGTAGTCAAAGTAATATGTTTAATTGTGGTGTAGGTAAAATATACCTATAACAACATCATTTTCTTTTTATATTTGATTCAAGTTCAACTTATACCTTCATATGTTGAAGTCATGATGTAGGTATAATGTATCTAGAAAATCACCTTGTTTGTTTCATTCAACTAACTATCTTATACCTTCATATATTGATATCTCTATCAAACTAGATATCAATTATCTATCTTGGTTTTGTGTTGGATGTATCCACTCACAATGAAAAAGATTATACAACCTTCTAGAAAATATAGATACTTCCTATTTTTTATAGTTTGATTCTTATTGATGGAATATTTTGAAGTATAAATGAAGATACACTAGAACTTCAAAAATTATCCTCTACATGATTTTTGAGGCAAGAAAATAGTGAAATAAATTCCAAAATCTAAATATTTGATCATACACAAGAGAAACAAACAATCCAAAATAATGTAGTTTCTTCTATTATAGATAACACTCATATCCTAGGATCAAGCCTATATAAAAGTAGCATCTTTGACAACTATAAAATGAGTCCCATAGAAAATATTTCCTAAATTCATTTTGAAGGGTCTCCTTATACTACTTTCAAGTCACAAGATATGATTCTCAATAGATTTAGATCAAGATACCACACTAATATCTAAGACAACATATGGAATGGCACACAAAGAGTTGATGGATCCCTTGAAATGTTTATATGAGTGTATAGATCGTGGTTTCAATACGTCCTAGTACTTCCCCCTTACGTGCACTATCCCTTTTTGTTAACAAAAAGATATGAGCTATATGGATGTGCACACATTATCATATAATAAATGAAGCTACCACAAAAAATAGATATCACCTAACTAGAATTGATGTCTTTTATTATCAACTCTAAACTTCCACTGTGTTCTCCAAGACTAATCTAAGTTCTGGCTATCATCAATGAAAGTTGAGAGAATGCAATATTCATAAACACAACTTCAAAGCAAGGTACCAACTGTAATGATTCCATATTACAACCTTTGGTCTAACTTACTCTTTTAGAGCATTTATGAATCTGATGAAAAATGTATTCCAACCTTCAATGAATAGTATAATTATGATCTTCATTGATGACATCCCAATATTTTTTATTTAATAGAGAAACATAAAAACACCTACACAAGGTCACTGCCACAATGGAATCCATTTCTATTCCACATTACCAAATTGTGATTTATGGATAGGAAACATATGTATATGGGAGATTTCATACATGGGACAAATATATATATATATATATATATATATATATATATATATATATATATATATATATATATATATATATATATATATATATATATATATATATATATATATATATATACCCTTCCAAGTCCCTATCCGCAATTATCGGCAACCTCCTACTAGTGTCAAAAAACTTTAAAGTTTCCTTTGGCTTGTAGGATATTAACATTGCTTCATTCCAAATATCATACAGTTCATTCTTCTATGACAAAGCTCACCAAAAGAAAGAATGAAATAGCTAGTTCCATGATTGTGAAACAAGTCTAATAACTAAAATATTGATTTAATTTGACCCATGTTCACACCTCACCTTCAGATATTGATATGGTTGTAATAGATTTGATGCTTCAAATTTCAATTTAGGGTGTGTTGTAATGAAATAAAGGAAAGTAGGACTATGCATATTGACAACTAAATCCAATGAATTCATTTGCAAAATACATATTGTGGAACTAGATATTGTAGTCTCATATTAAATGATATAACCTTTATGGATCAATATTTTACATTTTCACCAATAATAGGAACTCAAATTACTTCTTGGCTTGAAAGGGCCTAAAGCTCAAACATATGAGATGGCTAGATACCTCAAACTTTATCACCTCACCAATACCAACCATACAAAAAGAATGTGGTAGTGGATGCCCTTAGTTGAAAGAATTCCATGTTTATCTTAGCTTTAAAATAGAAGAATCCAAGGAAATCGACATGTTTTCATATACTAAATAGATGATGAGAAGTAAAATAGGCTAATATCACTATTATACCAAGAACGTTTTGTTTGAGTTTTAGAACTACAACATAATAGCCTTATCTTATAGAAATTGAATAGTTTTATTAGAAAAACACACATATAACTAACACTTGGGATGGGTGAACGATTAAGATAAAAGGGCCACATTTGGGTGCCTAAAGAGTTGGAACTTAAATAGGGATTATTTAGGAGGAAAATGAGTCAGAATATACTATCCATCATGAACCAACCAAGTTGTGCAAGGAACTACAAAGATACTTGTGTTGGATAGGGATGGAAACTGATAGAACTACCTTTATCTTCAAGTGTCTCAATTGTAATAAGATCAAGGATAAACACTTACAACCAAGTGGTTCATTGCAACTTTTTCACAGGTTTGAATGGAAATGGGAGAAAATATCCATGAAATTTGTGGTTAGTTTAGTGAAGGACAAAAAGTTATAAGATTCTATTTGGAATTGTCTTACCAATTGTAGCACCACATGGAGTACCTAGTTCTGTAGTTTTGTATTGGTATCCAAAGTTCACTTCTCATTTTTGAAGGAATGTTCATAAAACGTTTTAAACATTAAATTTTAGTATAGATTGTTATTTGTGCATAGATATATGATTGAAATGCACAATTCACTCTTTATAGGATCTTCTTTGCGCATGTATCCTAGATTGGGAATGTTCATGAGGGTACTACATATCTCTTATATAGTCTTTTTACAATATGTCTACCAATATAGTTTTCATATACTCCCATATGAGACCCTCTATGGTAGGATACTTAGGTCCCTCCCTACTGAAACAAAGTTGGAGAGTGAAATTTATAAGGTTAGAATAACTACAATAATACTTGGACCTAATTAGGTGACATTTCTAAGATTGCTGTATAAACAATGCATATCCTCACATGCAAAATAGAAAATTTAAACCTCATAATTATTCTTGTTTAGGGATTAGACTTCTCTAATACATTGCCAAAAACAAGGAAGAATTTAACCCTAGATATGTTATTCCTTTCAAAGTACTAGATCATGCTGGTGTACGTCTTGACATACTTGCATCTCCCCCACAATACATCATAATGAAAAATGTCTTCGATACGGATAACCTAAGCACCTAACTAAACGATCATAGTTATATTATAAATCATTATCTCAATAGTTATGAAATAATATCTCTTTTGTTGAGAATTATGTCAAATTCCTAAGCTTTAAAATAAAGGAACTCATAAATTGACATATTCAACTAGTGAAGGTATAGTGGAGTCACCATGGAGAAGAAGATGCAACTTGGGAATTGAGATAACTCATGGGGATGAAGTGTTCTAATCTTTTCTGTTGATTAGTTTCATGGATAAAGTTTGTTTTAAGGTGAGTAGGATGCAATAAAGTATATTCTCATCATTTTGTCCTTGATATAGTGTGATATTTCATTCTCATATCAAGTTATACCCAAAGTGTGTAATAAGTGATGAATGTGTCAGGTTATACAATGATGAATTTATTAATCTATATGATACTAAAATAGACAATAGGAGATATTTCACTAAATTTGTATCATTATGCACTAAAATATGAAATAAATTAAATAAAAACCCTAAGCAATTTGCAATTAGTCGATTAGGAGTCCTCTCTTTGTCATTTAGATTTATTTATATTTGTATAATGTTAGGATAAAATCCCATCATATCCAAAACCTATAGTTTCAAGTATATAAATTTAAATAAAAACCAATATGCCCTAGAAAATAGATATATACTAGTTCCTACATCTAACCACCCTTTCTAGGCCATATGATCAGAGTTCATTTGACAAGGCATACCAATTTTTTGTCTGGATCCACTATATGCCAAAGAGATTAGGATGTCTATCTTTGATCCCACTTTGAAACTCATCTGATGGAGACATGTTTGGCACCCTTGAATCATGTCCGTGATACATTGATTCCAAATCATATGATAGCTAAAGATTTGAATACATGTAACTATGTACTACATTGGAAAATTTATATGAAGATCTGCAACTGATTAGACTAGCCCCATGATGCCACACAATCCAAAATTCCTAAAGCCTTACCACATCTCACTTTTTCGGATCCTATGACTCCTCACATGCCCACTTCGAACAAAAAATTAGGGCAATCATGACAACACATGATATATGGTCTCCTCCACCAGACATGCGATGAGGGTTCGACACCCTTCACGTATTCAACCCACTTCATGATTCCAAGAGATCCCATTTTATTCTTTGGATTTTTGAAAAAGCAAACAATATAGTTTCTTTGCACTCTTGATCACTCCTACCTATTTGAACTCACCAGATTCATCACTGTACTGTGTAAGTATTGCTTTTTTGGCTTTTAGAACTAGAGTCAATGAGCATCAACCAAAAATTTGTAGACTTATTCAACAAATTCCTGTTTCACACCTTTGCTTTGGGAACCCATACTAAGAATGTGAAGGACATAAATGAGGCATCTATGATCAACTTAGGAAACCTATGGTTTGAATCTTGATCTGATCCCATGACAAATAAGCTATCTAGGATGAACCTGAATGGACATGATCATTGACCCACTAACCCCACCCGTTCTTCCCATATATGGCCCCTACTTTAATGGGAAATCGAACAAAAATTGATTGTTTAAATAACACAAAATAAAGTATATTGGTAAAATATGAATAAGTAATTGAAGAAAGTAAAATAGGTGAATAGGTGTAAGCTCATGAACACGAGTAAAATCAATGTCTATTATTGTTTGACCTAGCTTTGACCTAAATATATAGAAAATGTTGATATTAGGTTAAGGCACTTCTATGACTCCTCACATGCCCACTTTGACCAAGAAATTAGGCAATCATGACAATACATGATATATGGTATCCTCCACTCATACATGCGATGAGGGTTGGACATCAAAAGAGGAATATTTGTGCATTAAACTCTTAGTTGGATAACACTTGACAAAAAATGAAAGTATATTGGAGATGTGAGTTAAAATGGATTTACTCTTATATATTATCACTTGTTCATCCAGTAGTTTACTGCCAAGCACTATACATAAATGTTGTTTTCATGATTGTACCAATGTAATTACATTGACTTTTACTATTCATTGTTTTTAAATTTTTCATATGGTAACAATGCTTTTGTTTCCAATGGAATGAGGAACCGATATGCACTGGATTTACATTATGATATAATATTTCTAAGGGACCCTTAGATGTAGTTATGATCTCTTCTCATATGTTTTCTGAATTTACTGTTCTTCTTTGATTTTTGATACAAATTTGAGTTACTTCATAATATGGATATGGTCTGTTTATGATTTTAATATTATTTATGCAACGTTTACACATGCACATGATGTAATTGGGGATGCATGTCTGGATAATATCCATTCATATGACTCCATATATCAAGTTACTATGGGTTTAAGGCTTGGATGTTAACCCCTGCCACTAACAACTTCATATAAGTATATTAGCAAATCACAAAAAATACAAAAGTCAATTCTAATAGTGAAAAAATGGAAGTTATATGTATTCCTAGTCATTAGAAAACATATTTTCAAGAAATACATATTGATCAATTTATCATAATCATTTAGTGTTTAGTAAAACCCTCTAGGCTCAAATTATATATGAGGTCGACTAATATATCCTACCAAATATAGCTACATTCAAACAATTTTGAGTATTACTGTAAAGAATTATCACTATTTTAAGTAATTGTGAACCATGGAAATATTTTTATACATATACCATGTGAGTAACAAACAACTGCAATATAGAAACAAAAGCATTCCTCTATATGTTACATTTAATATAGAAAAACTACTAACTATTATATTTTTAGCATTTGCCAATTAATGCCAGCATGGGTAAGTATCAAAGTTGGCATAGCTAGTACATTTGAGTAGGAGATAAAGAGGAACTTATCTTTTATGGAAATGGGATATTGATTTTTTCCCATGATGCTCAACTTTAAGATGGAACACTCACTTATCTGTAGGAGTGAATGGATAGTATTGTCTAAGAGATCTAGAGAGAGGTATGCTCACCTTTGTGATGGGTACAATGACTAAAAAACACACACATAAGCATGAATGCCATGCCATGCTTGCCAGGATCGAGCAAGGGTACACAACTTGTAGGTTGTGGGAATTGTCTTCTATATATTTTTTTACAAAAGTATAAATGCTATATTACATTTCCCTTGCGGTTGTAGTTACTTTCCTAAACATATATTTAAACTAAATAGAAAGTGCCACTTCATGAACAAGAGTGAATATGTGCTTTAGCCTTATTAGGAAAGAATTGTCGAGATCGTGGGATATCTCTGGTGCTATAAATAAGGCTTGGATAATTAGTTTTAAATACATTCAGAATATTTACTCTTGTGTTTGTCTTATCTACCACCAAGTGCCTTGTATCTACTACCATCATTCCTACTTTGAGTTGCTGCTTGCAAAGATCACCTTCTCCACTATGGGTGTTACAACCTATCCCTCATTCTACTATTTTTTGAAGGCATAAACTATTGGGTGGTGGTACCTAATGTTTGTATATCCACACCGGTAAATCTGCTTGACACCATCTTCCCATGCACTGCACATAAATGTGTGACATGTTCATGATGGGACATATTGAGAGAGAAACACACTTACTACATGTAGTAGAGCACCGATTTCTCTAAGATCACACACTTCTTTAAATTGTGGGTGATCCAGTCTACATGATGTAACTGTATTTTCACTATTCTCCTATTCTATTTGTTGTTTGTGGTTTCTTATTTGGATCTGTTACCATCCTATCAAACTGTGTTAATCAGTTTGCAACTATATGCCTTTTCTTAAATGATGCTTTAATTTCAACAATTTTAGAGAAATCATTATTCTTGTTGCTAGCTAGTATGGTTGTACGTGGACCTGTTCATCCTAAGGTTTAAACAATCGTATGCTAGATAAATTCAATAATGTCAACTTGAAACCTTGGCTGAGTCAAATGGAAATCTGGCTTACTATGGTATTCTTAGTTGGGTTTCTAGGAATGGTTGCCCTATATCAAATGCAAATTACCCTAAGAGTGCTGAAATTGTTGACTTATTGTCATTTTTGAGAAAATATCATCCTTGCATTTTCTAACATCATTTTTGACATACACTCTAAACATATTTAAAAAAATGGAAGATCTATGTGGTTTGTTAGATGAGAATATTAAAAAGAATGAAGTGTATGACATTTATTTCGTTTCTAAATTTCTAGAGTATCATAAATCAGAGGGTAAATCCATTTATGAACCAACATGAATTTGAAATATTGTGCTCTGGAGTCGGGTATGAAATAACTTGATTAAATTATTATAGTGTCTATCATTCATAAGTTTTTCAAGTCTTGGGAGGCCTTTGGCATGAATCACAAGAACACATAGGGAAACTTGAACCTAGATGAACTTATGATTGATATCACAGTATAGGTGGAGCACTTGAAAAAGCATGTAAAGGTTCTAGTTGATGTCAACCCTAATAGCAACCTTACAACTGTTAAGAAACCTCATCAATAGAATAAAACAACAAATCACATAAACCTAAGGACAAAACAAAAAAAATCCTTATTGGAGTTGTGGATAGGTAGTCATTGGAACAAGGATTGTCCAGCAAAGAAGGCCAAGAGGTATTTCACATCATCAACTGAGAAGTCAACGGTCAACATGATGACTACCTATATGGACCTCACTGATGAGTACACATCTGTAACACCTAAAATACTTTTTGTTTTTGATTCTCTTTGTTCAATTGTAAACACTGGGTCTAATGTGCATGTTTGTGCTAATAAGCCCCTATTGTTCCTTACCATGCCTGTCAAGGAAGAATTGTGACTTTGGGCAATTCAAGCTTTGTATAAGTCAAAGGTCAAGTATAGGTAGAATTACAATTTCCTTCAGGAAAGGTTATAACTCCTTGGAGAGTCAGACCATTTCATCTATTTGGAATAATATGACTAGTAGTACACGTTTAGTTAGGGATGGTTTAAAAATATATTTTACATGTAATAAAGCTATTATTACCGGATTTCATAATGGTTTATTCTATGGAAATGAATATTTATGTGATTTGAAGAACATTTTCACGATTCATGTAAAAAATGTTTCAAATTATGTTTTTAAAATGAAAATTCATTTTGTTTGATGTATGACATGTATTAGAGTCTTGTTAATTTAATTAATTAAGGTAATTGAGTTTATTTACATATGGGACCAAGTATGTCTTGTCCCATTAGGGTTTAGTCTAAAGTTTGTATGCTTCCCCCTTCTCCTACATAAGGAGCGAGATTCTTCGAATCAAATAATATTGACTATCCTTCTTATTATAGAGTTTGGTTAATTTAGTTAATTAAGTTATTTGAGTCTATTTGTATATGTGCCAAATATGTCTTGGATCATTATGGTTTAGTCTGAATTTTGTATGCTTCCTCCTTCTCCTATAATAATCTCATGGATTAATTCATAACATGTAATAGGTATGATAATAGATGCTACTAATATTATCCATAATATTAATAATAACGTATTATTAAGGCAAACATAGATGTTAGTGTAACATCAAGATTAGGCTATAAGCATGTTACACAGTGGTATACTATCATACAATACATATATTGATCTACAAACCTATCTTTTTGTTTGGAAATATAACTTGTGTACCAAGATATGGATGGATGAGCTTCAGGTATGAAATCCTATTTAAGGGATGGAGTGTTTCAACATACCCAAATCTATGGTCATAGATTAAACCTCCCTTTCACTAGGCCCCTTTCCAATTATAATTATTAGTAGGGTCCTTTCCCTAATTTATATTATATAGTAGTTTTGTGTAAAGAATCATGATAAGATGATAAATATCCTTTTCCATGATGTTTTGGGAATAATTAAGTGTTTAAGTCTTTGATTGGAGTTATATATACAAAATTTACCATTTAATAAGTTTTGCATATGACTTGTAGCTCTAGTATCCTCTTAGGATTAATTAGTGAAGGAAGATTAAGGTAATATATGTATTATTTTATTATTGAATGAAAAATGTAATAAATATATTGATTGAGTAATTAGCGTCTAAGTAATAAATAATACACCCATTGATGTCAAAAGATAAAACTAAGGTTAAAATTGGAATCCTTTTTCTAATTAGATAGCCTAGCAATTTCATACTAATTGAATGTTATATACACCCTCTAGTTGATTAAAGATAGAGACGAGTGTAGTGGACCTAGGTTTAATTAGCCAATTGATTGTTACATTGATTACCCCTAGTTTCTATTTGTTTTTATTTGTGCATAATTCTCCTTCTTTTCCATCTTCTTCTTTCCTCATGCCTGTGTGTGTCCGTTGTAGAAGGGCAATCAACAAACAACAGAACTCAATGGTCATCCCCCTTCTTCTCTCCATCTTGTTATCTTCTATTACTTACTCTTGCTCTCCACCTACCTCTTCAATTTTTCCTCCTTTGTTCCTCTCTCAGGTAATGTAAGACCCATGACCTAGTTTACCCACTTAATTTTATTTTCTCACCTTCATCACCCATTTAAATGCTTGATATAGCACATGCTTAGATGGCAAGTGCTTTGCTTGTGGGCTGATGTAAAAATTACCCTTTGTTGAGGTCTCCTTGTAATTTGTAGACATCATGTTGTTTGTCTTCTTCTTTTTGTTGATTGTATATAGGTGGAATCACTTTGGTGGTTGGCCTTGATGTCTTTCCATTGTTTGAAAACTGATGGGAATGGCCCGACCTTCCATCGATAGAGTACATATGGAAGTGTTCCTGAATTTTTTTCCAGTTGGGAACCAATGGGGGTCTTCTACCTTTCTTGCAGTTTGTTGTGTGCTTAGTTTTTGTCAGTTGAAGGCTAATCACATTGCTCTACTTTTCCATTAATAGATAATCAATTGGAAGAGCGAGCCATTTTACATTCAATGTTTCTACCGGTTGTCTACTGGTAGAATGGCTAGATGGCTAGGTGAGAGTTTCCTTCGATAGAGTATTGATGGAAAGCATGTACCATGCTACCAATGGTTTTATGTAACCTCTCCTTTTATGGTTCTTTAATATGTATATTCTGATAATTTCATAGAAGAACTTGAACTGAAGGGGTTCCTACATGCACCTACCAATGAGACAGTTGTCTATGTGTACTATAAGAAGTTAGGGTCTGTCTACATATGACATGATTGATCAAAAAAGGTTAAATTTTTGACTGACGACATGTCAATTTGATCACTTTTCTCTTTCTTATAGGGATATAGATACCCTGACCCTAGCCTTCCTTCTCATGTCAATTGTGCATCTAAGCCTTGAGGTGCTACTGTAGAATGAGACACCATTGCTTGATGACAACTGATGGGACTTCTATCTTCATCAATTTCTATTTTTGTGCAATATACCCTCATTCTCTTCTATATTGATGTGAGGCATGCCATATAGTATCTTTTGGGCTCTGATTAGGGTAAGTCAAACCTCAATCACGTGTTCCTTGGTGATCTTGTATCTTATTGGATGTTCTTTAGGTGGTTTTTCTCTAGGGTTTTGGTTGTTGAGTCATACACCCTATTTCCACCTTTCTCTTATTTGCTTAGTTGCCTTTGGCCATGCTTGACATTGATAGAGTGTGGTTTAAGAAGTGGAACTTAGGTCTTGGAGAGTTTGCCTTCAAAATTGAAGTTCTTCATTTGAAGTTGGGAGCTTTGCAATAGCTTTATGTGTACAAACTCATTTCTACTTTTTTTTCCAGAGAGTGATATAACATTTGACTTGTTTATTATCTACTATGGGTTTGCATGTTATAGATCTTACTGTCATATACCCTTTTGTATGCCAAAAGATAATAACTTTGTGTGTATTGGGTTTGAACTGGTAGGTTTATGGCCTGCATGTTAGAGTCACATACTACATGTACCTTTTTTGTATGCAAAAGATAATTATTCATCATCCTTAGTGAGGAGGTAGCGTAGAATGGTAAGAAAAAGCTGAGCATTTCCACCATAATAATGAAATTGGAATTGCATGTCTTAGATATTTTAGCTATTCCAATCATGATTGTTTTATGCCTCAAGTATGTGCCTTATCTAATTGTACTAAGTTGCTAGAATATGAAATATAGCTCCTTTAGAGGAAAAGGGATGATTTTATGTAGGTTTCATTCTGATGCTTCCATGAATGTGAAAGTGCGACATCTGATGGTTTTTGGGATATGTCATATTTGATTATTGAAGGAAGAAATTATGTGAAAGGCTTCAAATAGATAAGGATGCAACATGCATGCGTTATTGTGAAAAGTCAGACGATGATGAATGAATGTTATATCTTTTGGAGCTATTTACTACTTTATTATTTGTCTATTTGCTGATAGATTGCCTTATGCTCTGATTGATGTAAAGTAGAATAATGTACTTAACTATCATGAATAACATAAGGTGTATAATAATGAGTGCATAGATCTATTACCATGGGGTGTTGGGGGTATAGTGAAATGAAATCTTCTTGTAGCAACATGAAGTTGTGAAGATATGCTCAGATCCATATATTAGTGAATACATAGGGACACTAAGGATCTAATATCTGATCATTCTTAAGCTATTTTGGGTAAATGTTGATGGTCCAATAGAAAGGCATGAGTAATGATATGTGTTATGGAGGGTTGTTACCCTATTTTTGTGGCATCGTGACCTATGTACCCAAGGTGGGCCTGGGTTTGGTGGATCTACTTTCAAGCATATATCCAAGGTAGACTGGCCTGTGAGCACTCTACTTTTATGATACCTCACTAATACCCAAGGTTGTGAGGAGCGTTATAGGGAATCCATATGTGCTTAGATATTTATGGATAGCTAGGATGGCTAATTAGCATCTAGTTCATTAGTTGAATGGTATGCATCAACCAGCCTTAGCATCTAAAACACTCATCATTCATGTAGAGTTACTATTTAGGTTTAATTGGCATCAAACATGGTTACACCTTTGGATGGTGATTCTGATTATCATTGGTATATCCATGCTCTTTAATAACTCTTGTAGGTATCCTTGATGCCAAAAAGGATGTGTAAGTGTATGCCTTCATGCATACATATAGTTCATATACTTATCTCTTAATATGTTTCCTCTATAATATTCAATTTGGTAATTAGTCAATGTTTCAAGCATTATATTATATCAATGGGAGTTGTGGTCTCACCCTCGTAGTTTCTCCACACTTTCAGACAAGCGACACAACTATCCCGGTATTGTGAAGAAGATCAACAGGAAGGGAAAAAGGCCTTAAGATTTTAGGTGGCTGATGTTTGTGAGAAGGGATCTCAGAGGTAGATGACTTTTGCTGGACCTCCTATAGAGATAACACATACATGGATAGAGTCATAGTTTGATCTACACTCATAGGTTAAAACATGAGTGTTTTGTGGTATCTTTTATCCGACTTGGATTTTTGCATATGTATACCGCCTTTGGAGCCAAACTTATTAGTGCTATAATATTTTATGCCCATGCTCCAAATTAATATCTTGTGTGGAAAGTTTAAACTACTTATTTTGTTACTATATTGTGAGTGTATCTCTGTCCTTTATGTGATTCAAAATTTTGTACCCTATGAAAAATATAATATGATCCTTAAACAATCATATGGTTCAAATGTTTAATGAAATATTATTTACGATGTTTAGAAATTTTTTAACACTCAGTTCTCTATGTATCTTATGTGTTGAATGGTGTTTTAGGATTAATAAATTTTGGCTTTTGAGTAATCTCACTCTTGTGTCACTGGGATGTCACAAGTTTTTTTGTATCAGAGCCTATATTTGCTGAACCTATAGGGACATAGGACCAAGATGTCGTGTCTGTTCTTACAAGTCCACCATAGCTAACCATTGATTATGGTTGTAGAGATATGGTTAGATATCATGAAGAACATGCAGAAAGTAGGTACATTTTGTGTGGAGGTGCTGATAGAAGTCATCCTAATGAGGAGTGAGTACCCAATATCGTACAACTAGAGCAACCTGTACAACTTGACAACCTTAAGTGTTGTCATTTGACCTAACAATGCCAACTCATCTAGCATCCTAGTATATGTTTGGGAAAATGATTTTTATGTTCCCCCAATTCATGGGCATTCTCTTGATTCAAGTAGGTAGAGGACATCCCTCAAATTTTGATCTGACATTATTTAGTAAGACATTTTGGCTTAAGAGGGTGGGAGCCATGAAGTACATGGGTACTTTAGACTTGGTGAATGTTGACCTATGACTTATGAAGCTGGAGAAGACTTTCTGATTGCTGAACATACATATGAGGTAAGGTGAAGCATGCCATATACCCATTGAAAGGGAACACTGGATTTCAGTGGGATATTGAGGATGAGAAAAGACAAGGGAAGTCATCTCTTGGGCAATGTTCAGGAGGGAGTTTGTAAATAGATACTGCTCATATTCCTATCTAGATGAGAATATCATGTAGTTTGAATAGGTTTTACACTAGAAAATGATGGAAAATGAGTATGAATCCCATTTTATGGAGCTATTGGGGTTACATCTACACATGACACTGACCAAAGTAGAAATGTTTTGACAGTTTGAAAAGGGGTTGAATGTGGAGCTGGCAACATTGGCATCAACCTTGTTCACACGAGAAGCTTTCTACCTTTGTGGAGTTAGTGCGGAGGATAGAGAGGACCTAGGTAGGCAACTATGATAGTAATGTCAAGACGAAGTAAACATCATATTAGAATAGTCTTACGAAGGATCCAAGAAGTAGCAGTTTTCTGGGTTGTCTAGGCCTCAGTACTGGCAATCCCAATAGAGCTCAGTAATGTCAAAGATGAGAATGCAAAATAATCAGTCAAAAATGGTCGCCTAGTAGAGGTCAAGGGAGAGGATTATACTAGAACCATCAGTGACGTATAGTTCTAGGTCCTTCCATGACAGACCACTGGGGCTATATGAATTTCCACAGAAGACATGCTTCTACTGCCATCATACATGAAATCTGAAGATACTTTATCCCCTTCTGAATTGGGAGACGTTCCAATCTCAGAGACGATATTAGTGGAACATGTAGCAACATGGTGGCATTATAGACAAAGGGCATGGAAAGAGTTATAAGGGGGGATCTTCTAGATCCATAGGGAGAGGTCAAGCTAGAGGAAAATCTCAAGCCACAACCCGCTTCTACAAGATGAAGCAACCTAAGGGTGTTGTCAACCCTCAATTTTTTATAGGTCCAATTGAACTCTTTCATTCTGACTTGTCCACTTCTATTTTTGTATATGTTTTGGTTGATCCGGTTTGACACACTCTTTTACCACTTGAGAGGTGATTATACACTGTAATCTACCTATTGGTAATTGACCTGGGCCTTCTTTCCTTGATACCCCTCCCATTTTCTTTGTGATTGTGCATGAGGTGTGTCCATCCTATGTTTCTTATCTTCTTGGAGAGCAACACCCAAGTGGATATCATGCCACTTGTGATGCATGGATTCAATGTGATTCTTGGTCTGTAGGTCTAAGGTTGTCGTGTTCTAGGAGGAAGATGTCTCTTTCACTTTCCAAGGAGATCGAAAGATTCTTTCTACATGTTTGGTGTCTTCCCCATAGCTGAGAAGATGAATAGGTAGGGTTGTGAGGCTTTTCTAACTCACATGGTTGATAATAAGGTAATAAGTCCTAGTATTCATGATGTGCCCGTTGTTTGGGAGTTTGAGAATGTCTAACCTAATGAGTTTCCATGCTTCCCACTTCCTTAAGAGATTGATTTATAAATCAATCTTTCCTAGGTTTGATACACAACCTGTAGCACAAACACTGTACATGATGGCAGTAGAAGAAATGAAAAAGTTAGAGAAAAAATTGTAGGAGTTACTATATAAAGGTTTCATACTACCAATCAAGTCTCCATAGGGTTCCCCAATTCTTTTTGTCAAAAATAAGGATGGATGGATGGGACTATATGTGATTTATAGGCAGTTGAACAAGGTCATTACAAAGAAAAAAAATCCGCTGTCGAGAATTGAGATTAATTTGATCAATTGAAGTAAGCTATAGTGTTTTCAAAGATAGATCTTTGATCTTGGTATCACAAGTTAAGAATTAAGATTGAACATATACCTAAATAACCTTTAGGACTAGGTACATTATTTATGAGTTTGTGGTTATGTCATTTGGGCTAGTAACCAATGCACATAAAACTTTGATCATCTTGGCGAATTTAGTGTTCAAGTAGTATCAAGATTATTTCGTGGTTGTCTTCATCAATGGTATTTTGATTTATTCAAAGGACTATAAAATATCATGAATAATATCTTGTCTCACTTTATAGATCTTGAGGCAAGATCAGTTATTTGCAAGTTCTATAAATGTGAGTTCTGGCTAATTGAAGTGTTTTTTCGGGCCATGCCTTCTCCTACTAGGGGGGTTTGTGTAGATCTCGAGAAGGTGGAGTTAGTCCTATTATGTGAGTAACAAAAATAGCCGCATAGGTATGGAGTTTCCTAGGGTTGGTAGGGTACTATAGGTCGTTCATCAAAGAATTCAGTGTGATATCCTTTTTGTTGACTAGGTTGATGAAGAATGATGTGCCTTTTATCTGGACCAAGAAGTATTATCATAGCTTCTAGAAATTATAGGATAACCTAACAACTGCTCTAGTGCTAATAATGCATATCTTGGGAAGGGCTACATAGTTTTTTGTGATGCCTCAAAGGAAGGTCTTGAATGCGTGCTTATGCAAGACAAATATGTGATTTCATTTGCTTCTAGGCAATTGAAGAAGCACGAGGAAAACTACCCCAATCATTATGTAGAGTTGGTGACCATTGTTTTGACACTAAAAGTCTAGAGGCATTACCTATATGAAGCGAAATGTCATATTTTCATGGACCGCAAGAACCTCTAACATATCTTCTCCAAGTAGGATCTGAACATGTGGAAATACATATGGTTAGAGATGATTAAATATTATGACTTTACAATTGAGTACCATCCATGTAAGGGCAATGTCATGGTAGATTCTTTGAGTAGGAGGCTATCTTCATCATCCGTAGTGGGAACTATGCGTATGTATTCAATATCTTGTGCAAGGAGGGATATAATGGTATCTCTACGACAATTGAATGTGAAGATGGAGGTGTCCATATTAGGGGGACTGCTACCTTATCTATAGATCAAGCCTACATAGGTATAGTAGGTTTTGGGATTGGTTGCACATGGCCTTGGGTACACAACTAAATTGCAATATATCTTTTCACCCACAGATAGACATATAGTCAAAACATTGATACATGCTCTAAAAGACTTGTTGAGATCTTGTTTTATATAATTCTAAGGGAATTGGGAGGATCATCTTAGCTTAATAAATTTTTTTCTTATAGTAACAATTATTACATGATCCTAGACATGGCTCCATATGACGCTTCATACACGAGATGTTGTAGATCACCTTGTGTTGGTATGAAGATGGTCAATATTAGTTGTTTGGACTCGAGTTCGTGCAACAAAACATAGATAAAATCAAGATGATTAGGAAACAACTACATGAAGATCAAGACAGGCAAAAGCCATACTGATAATTGTCAATGACCTTTGGAGTTTCATGCTAGTGACATGGTTTATCTCAATGTGTCAACATGAAATGGGTTTTGAGGTTTGATAAATGAGATAAGTTAGCACCAAGATTTATAGGGTGCTACCCTTACATGAATTGGGAAGGTAGTGTATAGACTGGATCTACTGCCAAAACTTCAAAGGCAATGTGTTTCATGTGTCTATCTTGAGGAAATACCATCCATAAATGAACAAAGAATTCAGTAGTGGAAGTAAAACTTAATGATTAAGTATCCTGTATGGAAGGTCCAATGTTGATTCTGCACAAGAGGGTGTAAAAACTAAGGAAGAAAGATATAGTGTCAATGCAATGACTGTGCCCCTACTAGTGGGTAATTGTAAGATTAATTTTGGATGTTAAATGTGAATTTGATACCTGTCACACTCTTTATTTGGTTAAACAATAAAAAATATGTATATTTAGTACCTAGAATTGCTAATATATATATTTTTAACCTTTTGAAGCTCAATGCACTAATTTTATAGCATGCTAATCAGAATGTGAAGAAAATACTTTTGATAATATAATGTAAATTTTTTTGTATTTTATTGTTAACTCAGATTGTTCTAAAAATTTGTTGTATATTAGATAACTCCTATATGATGATAAAATAAAATTTTAATTTTATTGGTCAATTAATGGACCTATTTGTTAGTTGTGTTTTGTCACACTAGTGCAAATAAAATATGTAGAGTCAGTTAAATTAGACTTACAATGCCGGTTTTGTACTGACACCTAAGTAGGTGACACTAGATAAGGGCCTTCTATGCCGATTTCTAGTGTAAGCTAAAATTGATGACAAAGATCTAGTGTTGGTTCCTAAGAAAATATAAATCAATGACACATGGAAATATCAACAATAAGTATAAGATTTTTCTAGGTCTGTTCGAAAATAAGGAACTGATGCATTTTCACTTGAGGTACTTCCAATCCATGGAATTTAGGTTAGATGCGCCTTTAGTACACACACTGGAATCTTTAAATATTTATAAGGACCAATATAAGACATTCACTTAGACAAATTGCACTTTTCCCGCAAGCGCACATAGTCATGTTATAGTATAGGCTAGATGCAAGATAAGTGTCAATCCACTCATAGAGAGGGGGCACTAGAGATAAGTTAGATTAAGCGAGGTTCCTAAAGTAGAGTCTAGGGTTCAAGGGTTCAATTGGGTTTTTTTGTTTAATTAAAGGTCCAAGAAAGCAATTAAAAAAATAGGAGGAAAAATCTAAGTTGACCCTAGATTAGTTAAATTCTAATTAGAAAGAAGGGCAATTAAGCAAGAAAGGGAACAATTTATACTAGAGAAGCAAAGCAAGAGCTAACTAGGAACCTAGAAGTTACAACTAGTCAAACAAGTAAGAAACTACACTAGATTAACAATTAACAAATTAGGGTAAGAAAAGAGCTAAATTAACACTAGCTAAGAAAAGTAAGTTCAAAGATGGAAATAACTACTCTAGCAAGATTCAACTACCAAGAAAAAGGCGATTGGATAAGAAGAAATTAAGGCAATTAACCAAGCAAGCGTGACCTAGAAAGAAGCAAATTAGGGTTTTGAGCAAGTTATGAAGGTGTGGGCCGTTGGGGGGATGTTATTAGGATTCCAATTAGTGGGGGTATAACATGCAAAATCTATCCATTCATTCTAGATTGACAAACCAAACAACTAGAAGAATGTTATGGAATCACTCTAAGATATTAGTCAGCTATGGATGGTATAGAGTGTGTGAAGGGGAACTACACCCTTACACACCCTATCTAGCCTTGCAAGGCTCAATTGAACTAAGGCTTAGGTGGGATTCCACTAGGATTTGACAAGCCTAGGTTTCTAGAGTGGGTTTCCTTAGGAAAATTTGGAGACAAAGATAGGAATGGAGAGTGGAGGTGAGGGTGTTTCACCTCAAATCACTCACCATCTAACTTTTAGGGAACTCCTAGGCAATTGCACAAAGCACTCCTACACTAGCTACTTAGATCTCACACCTAGGATTAAACAAAGGGATATATGTGTGGGAGGATGGGGTGCTATCTAGGGATCCACTAGTTGGACCTAGGAGAAAATCCCAAAATAGCCTAACACATTCCATTTTGTCCTAGACCTAGGTGGTTTTAAGCATAATAACACAAGTAATTTATGTTTTCAAGCAAAAACCACAAGAAGAATCCTAGGAAATAAGATATAAGTAGAAGGAGATCATTATAAAACTAATATATAGAGTTTAGAAGTTATTTTCCCCCAACATGGTATCAAAATAACATTTTATCCCCAAAAATATCACCTAGTGGGGATTAACTACTCATTGTAAAAAAAAGAACAAAAGAAGAGGTAGAAGAAGGAAAATCCATGGAGCTCGTGGAAGATATTCTTCTCCTTCACCTCCAACAACAAGTGAAGCTCCTTCTCCCTCCAAAGTGGATGGAAAGCATGAAAGGATGGGTGGATATGGGAAAAATGCTAGAAAACTAGGGTTTTGAGGTGAGGGAAGGTGGAAATGAGGTGGATGTAGGTGGGAGTCAGTAAGATATCTTGAATGCACTAGGTAGGTGGATGAATGCACTGCAAGTGTGACCTCGTGCTACAGCCTGCAGCTAGTAAATATAGGTGGTAGGGAATCACTAGCTTAAGTGGGGGCAATATGGGAAAATATTGCAGAAAAAGTTAGGTTTTGGGTGGCAACATGGCCGTGCTGGGCAACACGACTATGGTGGGTAGAAGGTGGAATGGTTACGCTACGAGAGAGTTGGCATGCTGGGGAAGTGGAAAATGTTAGGCTAAAAGTGGGAAGATGTAGGCTGGTAGCACGATCGCGTTGGACAACACGATCGTGGTGGGAGCAAGGTAGAACAACCATGCTAGGTAGCATGACCCTGGTGGGCAAGGTAAGGACATAGCCATTTTCTTTGGCATGGGTGTTCTGGCTGGCACATTTGTGAGGGGGTCTTCTTGGTATGACCATGTTGGCTGGCACGAACGTGATGCTGAAGTTGCTATAGCTTGTCAACTTTTAGAATTCAACCTGTGATTTTGATGTTGGCAGAATGGCCATTCCATGTCACCATGGTCGTGTTGGGTCCTTTGTATACACTTTGAGCTTCAAACTTTGATCTTCATGAACATCTTTGCTTCAACTCGACCCTTGGCCACTAGGGTAGGTCAGGGGAGCTTTAGGGCCTCCTTTGGACTCCTCCATGGGAAGATGAATCCTAGAAAACCTTCCTTCTCTTGTGTCTATCCAAGGTGTGGTCCAAGTACCCAAAAAACATGAAAAGAGTGTTCATAAGCGCAATTGATAGAAAACCAACTATTAGGGGAAGTTGCTTGTAATCTAACATGTCTAAATGTGATTTAAATGCAAAAAGACACAAGATGAAACCCTAAAATAGGGCTGTATCACCACCCAAACTTAAAACATACTTCTCCTCAAGTATGCTCTGACTTAATCTCTCTTTCAATTCATTCAAGGGAAACATGGAAAATGCAATCATTATGATATTTATTGTCTATAATGAGTTTACACAAGGAATTAGACATACAATCCACTACTCTGTATTCATTTCCTATTTTCAGGTGTGAATCAAGCATAGAGCACAAAACATAGAATATGGGATACCATTGACACATGCAAGTGATGCAATTATCATAAAGCTCTGGGTGAACCGTATCATGCATGTAATACACTCAAATGGTTAGAGTTGTTGTTTCACATGCTAAAGATACATCATGCACTTCATTCCCATTCCCATGACCCATTTGGCTTGTGTAAGAGGATGAGGGCTAGAGTTGATTTACCCTAGCCCTATTAGGCATAAAAAGAGAAGAAAGGGTTATGGAAAGAGGTGAAGTACTATTACATAGATGTACTCATCTTTTTATTTTCTTTTCATGAGAGGCTATTACATAGATCCATCCCTTGTTTCTTTTTTTTCTTTTTCTTCACCCTATATGCAAGGAGGACAATGTGGTGACAAGAGTGAAGCAGGGAGGGGGGCATCGATATGACCACTCCCACCTTTTTTTAAAGTGTGGTCAAGGTAGATATGTGTAATATTGGCATCCTTTCATGAGGTGGAGAGGTAAGAAGTTGATAGAAGAAAACTTGGTTTGAGAGGGGTCACAAGTAGTGGAAATTCATGTATGATCTCAGTCAATAAATCTAATCCATGCATCATTCACCAAACGAACAAACCATGCATAAAATGAAACGTATGGTAGATTACATTCTTTTCACATGGAATGAGTAGTCCCAAATGCTTAAGACTTGCAAAAACCACACATTTATTCAAAACAACCAATTACTCACAAGAGGCTTGGAGCACATGCAAAAATGTCTACATAGGACTCATATCCAGAAAAATCATAAACATGTTGCATTATCCATGTTCAAATCTTTCACATCACAATAATTAGAGATTTCATTGAACTACACCATTGGGAAAATAAGTTCAAATTTTGGCTAAATTGGCCAAAATGATGCCAAACTGCATTCAACCACATAGAAACCTACATTTCACAAATGAAAAGTATAAAACAATCAAATCATATCTACAAAACACAAAAACCATCAAAATCTACATGAAGTAAAATGCATGAGATGGAATGGCATAGAAAGCATTGTTTTCTAAAATTATGCAAAAATGCATGAAATAAACTACATGACATGAAATAATGTAAACCAATCACACAAAGTATGAATATACAAGTATAATAGTTATTTAGACTATTTGATCATCTAGGCAAAAATTTAGAACAAGGAACATAGAGGAAAATGAGGCAAAAGAAGGGCTTACCGCCCTACCACCCCAAACTTTTAAACTATGCTATCCTCAACATGAAATATAAGTTTAGAATATAGGGTAGAAGTGCCAAGAGGGGATATAGATCTCAAGGTGTCTAATGAGCACGATAGAGACACCATGGACATCCTATGCAAAAAGGACGTTCTGGCTTGCCAACATCATGACCGTGTTGTGTGGAACTACCATGCCGGTCACTTTCTTATAGATTTTTCACTATTTTCAATTTTTCTTTAAAACTTGATATTCTCCGCTATTGGATCCTTCCAACATCATATTTTCTCCATTGGTCTTCCTATAATATGATTCACAAATAGAAAAACCATCAAGTATGGTGTGTGCGTATTTCTTGGAAAAACAAAAGTATAACAGACAATGGCTTTTGAGAAGAAGAATCTCAAACCAACGTGGGTTACCTCTACCAATTTTAGAGCCTTCAGCCAGACTTTTGTATCCTTTCCTGATAAAATAATAACAAGTGAAGTTCTCCAATATTCATCATCGATAGTTCCCTCAAAAGATTTCTCTACATGGTCCTCATTCCCTTCAAGATCATCATCATAGATCTCACATCAATGGTCCTCATTAACAAAACCTTTCAATTCATTCAACATGATCCCCTTTGGTAGCTTCCCTTATCTTCTTCTTGAGGATAAACACACCCTTATGGAACTCAACATAAGTTGGACTTTGCTTGATAATTTCAAGCAATGAGGTGCTTACCTTGAACCTTAAGACCTTAAAAATTTCCATGCCATAGTTTTGCTTTCCCTTGAGTGATGGGTCTTCATATGCATCAAATAGAGGGGGCTCAGACATGTTGGGAGCTTGAGAGCCTTGAAATACCACATTGGGATTTCTTGGATTAGTGGTTGGGGCACTTGGTGGTGTCATTTAAAAGGATGGTGGGACACATGATATTATTTTCTCAAAGTATGGTGTGGCTGTAGAAATTTGAGTGCACTTAGCACTCTCACTAATTGGTAGGACACTTAATAACATTTCTTCAAAAGGGGGTGGGACAACACATTTTCTAGTTCCCTTGGCATTCTTAACAAAAGGTGCTATAAAAACTCTCTAGTGCACTTGGAACCTTCACAAAATGGTGGGACAACATAAGTTTTAGTTTCTTTAGCACTCTCACAAGGACTCTTTGACAAGGACACTCCATCATGATCTTTGTTAAATTACTTTCCTCCATTTTTGGACTTCTCAACAACATCCTCACACCTGAAGATGAAAACCATTTTCACTTGCTCATGGGGAAGAGGGGGAGCATGTGATGGTTATGGTGGTGTGGTGGATTAGGATTTCGAAACATGTAGGGTGGTTGTCGTGAAGATTATTGTAGAGGTGGTTAGTATGGGAGTGGTTGTTATTCTGGTGGTGGTTGTGAGGTGTGTTGGAAGTAGTATGAAGGTTGAGGAGGTGGTGGAACATAAGGGTTAGGGGGTCCTTGGTATTATTGCAAGGTGGATACTTGCCCTTGTAGTGGAGCATATATGCCTTGAGGGACACCCATAGTACCATTTTCATTGTTTGGGTTGGGCATTATTTGGGAAGGGAGTCTTCCCTACTCACAACAGGCAAGTGACAAAGAAATGTGGTCCAACCTCATCTCAAGATGATCAATAGTTTGTCCATGGAAGGACACCTCTCTCTTCACTTCATCAATACTTCTTAACCTCTCAAGAATTTCTTCTTCAAACTTGGAGATATTCCTTGGCCCGTGGTGTTGCTTTGACTGTCCTTATCCTTCTTCCCCTTGCTTCTAAGAGAAGTTTGAGTGATTTATTCACTCTAGAGTGTAGGTGTTGGACATGGGTCCTTGGGTGTTCCTATTCCCAAAGGACTAGAGAGCTTGAACTTTTTCATTAGAAGTTTCCACAACTAGGGTGGAGTGACTAGAAGAACCTCCAACTTGAGCCTTCATCAGATTCACCATATAAGCTAGGATCTTCATCATTTGTGGCTTGGCATCATCTTTAGCTTAGAAAGGAGCGGCCCTTGAGTTTCTATCACAATAAGGACCTACATTCAAGGCATAGTGACATGAGTTCTCAACTAAGTAATCAAAGAGGGGACGTGACTTATCCGGGGGATTGGCCATAATGCTCCAGCACAAGAAGAGTCAACAACTATTTGATCCATTTTGGAGAGATCAGTGTAGAAGGATTGCACAATATGCCACATGGACACTTCATGATGATGGCAGTCCCACAATAGCTTTTAGAGTCACTCCCAAGTATCGTGAAATTGTTCATTCTGTCTCTGGATGAAATAGGTGATGTGATTTCTCATTTGGTTCAACTTGTATATGGGGTAGAATTTCTTCAAGAAGTCATTCTTCACAACCTCCCAAGTCACCAACTCCAGCTTGGATAGGAACCACTCTTTCACTTTTTCCATTAGTGAGAAAGGAAAGAAAGTCCACCTTATGGAATCATCAGTAGCAGTAGGGGTGTGGAAAGTGGAACACGTCTCCAATAATGCATCTATGTAAAGGTTGGGGTACTCATTCTCCAGCTTGTACAAGGTGGGTAGGATCCCAAGAAGGGAAGGGGGAATAAAGAATTGTTGGCTTGACATTTGATCCACCCTTGTAGCCATTGGAGAAGTGTAATTGCCAAGCATGAACTAGTTGCGAAGTGGCTTGGGCAGTGGAACATCTGGAGGGACATGTGCCTCCTCCTTGTGGCCTTGAAAAAATTTATCTCCCATTTTAGCCTCATGGTGTTGTGCATCGGTGTTGATGTCACTTTCTCCTATCTCGGGGTCAACTGGAACCAAGTCAGTAGAGATTGAGCCACGTCCAAGCATGCACAAATGTCACATGTACAAGGCACAAACAAGCAACAAGAGCTAAGTTAGTAGACAAGTTTGCAAAAGTAAACAAAGAATAAATAATAACAATGGTGAGGGAAATAGTAAAAGCAAAACTAAAATAATTAGCTAGGCCAAAGGCATGTACTCCCCAACAACGGTGCCAAAAATCTTGTTGCATTTTTTACTTGAGGTACTTCTAACCCATTAAATTTGGATTAAATGCACCTTTAGTACACACACTGGAATCTTCTAATATTTATAAGGACCTAGTATAACACACTCACTTAGACTAATCACACTTCGCCTACAAGCGCACGTGGTTGTGTTATAGTATAGACAAAAGGCAAGATAAGGATTGATCCATAGGGAGAGAGGGGGACACTAGAGCTAAGTTAGATTAATCTAGGTTCCTAAAGTGAAGTCTAGGGTTCAATGGTTCAATTGGGGGGTTTTCTCATTTAAACTAAAGGTCTAAGAAAGCAACTAAAAGAGAAAAAAACCAAAATGTAAGTTAACCCAAGACTAGTTAAATTCTAATTAGCAAGAAGGGAAATTAAGCATAAAGGGAGCAACTTAGACTAGAAAAGAAAATCAAGAGCTAACTAGTAACCTAGAAGTGACAACTAGTCAAACTAAGTAAGAAACTACACTAGATTAACAATGAAAAAACTAGGACAAGCAAAGAGATAAATTAACACTAGCTAAGCAAAGTAAGTATAAAGATGGCAATAGATACTCTAGCAAGGTTCAACTACTAATAAAAAGGAGATTAGCTAAGAAGTAAATAAGTCAATTAACCAAGCAAGCATGAGATAGCAAGAAGCAAATTAGGGTTTTAAGCAAGTTATGGAGGTGTGGGCCATTTGGGGGATGTAACCAGGATTCCAATTTTGAGGGGTATAACATGAAAAAATATATTCATTAATTCTAGATTGACAAACTAAACAACTAGAGAAATGTTATGGAATCACCGTAAGATATTAGTCGGTCATGGATGGTATAGGGTGTGTGAAGGGAAACTACACCCTTGCACACCCTATCCATATTTATGAGGCTCTATTAAACTAAGGCTTAGGTGGAATTAAACTAGGATTTGACAAAACTAGGTTTCTAGAGTTGGTGTCCTTAGGGAAATAGGGAGCTAAAGATAGGAATGGAGAGTGGAGGTGAGGGTGTTTCACCTCACATCACTCACCATCCAACTTTTAAGGAACTCCTATGCGATTGCACTGCACACTCCTATACTAGATGCTTAGACCTCACACCTAAGAGTAAGAGAAGGGATATATGTGTGGGAAGATGGGGTGCCAGCTAGGGGTCCACTAGTTGGAACTAGGAGAAAATCCCAAAATAGCCTCACATATGCCATTTTCTCATAAGCCTATGAGGTTCCAAACATAAAATAACAATCAATTTATGTTTTCAAGCACAAACCACAAGAAGATTCATGGGAAATAAGATATAAGTAGAAGGAAATCATCATAAAATGAATATAGATAGTTTACAATTTACTTTCCACCAACATGATATCAAAGTAACATTTTATCCACCAAATAGCTACTCATAGTACAAAAAAGAACAAAAGAAGAGGTAGAAGAAGAAGGAAATGCCATGGACTCATGGAAGATATTCTTTTCCATCACCTCCAACATCAAGTGAAACTCGTTCTCCCTCCAAAGTGGATGAAAAGCATGGAAGGATGGGTGGAAATGGGCAAAACCCTAGAAAACTATGTTTTTGAGGTGAGGGAAGGTGGAAATGAGGTGGATGTAGGTGGGAGTTGGTAGGAGCTCTTGAATTCACTAGGTAGGTAGAAATGAATGCAATGGGAGTGGAACCTCCTGCTACAGACTCCACTTAGGTATATATAGGTGGTAGGGAAGCAGTAGGTTCAGTGGGTGCAATATGGGAAAAATAGTGCAGAAAAAGTTAGGTTTTAGGTGGTAGCATGACCATGATGTGTATCACGACCGTGGTGGGTAGAGGGTGGAATGGTTATTCTAGGAGAGAACATTAGGGCTAGAGAAATGTAAAATATCTGATCAAAAGTGGGAAAATAAAGGCTAGTTGCACGGTAATGCTAGGCAACACGGTCGTGGTGGGAGCTAGATAGAACGACAGTGCTGATTTGGCCATTTTCTCTGGCATGGGCGTTCTGGCTTCAGCCAACACACCCATTTTGGCTGGAACTATCCTACTATGGTCTTCTTAGCATGACTATGCTAGACGACCAATTGTGGTGCTGAAGTTGTTGTACCTTATCAACATTTGGTATTCAACCTATGATTTTGGTGTTGGCAACACGATCATTCTATGTCCCCACGACCGTGCTGGGTCCTTTGCTTACACTTTGAGCTTTAAGATTTGGTCATCATGAACACCTTTTCTTCAAATCAACCCTATAACACTAATGGTAGGTTGGGGGAGCTCTAGGGCCTCCTTTGGACTCCTCCATGGGTGGAGGAATCCTATAACACCTTCCTTCTCTCCCATCCATCCAAGGCATTATCCAAGTACTTGAAAAATATACAAAGAGTGTCCATAAGTGCATTTGATAGAAAACCAATTATTATGGGAACATATTGTAATCTAACATGTCTGAATGTGATTAAAATTGAAAAAGACACAAGATGAAGTCCTAAGATTGGCCTACATCAGGAAACGATGACATAGATATGCGTTATTGGTTCTACAAAAAATGACGCTAAAGATCATAGCATAGTCGGCGGTTTGTATGAGATAACTGATGGTGTATGTCCTTATTAGTTAATATTTTAACTAATAAGGACAATTATGTCATCAGTTCTTTCGAAAAACCAACGACACAGATCCATCATGTTGGTTTTTTCATAACAACTAATGCCACATGTATGGTTTTCTTTTTATAGTAGGTTTGTAGACCTACTGTCTGCCTGTTCAATAGGATGCAAAACCTACAGTTAATTAAAAATGCAAGTTCCATCCTATGTTCATCTTAACAACATGCCATCTTACCTACAAAACTTGCGATAAAAAATGCATACAAGAGTCTACATCCATACAATTCATTCACACACATGCATTTTCATTCTAATCAACACTTAATTCCATTCTCATACACATACACAATTCAAAAAACACACAAGAAATTACATTCTCCAATTCCATTCTCATCACATGTACATATGAAATTATCATCGTATTCATTCTTCTTCACATTTGTTCACACACATATGCATATATACACACATCATTGACATATGCACCATCAATTTAATCATATCAAATTTAAAGTTGCAAAAAGTTATAAGCATCACATGTATAGAAACAATGACATCAAATTTTAGAAAAATCATATATTATCCTAATCAAATGCAAACTTGACTTCCTTACTGAAGGACTATGTCTACTCTTCTTATATCTCATCCAAATCTTGTTTTATATAAGGCTTTTTCATGTCAAACAACTATAAAAAGAATCACATAATTGAAGAGTTTGATTTGATTTTTTATATATTATCAAATGAGACTATTTACTTATGATGATCAAGACTATAGGGATTACCTTTTGTATAAAACTGATGTCTAGTTTCTTCTTTCTGACAATCAAGTCCATTTACCTCATCAAATAGTATCTACATGCCCTACCATTACCTTGTATAGGGCACTATAAATTTAAAGTTATGCAAAAGTTAATAAATAAAAGTAAGCATAGTTGGTACATATATGCATTGGAGTCAGAAAACTACCTTAACATTCTTCCAAGTTAAGGTGTGGTCCAAGTACCCAAAAACATGAAAAGAGTGTTCATAAGCGCAATTGATAGAAAACCAACTATTAGGGGAAGTTGCTTGTAATCTAACATGTCTAAATGTGATTTAAATGCAAAAAGACACAAGATGAAACCCTAAAATAGGGCTGTATCACCACCCAAACTTAAAACATACTTCTCCTCAAGTATGCTCTGACTTAATCTCTCTTTCAATTCATTCAAGGGAAACATGGAAAATGCAATCATTATGATATTTATTGTCTATAATGAGTTTACACAAGGAATTAGACATACAATCCACTACTCTGTATTCATTTCCTATTTTCAGGTGTGAATCAAGCATAGAGCACAAAACATAGAATATGGGATACCATTGACACATGCAAGTGATGCAATTATCATAAAGCTCTGGGTGAACCGTATCATGCATGTAATACACTCAAATGGTTAGAGTTGTTGTTTCACATGCTAAAGATACATCATGCACTTCATTCCCATTCCCATGACCCATTTGGCTTGTGTAAGAGGATGAGGGCTAGAGTTGATTTACCCTAGCCCTATTAGGCATAAAAAGAGAAGAAAGGGTTATGGAAAGAGGTGAAGTACTATTACATAGATGTACTCATCTTTTTATTTTCTTTTCATGAGAGGCTATTACATAGATCCATCCCTTGTTTCTTTTTTTTCTTTTTCTTCACCCTATATGCAAGGAGGACAATGTGGTGACAAGAGTGAAGCAGGGAGGGGGGCATCGATATGACCACTCCCACCTTTTTTTAAAGTGTGGTCAAGGTAGATATGTGTAATATTGGCATCCTTTCATGAGGTGGAGAGGTAAGAAGTTGATAGAAGAAAACTTGGTTTGAGAGGGGTCACAAGTAGTGGAAATTCATGTATGATCTCAGTCAATAAATCTAATCCATGCATCATTCACCAAACGAACAAACCATGCATAAAATGAAACGTATGGTAGATTACATTCTTTTCACATGGAATGAGTAGTCCCAAATGCTTAAGACTTGCAAAAACCACACATTTATTCAAAACAACCAATTACTCACAAGAGGCTTGGAGCACATGCAAAAATGTCTACATAGGACTCATATCCAGAAAAATCATAAACATGTTGCATTATCCATGTTCAAATCTTTCACATCACAATAATTAGAGATTTCATTGAACTACACCATTGGGAAAATAAGTTCAAATTTTGGCTAAATTGGCCAAAATGATGCCAAACTGCATTCAACCACATAGAAACCTACATTTCACAAATGAAAAGTATAAAACAATCAAATCATATCTACAAAACACAAAAACCATCAAAATCTACATGAAGTAAAATGCATGAGATGGAATGGCATAGAAAGCATTGTTTTCTAAAATTATGCAAAAATGCATGAAATAAACTACATGACATGAAATAATGTAAACCAATCACACAAAGTATGAATATACAAGTATAATAGTTATTTAGACTATTTGATCATCTAGGCAAAAATTTAGAACAAGGAACATAGAGGAAAATGAGGCAAAAGAAGGGCTTACCGCCCTACCACCCCAAACTTTTAAACTATGCTATCCTCAACATGAAATATAAGTTTAGAATATAGGGTAGAAGTGCCAAGAGGGGAGATAGATCTCAAGGTGTCTAATGAGCAGGATAGAGACACCATGGACATTCTATGCAAAAAGGACGTTCTGGCTTGCCAACATCATGACCGTGTTGTGTGGAACTACCATGTCGGTCACTTTCTTATAGATTTTTCACTATTTTCAATTTTTCTTTAAAACTTGATATTCTCCGCTATTGGATCCTTCCAACATCATATTTTCTCCATTGGTCTTCCTATAATATGATTCACAAATAGAAAAACCATCAAGTATGGTGTGTGCGTATTTCTTGGAAAAACAAAAGTATAACAGACAATGGCTTTTGAGAAGAAGAATCTCAAACCAATGTGGGTTACCTCTACCAATTTTAGAGCCTTCAGCCAGACTTTTGTATCCTTTCCTGATAAAATAATAACAAGTGAAGTTCTCCAATATTCATCATCGATAGTTCCCTCAAAAGATTTCTCTACATGGTCCTCATTCCCTTCAAGATCATCATCATAGATCTCACATCAATGGTCCTCATTAACAAAACCTTTCAATTCATTCAACATGATCCCCTTTGGTAGCTTCCCTTATCTTCTTCTTGAGGATAAACACACCCTTATGGAACTCAACATAAGTTGGACTTTGCTTGATAATTTCAAGCAATGAGGTGCTTACCTTGAACCTTAAGACCTTAAAAATTTCCATGCCATAGTTTTGCTTTCCCTTGAGTGATGGGTCTTCATATGCATCAAATAGAGGGGGCTCAGACATGTTGGGAGCTTGAGAGCCTTGAAATACCACATTGGGATTTCTTGGATTAGTGGTTGGGGCACTTGGTGGTGTCATTTAAAAGGATGGTGGGACACATGATATTATTTTCTCAAAGTCTGGTGTGGCTTTAGAAATTTGAGTGCACTTAGCACTCTCACTAATTGGTAGGACACTTAATAACATTTCTTCAAAAGGGGGTGGGACAACACATTTTCTAGTTCCCTTGGCATTCTTAACTAAAGGTGCTATAAAAACTCTCTAGTGCACTTGGAACCTTCACAAAATGGTGGGACAACATAAGTTTTAGTTTCTTTAGCACTCTCACAAGGACTCTTTGACAAGGATACTCCATCATGATCTTTGTTAAATTACTTTCCTCCATTTTTGGACTTCTCAACAACATCCTCACACCTGAAGATGAAAACCATTTTCACTTGCTCATGGGGAAGAGGGGGAGCATGTGATGGTTATGGTGGTGTGTTGGATTAGGATTTCGAAAGATGTAGGGTGGTTGTCGTGAAGATTATTGTAGAGGTGGTTAGTATGGGAGTGGTTGTTATTCTGGTGGTGGTTGTGAGGTGTGTTGGAATTAGTATGAAGGTTGAGGAGGTGGTGGAACATAAGGGTTAGGGGGTCCTTGGTATTATTGCAAGGTGGATACTTGCCCTTGTAGTGGAGCATATATGCCTTGAGGGACACCCATAGTACCATTTTCATTGTTTGGGTTGGGCATTATTTGGGAAGGGAGTCTTCCCTACTCACAACAGGCAAGTGACAAAGAAATGTGGTCCAACCTCATCTCAAGATGATCAATAGTTTGTCCATGGAAGGACACCTCTCTCTTCACTTCATCAATACTTCTTAACCTCTCAAGAATTTCTTCTTCAAACTTGGAGATATTCCTTGGCCCGTGGTGTTGCTTTGACTGTCCTTGTCCTTCTTCCCCTTGCTTCTAAGAGAAGTTTGAGTGATTTATTCACTCTAGAGTGTAGGTGTTGGACATGGGTCCTTGGGTGTTCCTATTCCCAAAGGACTAGAGAGCTTGAACTTTTTCATTAGAAGTTTCCACAACTAGGGTGGAGTGACTAGAAGAACCTCCAACTTGAGCCTTCATCAGATTCACCATATAAGCTAGGATCTTCATCATTTGTGGCTTGGCATCATCTTTAGCTTAGAAAGGAGCGGCCCTTGAGTTTCTATCACAATAAGGACCTACATTCAAGGCATAGTGACATGAGTTCTCAACTAAGTAATCAAAGAGGGGACGTGACTTATCCAGGGGATTGGCCATAATGCTCCAGCACAAGAAGAGTCAACAACTATTTGATCCATTTTGGAGAGATCAGTGTAGAAGGATTGCACAATATGCCACATGGACACTTCATGATGATGGCAGTCCCACAATAGCTTTTAGAGTCACTCCCAAGTATCGTGAAATTGTTCATTCTGTCTCTGGATGAAATAGGTGATATGATTTCTCATTTGGTTCAACTTGTATATGGGGTAGAATTTCTTCAAGAAGTCATTCTTCACAACCTCCCAAGTCACCAACTCCAGCTTGGATAGGAACCACTCTTTCACTTTTTCCATTAGTGAGAAAGGAAAGAAAGTCCACCTTATGGAATCATCAGTAGCAGTAGGGGTGTGGAAAGTGGAACACGTCTCCAATAATGCATCTATGTAAAGGTTGGGGTACTCATTCTCCAGCTTGTACAAGGTGGGTAGGATCCCAAGAAGGGAAGGGGGAATAGAGAATTGTTGGCTTGACATTTGATCCACCCTTGTAGCCATTGGAGAAGTGTAATTGCCAGGCATGAACTAGTTGCGAAGTGGCTTGGGCAGTGGAACATCTGGAGGGACATGTGCCTCCTCCTTGTGGCCTTGAAAAAATTTAACTCCCATTTTAGCCTCATGGTGTTGTGCATCGGTGTTGATGTCACTTTCTCCTATCTCGGGGTCAACTGGAACCAAGTCAGTAGAGATTGAGCCACGTCCAAGCATGCACAAATGTCACATGTACAAGGCACAAATAAGCAACAAGAGCTAAGTTAGTAGACAAGTTTGCAAAAGTAAACAAAGAATAAATAATAACAATGGTGAGGGAAATAGTAAAAGCAAAACTAAAATAATTAGCTAGGCCAAAGGCATGTACTCCCCAACAACGGTGCCAAAAATCTTGTTGCATTTTTTACTTGAGGTACTTCTAACCCATTAAATTTGGATTAAATGCACCTTTAGTACACACACTGGAATCTTCTAATATTTATAAGGACCTAGTATAACACACTCACTTAGACTAATCACACTTCGCCTACAAGCGCACGTGGTTGTGTTATAGTATAGACAAAAGGCAAGATAAGGATTGATCCATAGGGAGAGAGGGGGACACTAGAGCTAAGTTAGATTAATCTAGGTTCCTAAAGTGAAGTCTAGGGTTCAATGGTTCAATTGGGGGGTTTTCTCATTTAAACTAAAGGTCTAAGAAAGCAACTAAAAGAGAAAAAAACCAAAATGTAAGTTAACCCAAGACTATTTAAATTCTAATTAGCAAGAAGGGAAATTAAGCATAAAGGGAGCAACTTATACTAGAAAAGAAAATCAAGAGCTAACTAGTAACCTAGAAGTGACAACTAGTCAAACTAAGTAAGAAACTAAACTAGATTAACAATGAAAAAACTAGGACAAGCAAAGAGATAAATTAACACTAGCTAAGCAAAGTAAGTATAAAGATGGCAATAGATACTCTAGCAAGGTTCAACTACTAATAAAAAGGAGATTAGCTAAGAAGTAAATAAGTCAATTAACCAAGCAAGCATGAGATAGCAAGAAGCAAATTAGGGTTTTAAGCAAGTTATGGAGGTGTGGGCCATTTGGGGGATGTAACTAGGATTCCAATTTTGAGGGGTATAACATGAAAAAATATATTCATTAATTCTAGATTGACAAACTAAACAACTAGAGAAATGTTATGGAATCACCGTAAGATATTAGTCGGTCATGGATGGTATAGGGTGTGTGAAGGGAAACTACACCCTTGCACACCCTATCCATATTTATGAGGCTCTATTAAACTAAGGCTTAGGTGGAATTAAACTAGGATTTGACAAAACTAGGTTTCTAGAGTTGGTGTCCTTAGGGAAATAGGGAGCTAAAGATAGGAATGGAGAGTGGAGGTGAGGGTGTTTCACCTCACATCACTCACCATCCAACTTTTAAGGAACTCCTATGCGATTGCACTGCACACTCCTATACTAGATGCTTAGACCTCACACCTAAGAGTAAGAGAAGGGATATATGTGTGGGAAGATGGGGTGCCAGCTAGGGGTCCACTAGTTGGAACTAGGAGAAAATCCCAAAATAGCCTCACATATGCCATTTTCTCATAAGCCTATGAGGTTACAAACATAAAATAACAATCAATTTATGTTTTCAAGCACAAACCACAAGAAGATTCATGGGAAATAAGATATAAGTAGAAGGAAATCATCATAAAATGAATATAGATAGTTTACAATTTACTTTTTACCAACATGATATCAAAGTAACATTTTATCCACCAAATAGCTACTCATAGTACAAAAAAGAACAAAAGAAGAGGTAGAAGAAGAAGGAAATGCCATGGACTCATGGAAGATATTCTTTTCCATCACCTCCAACATCAAGTGAAACTCCTTCTCCCTCCAAAGTGGATGAAAAGCATGGAAGGATGGGTGGAAATGGGCAAAACCCTAGAAAACTATGTTTTTGAGGTGAGGGAAGGTGGAAATGAGGTGGATGTAGGTGGGAGTTGGTAGGAGCTCTTGAATTCACTAGGTAGGTAGAAATGAATGCAATGGGAGTGGAACCTCCTGCTACAAACTCCACTTAGGTATATATAGGTGGTAGGGAAGCAGTAGGTTCAGTGGGTGCAATATGGGAAAAATAGTGCAGAAAAAGTTAGGTTTTAGGTGGTAGCATGACCATGATGTGTATCACGACCGTGGTGGGTAGAGGGTGGAATGGTTATTCTAGGAGAGAACATCCGGGCTAGAGAAATGTAAAATATCTGATCAAAAGTGGGAAAATAAAGGCTAGTTGCACGGTAATGCTAGGCAACACGGTCGTGGTGGGAGCTAGATAGAACGACAGTGCTGATTTGGCCATTTTCTATGGCATGGGCGTTCTGGCTTCAGCCAACACACCCATTTTGGCTGGAACTATCCTACTATGGTCTTCTTAGCACGACTATGCTAGACGACCAATTGTGGTGCTGAAGTTGTTGTACCTTATCAACATTTGGTATTCAACCTATGATTTTGGTGTTGGCAACACGATCATTCTATGTCCCCATGACCGTGCTGGGTCCTTTGCTTACACTTTGAGCTTTAAGATTTGGTCTTCATGAACACCTTTTCTTCAAATCAACCCTTAGGTTGGGGGAGCTCTAGGGCCTCCTTTGGACTCCTCCATGGGTGGAGGAATCCTATAACACCTTCCTTCTCTCCCATCCATCCAAGGCATTATCCAAGTACTTGAAAAATATACAAAGAGTGTCCATAAGTGCATTTGATAGAAAACCAATTATTATGGGAACATATTGTAATCTAACATGTCTGAATGTGATTAAAATTGAAAAAGACACAAGATGAAGCCCTAAGATTGGCCTACATCAGGAAACGATGACATAGATCTGCGTTATTGGTTCTACAAAAAATGACGCTAAAGATCATAGCATAGTCGGCGGTTTGTATGAGATAACCGATGGTGTATGTCCTTATTAGTTAATATTTTAACTAATAAGGACAATTATGTCATCAGTTCTTTCGAAAAACCAACGACACAGATCCATCATGTTGGTTTTTTCATAACAACTAATGCCACATGTATGGTTTTCTTTTTATAGTAGGTTTGTAGACCTACTGTCTGTCTGTTCAATAGGATGCAAAACCTACAGTTAATTAAAAATGCAAGTTCCATCCTATGTTCATCTTAACAACATGCCATCTTACCTACAAAACTTGCGATAAAAAATGCATACAAGAGTCTACATTCATACAATTCATTCACACACATGCATTTTCATTCTAATCAACACTTAATTCCATTCTCATACACATACACAATTCAAAAAACACACAAGAAATTACGTTCTCCAATTCCATTCTCATCACATGTACATATGAAATTATCATCGTATTCATTCTTCTTCACATTTGTTCACACACATATGCATATATACACACATCATTGACATATGCACCATCAATTTAATCATATCAAATTTAAAGTTGCAAAAAGTTATAAGCATCACATGTATAGAAACAATGACATCAAAGTTTAGAAAAATCATATATTATCCCAATCAAATGCAAACTTGACTTCCTTACTGAAGGACTATGTCTACTCTTCTTATATCTCATCCAAATCTTGTTTTATATAAGGCTTTTTCATGTCAAACAACTATAAAAAGAATCACATAATTGAAGAGTTTGATTTGATTTTTTATATATTATCAAATGAGACTATTTACTTATGATGATCAAGACTATAGGGATTACCTTTTGTATAAAACTGATGTCTAGTTTCTTCTTTCTGACAATCAAGTCCATTTACCTCATCAAATAGTATCTACATGCCCTACCATTACCTTGTATAGGGCACTATAAATTTAAAGTTATGCAAAAGTTAATAAATAAAAGTAAGCATAGTTGGTACATATATGCATTGGAGTCAGAAAACTACCTTAACATTCTTCCAAGTTAATAATTTATTTTTTTTATCTACCTTTACTATAGCCTATTAAAATGCTTTTATTCCCATATAGGTTAAAATAATACGTTAAATTGAATGAGTAAATATTAATGTAATGATGTATACATTAATATGTAGACATATACAAGAACTTATAGTACTAATTACTTTTTTATTGCGTGCCCCCCATTCCATATTTTGTTACCTGAAGGATCTAGATAATACATACATAGCATCTCCAAACAAATACCAATAACTCTCAATGCTTATTACTGAGTGAAAAGAACAAAAACTAAAGAAAACTCAAATTCCATAATAAAATTTATGTCAAAATTATAAGGAAAGTACCTACAACTTACCTAAGATTGCAAGGATCTATAATTACACACTTTACTATAGCACCAAAATATTTAAATGTGGTACAACAGTGATCATTAATAGATTTTGGGTATTTATCTACATGGCTAATCAATGATGGAACTACAAATGCCATGGTTAATGTGAAATATCCATACATCATATATAAGTAGCTACAAACATATATGTATGGATTAATATACAAGAAAACAAATAAACATGTATTTTCACATAGATAGAATAAGGAATTTAGCCATAAAATCTCACCATTTCCAAAGTTGTATCACGATTGTATACAACCAATCATAAATAAGCATCTTCACAATATCTATCAATAATACACTAGTGTCGTGATCTGGACTAGAAATGTCCTCTTGGATATTATCCATAACAGTCGACCCTTCTTCTAAATTGTGTAACCATAGTGCCACCCCTTGCACTTAGGACCTATCAATTTGAATAGGTCATTTACAATCCAAGAAGGTAATTAATGAGGAACTGAAGGAGGAACTGTAGGGGGCTTCTTAAGTACTATGATATGCATGTATTGCCATATCAATTGCCAATTACATACACGAATAGAAAATAGTCATAAATAAAATGCAATATAAATCTATCATACATTCTCATAGACGACTCCAGCTTAGGCCACACAACCATGTCACCTTATGCATATCTTATCGTGTCACGGCCGGGGTGTCCCTATGACAGTGGTGTGTGTTTCCAAGTTGGGCAGACAAGCTTGATAGTCACACAAACCACATTTTTGGGCATTAGAGCACCATGAATTGTGGCACATGGAAGGGGTGGGAAAGCATCACCCAATTCAATGGTGTTACATATAAGTTCTAGTAATGCAAGAAGGCATGGCCTCAACTCCTACAAGTTTTTTTTACATATATATATATATATAATATTATAAATTCAACTAAAAGACTATTCTATCACAAGAAAACCTACATTGGGAGTGCCTGGTGGGTCCATGGGACTACTCCTGACCACGTTTGTCAGTGGAGGGTCCACCTTTAATAAGATTAGTGAGATTCAGGTTCTATCAGAGGAAGTTGAGATTGAGAAGCCTGGAACTATCTCATTGCTTCTTCTATTCTCTTTGCAATCAAGTCCTTTACCTCTTGTGCCAATCCACCTTTCTTGACAGATCTACACTTTTGCTAGTGACAATTCACTACAACGCATTTGTTGTTATGAACCCAATTACACCTAAATATGGGAACTCTAAAATATATATAGTCAAAACCCCATATGTCTTCAATGACACCGTAATTAGACATTTTAACTTCATGTGGACTCTAATCCTTCACACTAGAAAATTACAATGAAGATACTTGAAGGGTGATCCCACTATTTTAGTTGACACTGTTATCATCTTGACATTTAGTGTGATATGAAAATCTATCTATGTCAAACCCTTTATAATACATAAACTTCAATTTTGGTTTAAAGGCAACCCATTTGATATTTTCAACTATATTATTTGGTGTTTGAGATAGTTGACAAAAGTCTATATCATGAAACCACCTAATAGATGTCCTACTGTCCTCTCTAGCAAGCCACATTGAACTGGCTCAAGGATATTTTGTCTTGATAAAATTGGTCTATTTGGTGATACAAATATCCACTTCGTCGATGTTGTTAAAATATACAAGTGTACTTATTTCCACAACTCATGGGTATTTACTTTTACTCTTGCTCCTAAATTTCCTTTTCCAGATAAGCATCTATATTTTTTTTCTTAGGAAGGATCTTCATTATAAGTCAGTAAGTCATTGCAAAAGTCCATAATCTCCCTAAACATATAACCCTAAAAAATACTCCCTTTAGGTCGATAACAGTTTCGAACATCACCTTTATAAACACTCATGTACCATTTAGAAGGATACATCTAGTGCAAGACCAGATTCAACATTTTCACTTCCCTAGTCAATTGGATACCAAGATTTACAATGATATCAAAGAATTAAGGGGGAACAAACTTCTCAAGATGGCATATGGTAGCAACCACTTCTATTAGCATTTTATCAAAATTTTGAAGATCAGTAACTTTGCTGCATAGAGTGTCAAAGAAGAAACAAAGTATGGTGATTGCAAACGTTACATACTTTGACAATATAGATCAAATAGGCACAAACAATATTTTCTATATTAGAGTGTGACAATCATGGGATGTAAGACCTATCATTTTCAGGTCCTTCATTGATACTAGTCTATGAATATTATAAGAGTATCCATGTGGTACCTTTGCATTAAGAAAGCACTTGCCAAACTTCTCTTTTCCAATCTAGACAACATGTAACAAGAAGGAAGTAAATATGTTTTTGATCACTACTAACCGCTGCTGTTAATTATTTCCTTATACCCATTTCATGTAGGTCCATTCTAGATTTGATGCCATCTTTAGGGTTACCTGGTATATTCAACAGAGTACCAATGACACTATCACATACATTTTTCTCAGCATGTATGACATTGATATACTGCCTAACTGCCAAAGAACTCTAATAAGTAAGATACCAAAATATTGACCTCTTCTTGAATAAAGATTTATCACTCCATGTGCAAATAGTACATTGTGATCTCTTACCAAATGCATTGACAAAGTCTTCTACTATTTCATAAACATCCTCACATGATATAGGTTTAGGGGCACTCTGTTCCTCAATTGATCCAGTGAATGCTTTATACAACCTTTAGTAAGGATTCTATTTTGGAAAATACCTTCGATGACCAATATATACAATCTTGCCGCCATATATTAATCACATGGAATATGTGTTCTACCTACATATAGGGCATGCTTTGGATCCTTTTACGCTGCATCTAGACAAATTCTCATATGTTGGAAAGTCATTAATGGTGCAAAACAACATAGCATGCAAACAAAATGTCTCTCTACACAAAGTATCATAGGTGATCACACCCTCTCTCTAGAGTTTCTTTAAGTAATCAATCATAAGTTCAAGAAAAAGATCAATACCATCACCAAGTTGTTTGAGGTCTGATATCGACAACAACAACATGACATACTTATTTTTCACATACAATCAAAGAGGAAGACTGTATATAACAATCATATCAGGCCAAGTGCTATGTTGTCTTCTTAATGTGTTGTATAGATTCATCCCATTGGTACAAATCTCAAGTCTTATATTCCTTACTTCTTCACCAAATTTAGGGTACAATAAATCAATTTTCTTCCACTTTGGGAATTTAGATGCATGTTATACGATCCCATCATCATTTTTCTTCACCTCTACATGCCAAGATAAATTCTTCCCATCCTTGGTATTGGTAAACAAGCATTGAAACCATGGTATTATAGGTAGATACCACATAACCTCTGTAAAAGGGACAATTTTGGCCTTACCTAAAGTCATCATCTTATACCTTGGCATACAACATTTTGGACAATCTTTAAAATTGATGTAGTCCTTTTGAAATAACAAATAGTCAGTCTAGAATGCATGTATCTTCTTAGCCTCTATTCCCATTAGGCACAAAATTTTATTTGTTTTGTATGATGAGATTGGAAGCTCGTTTCCTTAAAAAAGAATTTGTTTTAACAAAGACAACAGAGACGTGGAACTTTTATTACTCCATCTCTTATTAGCCTTCACAGTACACAGTCTCAACACATGGCTCATATTCATAAACTTAGTAAAAATCTAAGTATAATAGTCTCTTACCATCATGAATAATGTTTCCAAACATGGAAGGTGGATCAATAAGATTTACCCCAAAACTATATAGAATTGGATCAATCGTGTCTATTAGAATCTATTCGTTCACATAAACATCATTGACAATTTGTTCTGCAACAAAAGTATTTATATTGACATATACTAATCTCATAGTAGGAATCTCTCCACGACAATACCATTTTGTATAATCCTGTACAATCCCGTTGCACATGGCATGACTTTTGATATAGTCAACAATGTCAACTTTCAAGTTTTTACTACAATTCCTACATGGATAGTAGAACCTATCTCCAGGTCATTTCCTATGTTCCTATGCAAATCTTATAAATTGATCAAGACTAGTAATAAACTCTGAAGTGTAATGATTTTTAATGGACATCCATAATTGATCCATTCTATGATCATTGAGAAAATGAGTATTGGGTCAGGTGCTTAGAGATTAGGGTTTATCATTTAAGGTTTAAGGTTTAAGGTTTAATGATAAATGTGCACCACCTATCCCATTCTTGAACACTTAATCTCACAAATGTATAATGTGTATTCAGCTTTAAAGAATATTTTGACAACATTTTCTCTCAGTTCTCCAAGTACACCAATGTATATGGGCAAATACTCACCTACACATGTAAATAAATAGGAAAGTGCTAACAAAATATCTTGAAAATGAAATACACATTATACACTTATATCCAAGTGAGATTAAGTGTTCAAGAATAGTCCCAAATAGGGGAATTCCAATATTTACTCATAATGAGTAAATCAGGGATGGGTTTCAAAGCCAACAAGATATATGTCTAATACGATTTATAGCTTAAAAATTTAGGTAAAAAAATAATTTCAGATTTAGCTAATTTAGGTTATTCATATCAAGATATTGTAATTAGTTTTTATGTGGCATTATATGAATACAACATTCAAATTGAACAATGCACACAAATTAAAACTCTAGTAAAATCAATATCAATTTAGGTAAATTCATACAAATATGAAAATCATATCAAGTTAATTAAACAATTATACAACAATGCATTGGACAAAGAATTGTAAAATAATGCACTCAACAAATAATTATAATTAGTTAGGAAGGAGAAGAAGTGTTGGCTAAATTGACATTATGATAAATCCCTTTGTTTCGATGATGACAAACATTTCATTCTTGTCGATCTAACGTTGCAGGAATAAGGTGGATGACAAAGTACTAGGGAATCTATACGCTTGAATATGTGTAAATTTCATGAAATGTAATCAATTGTAAACTTGTACAAATATATAATGTACAAGTACTTAGACTTCATGTAAATCAAGCGTTAAATCTCCTCTAGCAAATCACTACACTTAGATAGGTCATCCCCTTCAATAGTGTCACATATGCACACTCATACACACACTTAATGCCTTAAATTGAAACATTGAAATAGGGGCAATCTCGGTCGACAAACTCCTCGATCGAGACACTCTCGGTCGACAAACTTCTTGACTGAGAAAGATCCAAGTAGCCGTTAGACACAGCTGACAAGGTAGTTGGCAGTTGGAGATGAACGTTGCAAACACTTGATCCAGAGAGCCTGTCGGTTGACAAAACCTCGACCGAGTAGGTATCTCGCTCGACAAATTCCTCGACCGAGATGGACTCTGACAGCAACTGCAAAATTAATTAATTAGCCGTTGCTAATGCAACCAACTTGTACCTAACGGCTAGTTAAGCACTTAGAACCCCCTAGAAAGTGTCTAGAACGTCCTTAAGCACTTGTAGGCCATTCCTATAAATAGGACATGCCTTAGGACACCTAAACACACACTAATCTACACTTGTGATACACTTGAGCTTACATTTGCAATTGTCAATCTGTTTTGAGAAATTGAGCAACACTTGCATTGGCTATTCTTCTTCTTGCTCTAATTTCGTGTCCTATAGGCTAGTATCTCCTAGCCACAGCTATCACACTTCCATATACATTGGTTAGGAGATATACACACTTGATATAGGAAAATCAAGCCTTGTGCTTCAAAGGTTAAGTGTAATTTCCTTTTTTCCTTCTTGTTCCTTTTATCCTTTGTTTTCTCCTTGCTACTCCTAGGGTTGGAGGCTACGGATTGGAGAAGGTTCTTCTCGGTGGAGAAGGTGGACTTCGAACTACTTCAAGAAGGCTATTGCAACGGGAAGCTACTTCAAGACGAAGGCTACTTCAAGGGGGAGCTTGAAGTTACTTCAAGAAGGTTGCTTCAAGGTTGGTGCAATTACTTCTAGGTGAAGGTTGTTCGAAGGGTTTGGTGAAAGAATTGTAATTTTATGTAAAGTCCTTGCGAGGTAATAAAATTTAATTCTTTCAAAATCCCGGTTGGGTAAGCAACCGGGTAGTGGACTGACAGCCTTAGTATTTGCTAAGGTTGGAACCACTCTAAATCCTTGTCCCCTTGTCCAATATTCTTGTGGTTGGTTGTTTGAGTTAAATAATTGTTAAATTAAATTAAAACCCTATTCACCCCCCCTCTAGTGGTTTTTCAATTGGTATCAGAGCAGGCTTCAAGGAACCCTAACTAGGTCTTGAAGAATGGGTGATGGGATGCTCAAAAACCTCAATCTTGAAGGAACACTTGTGACTAGGCCTCCTATGTTTGATGGGACAAACTACACCTACTGGAAGAGAAGGATGCAATTCTTCTTCCAAGGGATTAGCTGGGATCTATGGAGGATGGTGTCAACCCCCTATGAGCTTCCTCAAATGGAATATGCAGCTTGGGACACCAATACGGTAAAATCGGCTCAAATGAATGCAAAGGCTGTAAGTATTCTCTATTGTTCAATTTCAGTAGGAGAATTTAATAGAATATCTAACTGTGAAACAACCTATGAAATTTGGCATAGACTTTCCATAACTTATGAAGGGACTGTTCAAGTCAAGAATTCCAAAATTAGTATGCTTAAACAAAAGTTTGAACATTTCCGTATGGATCCAAATGAATCTATTAGTGAAATGTATGCATATTCTCTTCTATTGTAAATGGTTTAAATGCTTTAGGTAAAGTTGTTCTTGAGGAAGATCAGGTGTCAAAGATCCTTAGATCACTTCCTCCCAAATACAAGCCCAAGGTGACGGCCATTGAAGAAGCAAATGACCTCACCCAACTAAAGATGGAACAACTCATTGGCAACCTAGAAGCTCATGAGGCAACTTTAGAAGAGGAAGAAAGAAGAGAACGTGAACTTCAACAAGGGAAAAAGAAGGACATTGCATTCAAAGCATCAACCAAGGACAATCATGACACAAGTGAAGATGATAGTGAAGAAGAAACTCTCATTGTAAATGGTAAGCAATATAAAAGTTTTAAAACTAACAAAACTTCTAGTGTTTCTTCTTCCAGGTGCTTTGAATGTGGCAAAAAGGGACACATGAAAGGTGATTGTCCAAAACTCAAGAAAGGGAAGAAATCATCTCACAAAAAGAAAGAAAGAGCATATAAAGCTGCATGGGATGATTCAAGTGATGATAGTGATGATGAAAAAGAAGAAGTAGAATGCCTCATTGCTACAACAAATGAAGAAGAAGAAGAGGTAAGTCTTTTGATCTACCAAAAGAAGATCTAATTGCTAGTCTTCAAGATACTCATGAGAAATATATTGAGTGCAAGAAGAAGCTTAAGAAATCAAATAAAGTAAATGATGATTTAAACATTAAACTTCTTGCTCTTGCATCTGAAAATGAAGATCTCAAAAAGGCAAATGAAGATTATGATCTTAAGTTAAAATCTATAGAAGCTGATTACAATCTTCTTTCCTTAGAGAAGTTAAACTTGCAAACTCAAGTGAATGATCTTCAGAAACAACCTATTTCATGTTCACACTTAGATTATGATGAGGTTGTAAAAGAAAGAAATTCTCTAGTATCTGATTTAGATCAAGCAAAGAAAGATATAAACAAGAAGATGGACGATATTGATAAGTTACAGAGAAAAATAAATGAGTTAAGAGGAAATGACATCCTTGAGAATATTCTGAAAATTTCCTCTAGTTATAATGGAAGAAGAGGATTAGGATATGATCCAAAGAAGAATCAACATAAAAGAGCTAAAGCATCCAAGCCTAAAATTGTACCTAAGAACACAATTCCTAGAAAGAGAAATGAAGTTGACTCCATTATTTGTCATTATTGCATGCGCATTGGACATTATTCAGTTTCATGCCCATATAAGAAAAAGAATGATGATATAGCTTGGATTCCTAGAACTTAGAAGCTTAAAATTAACAAGTTGAGATTTGACCTAAACTGATTGTTGATATACAAATGTCATATCTCAACACAATCAAGCAATAACTTGTATAATTTTGTTTGAAAACAATTAACAGTTCTGAAAAACAATACAGAAACCTGGTCGGTCGAGAAAATATCGACCGAGCAATCTGTCGGTCGAGAAATCTTCGACCGAGCAGGTTACTGATTTCCAGTCTGTAATAAATCTGCTGAATGTGTTTTTCAATTAATCAAATTGCTATCTATTTGTTGTTAATAACTGTTTGTACATGCAAAATAAAGTGTAAATTCTAGAAATCATCCTTGAAAACTTATATGAGATTAATTTGGTTTATTCTCTACATGGTTTAGGTTAAAACTGAAAATTATGAACCATGTTGATTTAAGTCAAATTACTGCCTTCATGGTCTATTCTAAGTATTCTTTGATAGAAACCATATGTTGAATTTCATGTTGGTATTGTTCTATCATTACATCATGGATATGCTTTCACCATTTCATTATTCAAAGATGATGCTTGTTGCAATAAATAAAACTCTATGGCACAAATAGATAATGATTATTGCATGAATGGTCTTTGATGATACATAGGCAAGCACAATGAATTATTGTTGATATATTGCTTAGAACCTCAATGCTTGCTCTTCTAAATCAAATAGTCGTAACACATAAGATATTAATACAAATTTCTCAATTAGACTTGAGATATTAATCGTGCTTTCAAGAATATTTTTGTAAGAATCTTATGGGTACAAGAAGAAATAGAATTTGATATTTATGTACCTACAGCAAAGCTTATATAAATCTTCTAGGAAAATTAAGGACGAACATCTTCATATTGAGTATCATTCAAAGTGCTTCAAATTGATATCTAATCAAATTACATGCAGATACTATACTTCACATATGAGTGTTCAAATTGGAAATCTGCAAAATTACCTCTTGGTTGAAATCGAATTTGACCAAGGGGCGCTATGGTCGAAGTCAAGGTCGACCTAAAATAAGCTTTGACAAAATGCTTATTTGGACATCATTTTATTGTACTTAATCTTAGTATACTTTTGATAAAGGTCAAAATCAAAATTTAAAATCATTTGTTACCTTAGAAGCTTTAAATTGCTTTAATTGTAAGATTAAGGGGGAGCTCATAAAAAAATTGGATTATTTGATTAAGAAGCTTACAAAAACATTGTAAACATCATTTGAAGCTTGTTACGACCTTAGTATTTTTACTCTTGGTTATGAAGAAATCTATGAATTTCATAAAAATTATATATCTTGTTCTTAAAGGAACTCTCTAAACAAATCAGGGCTTAACATCCCATGCATTTGGTTAGAGACATTTTTATGTACTCTAAGATTAAAGGATTCTCATTTCATTTTTAGGGCTTAACATTCCTTGCAAAATGGATGAGAAATCAATATATATCATAAGCTTAAGGGAATCTCATATCATTTTAAGGGCTTAACATCCCTTGTAAAATGGGTGAGAAATCAATACACATAAGCCATAAACTTAAAAGAAACTCATATCATTTCAAGGATTAACATCCTTTGCAAATGATTGAGAAACAAATTGTGGCTAAATTTGACAATAAATTCCCTTGATTTTAATTGGATATATCTTTAAGGGGGAGCAAAGCTTAAAAAGAAAGACACAAAGTCATACTAAATGATTGTATTGGATATCTTTTTGAAATGACAAAGGGGGAGAAATAATATAAAATCACAAACATAAAATTAAAATGCGTTTCATAATATCTTGGCCAGCAGTCACTTGCAAAACCAAAGATGGCTACAAAGGTAAATTTTAGGTATGAAACTCACATGTTTTATATTTCCTTATTTTATATTTAGGAAATGTTTATCATCTTCAAAAAGGGGGAGATTGTTGGCTAAATAGACATTATGATAAATCCCTTTGTTTCGATGATGACAAACATTTCATTCTTGTCGATCTAACGTTGCAGGAATAAGGTGGATGACAAAGTACTAGGGAATCTATACGCTTGAATATGTGTAAATTTCATGAAATGTAATCAATTGTAAACTTGTACAAATATATAATGTACAAGTACTTAGACTTCATGTAAATCAAGCGTTAGATCTCCTCTAGCAAATCACTACACTTAGATAGGTCATCCGCTTCAATAGTGTCACATATGCACACTCATACACACACTTAATGCCTTAAATTGAAACATTGAAATAGGGGCAATCTCGGTCGACAAACTCCTCGACCGAGACACTCTCGATCGACAAACTTCTCGACCGAGAAAGATCCAAGTAGCCGTTAGACACAATTGACAAGGTAGTTGGCAGTTGGAGATGAACGTTGCAAACACTTGATCCAGAGAGCCTGTCGGTCGACAAAACCTCGACCGAGTAGGTATCTCGGTCGACAATTCCTCGACCGAGATGGACTCTGACAGCAACTGCAGAATTAATTAATTAGCCATTGCTAATGCAACCAACTTGTACCTAACGGCTAGTTAAGCACTTAGAACCCCCTAGAAAGTGTCTAGAACGTCCTTAAGCACTTGTAGGCCATTCCTATAAATAGGACATGCCTTAGGACACCTAAACACACACTAATCTACACTTGTGATACACTTGAGCTTACATTTGCAATTGTCAATCTGTTTTGAGAAATTGAGCAAAACTTGCATTGGCTATTCTTCTTCTTGCTCTAATTTCGTGTCCTATAGGCTAGTATCTCCTATCCACAGCAATCACACTTCCATATACATTGGTTAGGAGATCTACACGCTTGATATAGGCAAATCAAGCCTTGTGCTTCAAATGTTAAGTGTAATTTCCTTTTTTCCTTCTTGTTCCTTTTATCCTTTGTTTTCTCCTTGCTACTCCTAGGGTTGGAGGCTGTGGATTGGAGAAGGTTCTTCTCGGTGGAGAAGGTGGACTTCGAACTACTTCAAGAAGGCTATTGCAACGGGAAGCTACTTCAAGAGGAAGGCTACTTCAAGGGGGAGCTTGAAGTTACTTCAAGAAGGCTGCTTCAAGGTTGGTGCAATTACTTCTAGGTGAAGGCTGTTCAAGGGTTTGGTGAAAGAATTGTAATTTTATGTAAAGTCCTTGCGAGGTAATAAAATTTAATTCTTTCAAAATCCCGGTTGGGTAAGCAACCGGGTAGTGGACTGACAACCTTAGTATTTGCTAAGGCTGGAACCACTCTAAATCCTTGTCCCCTTGTCCAATATTCTTGTGGTTGGTTGTTTGAGTTAAATAATTGCTAAATTAATTTAAAACCCTATTCACCCCCCCTCTAGTGGTTTTTCAAGAAGGACCTTCCATGGTAGTGGTAGAGGGCTCATAGAAGTGATAGAGTGAGAAGTAGGGCCAGATGATGGATGAAAGTTGGTAGTAAGAAGAAGATTAGAGGCAATAACGATGGTTAGAAACCATCCATGGTGAAGAGGTGCATGACGACTGGAAGTGGTGGCTAAAGTGGCAATTGGTGATGGTGGAGAGGTGCCTAGCTGGTCTGGAGGCTGGCTGTGGTTGGATGCCCTAGGGTTTATGGTTGGCTACCCTGGAGGTTCTAAGCAAGAGTAGAGAGAAGGGAAATGGGTGGAGATGGAAGCATAATAGAAAGGAATGGTAAGACCACAATGATGACAAAGACGATGAAACCTTGAATGGTGACGATAGAGGTGGTCAACACAAGCAAAATCGACATACGACGACAATAGAGAACAACAGAACAGCCGCCAAAGCTAGGTATCAAGGAGGGATGAAGTAGATAATGGAGGAAAGAAGTTTCTCAAGTGCTATTAAGTGGAACTTAGTCATCAGTTTCTATAAAAATTGGACAACTAAGTATTTAGTCTTCAATTGTCTAAGAAAGACATACAACATAGTTCAATATCTATCATCGGTTCTACACCAAAAAACTGATGCCATATGTACTTTTCCTATTCAAAATGTCAATCCCATTAAGTCCCATGTCACTAATTTTCTTAGTAAAATTGACGACATGGTTAAATCTCTATCATTTTTTCTTTACCAAAAAATTGACATCTTATGTACTTATCCCAATTATAAAATTCCAACCTCACTAAGACCTGTGTCATTGGTTCTCCCACCAAAACTGATAACATAGCTCGTACTCTCTACTCAGTTTGACATACAAAACCAACAACATACATAGCCGGGGTGGAATAGCTCAGGTGGTGTGGCTCGCAAGCCCCCTGCGAGGGGGCACGGGTTCGACTCCCAGCGTTCCACCGAAGTGAATTAGCCCACGCGTCGGCCGGCCAACGATGCGACTACTTGGTGGTCCCTGTATGGGCGGGGGGCCATCCGGGGGTTTACGCTGGTTGCGGGGGTCATAAAAGTGGCGATCGTGCGGGAGTGGTTCCCTCATCATAAAAAAAACATACATACTTATCCTTGTTAAAAACATCAAGCTCACTAAGACATGTGTCATCAATTTTTTTTGTGAGAAACCGACGACATAACCCAATTCAAAGGGAAATAGTTTTGCAGGGCCCGTGGCGGAAACCCTGTGTCACAAATTATTTAAGAAGTAACTAAAACTGCATGCTTTTTAGAAGTAAATTTTTTCATGGTGGACATGACATATGAAGTCTATTTTTATAAAGAGAAAAATTGACTAATAGTGGATTTTAGAGGCAAAATTTATTTCACAGGAAGGGATGCATCATCAATTCTTGTACAACCGATGTTGAATGTTGATATCATTTTTTCCTCTAAACAATTGAATTTAGGGGACTTCCAATGACGTTGGTTGGTCACCAAAAAATTGACGTTATTGTAAAAGAGGTACCCATGTTTTTCTTAATCAACAAGACTTGACCAATAGTGATGTTTGTGGTTTACCAACCGACAATATATGTATGCAATATCAGTTTTCTGTTAAAATTGACATTAGGAAAAATGACATCAAGGGTCAAAAATATATAACTGTCATCAAATATTCAACCAATCATACTTCTCAGACTGATTTTTATCAGTGTAGGATATCAATTTTATTATTTTATTGATAACATTGGATTGGATGAAATTTTAAATGTAGACTAAAAAATTCATTTCATACCCCTATACATTTATTGAATTGTTAGAGTTGATTTGAGGAGGAGATAGTTTACCAAATGTGCTAAATATTTGGGAAGAAATTGAGTCTATTAAACAAAAATAAGAAATAAATAATAGTTTTAGAAAGGTCATATATGATACTTATTCATGAAGCTGAACCCTTTATAAACCCAAGAACATGAGGATAGGTCATTTATCACTTCTATACCTATATGAAATAAAGGGAGAGGTCCTAGAGGGAGAAAATTAGGGTTTGGAGCTTTAAATCCTAATTGTTGCTTGTCATGTATGTTCTTCATCAATTAATTGAGTTTAAAGTTAGTTGATGATCAATTCATAATTTTTTTCTCCATGATTTTATTAAGGATGTGCCTAATTCCAAAATTAGATAATTTTCCTATAAGATATCCTTAGGATTCCATTCTTTCCCCAATTCTTCTTTCACTTGCCTTGTTGAAGCATAATGGAGACTGAGATGAAGTTTTGTTGATTTTGGTAAAAATATCGTGAAGATGGCTGAAATTCTTTAGGGGGAGCTCGACATCAAGAAAGTAAGAATTGATGTGACCAGATATCTCCATTTGAGAGTAAAAATGAACTACAGTAGATAAAATCTATTACAATTTTTGTTCCTTCTATATATGATAGTAAATATGAAATATACTTTTCAATTCAAGCTATTATAAGATAAATTAGAAATGGGTGATTTATTATTGTGATGGATTTCAAATAATGAAATACCATTAGAAATGTATCTAACACTACTAGGACATAATGTAAAAGGCTATTTTAGAATTTTTATGAATGTACTAAAATATAAGATTTTCATGCATCATACTATTCCAGATTAAGTTATTGAAATACCTATATCTACCTCTTCTAGAAACCCACACGGTAATCTAGGGCATCACTCAATGCATGACTCTACTCAGGGGAGGAGCGGGGGTGTGGGGAGTGATGTACATCACACTCATCATGTTTCCCCTTAGTCTCTCCTCCTTTCAATCCCTGGTGGGGTATCTGTTTCAAAGTTAGTGGTCTGTGGCCCAGCTGGGACATCCTTCCTTCTCGATGTAAATGGTCCCCATGCCAGATTCTTTGGTGGTTGTAGAGCTGATATTGGGGCTGGGTGGTTTAGAAGTGGTGATGTGCCTCACGGGGTAGTGCTGACATGCTTCTTGTGTGGATGGAACCCACCACAAATCTTTCTCCAGGCACTTAGCATACCAAATCTATCTCATCTTACCCCTCCTTCTATTGTCTTTTCTAATGCTTTCTGTGGTCTTTTTCTTTCCTGCTTTTTTTAATTTAGTTTCTAGAATAAGTCATTGTCTCATTGTGCTTTCCTCCCATCATCCCTTATCTCCATCCTCTCCGATGGATCTACCACCAGGGAGGATGACTAGATTTGGATCTCCCCTAAAATTGTCTTGTGTTAATATTTTCTCCGATACAATTTTTTTGCTTATAGATGGGTTACACATGTCTCAATGTTGTGCCACATATCGAGAAATATACAATGGGTTTACTTTGGTGTATGTAGTTCCAATTTATGTATGGGTAATTGTGATACTTATAGAATGGACAATGATCAAGATTGATGATGTATTCGATCAAAAAGCTACTTTTACGCACAACAATTAGGAAATAAAACTTAAGTGCTTGACCTATTTTCAGTCTCATCTCTATTTTATTGTTTCTATCCTTTTTGTTCCCATTCTAACGTCACCATGAATCTCATTGTAGACGATGTATATATTTCTTAATATAATTACTAATCTATTTGATAAGAAAATGTGTATCTTAAATGCATTATAATTGAGTAAGAAATATTGGTTATTTCATATTTCCTATACATTTAGTAATTGTTTTAGTCGAATGATTAGTAGATATACATCAAATTATAGTTATGATTCCAATTGAGGTTATAGATAGTTTCTAGATGTCTTGGTCAATAGGGAGAAATCCTATATTAGTGAAAATTTGGTAGTTTCTATAATAAAGAATAGCAAAGCCAATAAAATTGATTCTATAAAGATTATAGTTTTGATTTTATCCAAGTTTATTTGTGATGCATAATTTTTCAATAATGGTTCAAAAATATTAGTTCAATTTTATACAAAGATTACATTGAGTTTTTTGGTTGTAAGTTAGCTATATATTATCATTTATCAATAAGATTATATTGCATTTTATTTGTATATGCAAGAGATGTTATATGAGAATGAGCTATGAGAAATCTTGAGAGATGGATAATTAGTCAGGTGAACATTTAATTTAGTATCATCACTGAGTTTAGTTCACAGTCCAAGTAGTTAGTAAAATACAAAATAAAAGGGATCAACCTAAGAGAAGGATATAACTTGTAAAACAGTAATAGAAGAGGCCATGAACACCATACAACCCATCCCTATAGTAATGTAGTGAGAAGGGTGACAATGGATATGGACTATCAAATATAGGAAGAAGTATCTAAGATACAAATATAGGAAGTCCCCAACACCAACCAACTAGGTATTGGTGATATTTTACTTCAACAGAGTACCCAAAAATAACTAGAAATATAGATGGTACAAGTTCATTGTAGTGAGAGTATTAAAAAAAACCCAGAGATTCTGGTGGTATCTAAGATAGTCAGAGTATATAATGCTTGTGGACCTACTCCTTATGATAGTTACTCCGCATTACATACCAGCCCATGTAGAACTACATTATGGGGGATTCAAAACTTTTTAACCTAGAGACACCCATCCTGAGTACCTAGGACAATGGGTCCTACTTTTATGGATGCTATTTAGCTTTTGTCAGGCCTTACAAGACAACCTCAATGAAGATCCATGAGTCAGTAGCAATCACATGGTCCTAGGTTTACCTTAATACTTGTATGGTAAATCATACATTAGTGAATTTTTCTAGGAAGGTACAATCCAAGTGAGTTTAGGGGCAAAGTATTTGTTGGTTATGTCCAAATTAAGAGTTCAATAGTCATATTTGTTGGTTATGTTTTATTGGGAAACATAGTAGCAATTAGTTCAATAGTCAAGTCAAAGTTAATGAAAGATCATAAAGATAATAATGAGGAAAATATTTTGAAAATTTTATATTGTAAATGTTATTCATAAAATTTTGAATACCTAGTCTTTTACTTTGCAATACTCCCTTACTTTTATTTCAGTTGTTCAAGAAAGCTAAATGCTTACTATAGTGCTTTAGACTATTTTTTTTACTCATTCACAAAGCGAGCAACTCACCCCTCTACTCACATAATTTTAAGAAAACCTTATGAATTGAAGATGTAGATGCATCAAATTGGATCAAACTACTTGAGCACAATTGATTCCTGTCACTCTAGGTCCTTCTATAAATAAGAGTTTTGCAAGATGTTGTGAAGTATTTTTTTTGTAACCCAGGAGACTCGTATGTCTTGTGTCGAGCCCAACCTGGGGAGCTCAGCCCCATCCCGTAAGGAGCATAGCCCATTAAGTCATGCAGAGGCCGACTACTCTATGGGAGAAACAATTCCGAACAGCACCACCAGGGAGATTCGTACACGGGACCCTTCACGAGGGGCCCCGTGTTGTGACCACCTGAGCTACTGCTCGTCGGTGATGTTGTGAAATATTGCTTCTCTATTTCCAGTAGATGTAATTTTACTAAGACTTGTGTACGTGTAAATAATAATAATTAGAATGCATGTCCTAGATATTTGTCATTATGATTGAAATTAGACTAACGAAATCAAGGTTATATTTTTTTGCAAAGACATTTCATGTGATCGAAGGTGTCAGCTATGAGAATTAAAATTGCGTGCATTCTTTTAGTCATTAGTTTATGCCCTAATCTCATGATTTGTTGTTAATATGAGATGAGGGCATATCAACTTGGTATTATAGATTAGGTTGAGTTGTCGGGGATCATTATGTTAGTAAGTGCGGTAGGTATGAGATGATATAATGATATCTCTGGGGATTGAGCATTTGGGTATCCTGGCCTAATATCCAAGTACTTAGAACAACCCGTATCGAGATACTTTGTCTATTCTTTCATGTATTGCCCTAGCTAGTCATGCAACAAGAGGATGGCCTAGAGTGAAACACTTGAAGTATTAGAGTTAAAATACTAGAATGAAATTAAGACATTAAGATCACAAAGATTGAATGTATTACAAATATTGATTTTTATGGTTGATTTCATTCATAAGGAAAGTTTATGATCTTGCTCATATGAATTTGATATAGTTGGCTTATGGTTATATATGATCTTCTAATATACCTTCGAGCATTTGGTTTTGCAACCATACATTATTTCTTTTGATTCTATTTATGCATTAAGTAGATATAATGCTATTCTTAGTTGAGTTTTACTTGATTGATATTCTTTCTACATCATGGATAGGAGTTAGTTAATCTTGAGTACCTGATGGCATAGATGTTTTAATTAAAATGGCATAGATGTTTTAATAACCAACATAATTCATATACAGTTAGTAATTAAGTGAATATCTAATGTTATGACAGAATACTCTAAGTTCAAGCACAAAAAAGGAAAAAATTAAAGATGTAAATGTGTATAGAGAATAACTATCTATAAAGCAAATTATAAGAGCTTAGTGTTTGGATTATATCTAAAAATTTACAAAAATGTAAAAATCCAAAATGTCCCAACTTGATTGGAAAGTCTTCCAATCCATTGATAAGATGATCAAGCAGTCAGCAAGTCAAGTGACTAGTGAAGGAAGTTGATTCAATTGCTTATATGCATGTAAATTCATTGAGAAAAACTTTATAAGGGGAGAACTAATGGTAAAAACAAAAGGAAAATGATTTGAAATATGTGTTAGCATACAGAATTATCAATTGTACAACAACTTATATATGATCACTGAATAACATACAAGACAAATACAAATAATAAATTAAAGAAAAGAAATTCAGTTATGAGATAATGATGTTTCTTAATAAATGTCTGAGGAATGATGTTACTCGATGATGTATGTCTTCAGGTTGAGGAGCTGAACTATGAGATCATTTGAATATTAAGTGTATATACATTCTTGTTATGTCTCTAGTCAGTTGTTATTATGGAAGATTATAGACAGCAATAACACATAAGACTAGAGTGTGTGTTGGTTGACGATAGAATCTCAGTAGTCATGATATTCCATATCAAACCAAACACATAGGTAATTATTTGAGAATAGTGTACTGAATAGACCCATCCTGAGAGTAATACAAGGAGACCATGGAATGGTAGTTAGAATCATCTCGGATAGTGATGGCGGTGATTGTGGTTCTTAGACCTAAAATCACTACACTCATCACATGGCATGTGGTGTACTTTGACATCATCCAACATGAACTTGAGTAAAGGGTTATTATAAAGGTGATGCTCGGATACATTGTGACACATAGGGAATGACTGTGAGTGATGTAGATGGGATTTGTCCCTCCTATAGGAGTTTGATATCCTTTTCACTTGATAAGAAAGACTGAGAAATGCTTGGCCATGCTCAAGTGAGTCAATATGTGATATAGAGTTCACATGTATCTTAGACAGTCAATTCTAGTTCAAGGAACATGGATTGAACGTTGAAGAGGATGATGATTCTATGCCTCGAGTTCAATCTGGATATCAGAGACAAAGGAACTATATGATCATTGTAACAATAATCACATATTATAGGTTGAAGTTTTTCTCCAACTTTCTAATTACTTGGGTAGTAATGATGTCTTTCTAGATACCACTCATTGCTTGTGATTTCTTAAATTAGTTATGGACCTGATGTCTCATATGTCATGAGTATGACTAGCAGGCATCAGCCAGATCTCAGTGAAAGTCATTGGACTGTCGTAAAGAACATTCTTAAGTACTTGAGAAGAACTAAGGATCAGTTCCTTGTCTACAGTGGTAAGGAAGAGTCGGTGGTAAAGGGTTACATCGATGAAGCTTCCAAGATGAAAAAGATAACTATAGATCGTAGTTTAGATTTGTGTTTTGCCTAAACAATAGAGTTGTAAGTTGGAAGAGTTCCAAGCAAGAGACAGTTGTGGATTCTATAACACAAGTCAAGTATATTGTTGCATCCAATGCAGCCATGGAGGTTGTTTGGATCAAGAAGTTCACTTATAAACTCGGGGTGGTTCCAAGCATCAGTGATGTAGTAGAGCTATATTGTGACAACAATGGAGCTACTGCACAAACTAAGGAACCTAGATCACATCAGCATTCCAAGCACATACAACATTAGTTCCACCTCATATGAGAGATCATACAGTGAGGAGAAGTGAAGATTTGCAGAGTACCAACTAAAATCCATGAGGCTGACCCCTTAAAAAAAGCACTTTCACAATAGAAGCATGAAGGTCATGATATGTCACTTGGGATTAACTCATGGGTAATTGGATCTAAGTGCAAGTGGGAGTCTGTTGGTATGTACACCTTGAGAGCCAATCATATGTTTATTGTAATGGCATATCATGTAAATGATTTGATTAATAATAAAGGTAATCTTCCATTTATTCTATTTTATTGAGTTATGTGATAATGATGTTACATAATAAATGTCAAAGAAATGTTGTTACTCGATGACTTTAGGTTGATGAGCTGAACAATGAGATCATACAAATGTTAAGAGTATATACATTCTTGTTATGTCCCTAGTCGATTATTATTGTGGAAGCTGATAGACAGTAATAACACATAAGACTAGAGTGTGTGTTGGTTGATGACAGAATCTCATTAGTCATGATATGTGATATCAAACCAAATAGATAGGTACTTGTTAGAGAATAGTGTATCGGACAAACCCACCTTGAGAGTGGTACATGGAGACCATGGAATGGTAGTCAAAATCATCTCTCATAGTGTGGTGGAGGTTGTGGTTCTTAGACCTGAAATACCTACACTCATCACATGTCTTTAGATGTACTTTGACATCATCCAAAGTGACCTTGAATAAGGGTTACCATAAAGGTGATGTTTGGATACATTATGACACATGGGGAATGAATGGGTGATGTAGATGGGATTTGTCCCTCCTACAAGAGTTTGATATCCCGACCACTAGACAAGTGAGACTAAGAAATGTATGGCCATGATAATATGAGTCAATATGTGATATTGGGTTCACATGTGTCTTATAGAGTCTGCTCTAGTTCAAGGAACATGAATTCAATGTTGAAGAAGAAGATGATTGCATGCCTCAAGTTCAATCTAGATATCAGAGACAAAGGAACTATATGATCAGTATAACACCAATCACATATTGTAGGTTGAAGTTGTTCTCCAACGTACCAATTACTTGGGTGGAAATGATGTCTTGATGGATACCACTCATTGCTTGTGATGTCAAGAATCAGTTATAAACATTCACTACCAATGTAACTTGGGACCTATAGGGTCACACTCATATGATACATTTGGAATAGGAGTTTAATCATGAATGTGGTTTAAACTTGATTACTAACTGTTAGGTATTCAATTTAAACAATATTGGCAATTAGAACTCTAAAATGACTGGTTCAGTTAGTGAATCGGCCAGTTCAGATGTTTGAAATGAGCAATTCAGGTCGTGAACTAACCGATTGGTTGATCAATGAGAGTGGATCAAGGATTGATGTTGACATCATGTTGTGCACTAATCAAATATTAAAACCCAATACAATTGCAAATAGGAACATAGTGAACTGATCAATTCATTGTTGAACCGATCGAATCACATATGAATCACCGATTTAGGTGTGAACCAATCAGTTCATGGTTTGAAGATTCCAAAAAAATCATGAAATTCCATCTCTTTGACTCCCAGTTGATTTGGAAATCCTGACCATGACCCTTCAATAAATAGAGGGGTAGTTAAGGCTTTAAGAAGACACAACAATAAGCTATGACAATTGTTGTCTTCTCTTAGTTGTGGTAACATGAGAACCTGAACAAGTCTTACCTATAAAAGGGAGAGACATTAAGGGAGAGAAAGTAAGGGAGAGCATGTCAACTCTAGAACATTTACTAGAAGGGACAACTCCTTCTTTTATGCTTTAAAAGAATGATAAGAATTCATAATGGCCCGCATGGACTATGTAGAGGTGAGAAGGCCTTTGCCACCCGCTAAGGAGGACGTCCTCAACCACCGTCTATGGTGATCTATCAGGAGGCTGCCACCAACATCCACCCAGGTGAATCTTGAGAAAGAAGCACGTCGTTGCAAGGATAGTCACTGGACTTGCTCCAGGACCAGGTATATGCCTTGCAACCTTTCCTTCCCAATTCATAGTTTTTGATGCAATTTGTTGTTTAAGGGGAATATGGCAGTAGGATTTTTGTTTTCGCTGCTATATTTGATGCCATATTGCCCTATAGACATGGCTTTGTGTAGCACTAAAATCATGTGATCAACTTTTTAGTAAGGATGAATTTGTTGTTGTAACCCTCATTTACATGATCAACATTTGTTTAGACAGTAGGTCTGGCTGTCATGGAAGACTTGGTGATTGAATATGGTCATGGATCTAGAGTTGCAAGTTATAGGCAATGGTGAAGGAGGAAGAGTGATATAGTTGTTGTAGGTATGTAGAAGGACAACTACTTATTTCACTAGAGGAAGAAGATTCAAACTGGTTAGAGGAGATGTGAGCCTAATATCATCTTATTGACCACAATAGAGGGATGCAATACATTATCTTGTGGTTGTCATTAAGTATCGATAGGGCCCATACTAGATACAGTAATAGCCAGTGCAGTTCATTCTTTTTTCCACTGTTGTTTGTCACAAATAGGAAGGAAAGAAGAGGTTGAGGAAGGAGAAGTAGAGGGATTATATTGGTGCAATGTGTATGTGGTTGGGTGCGAGAAAACTAGAGGAAAGAAGAGGATACAAGTATCTACCAAGATCTTCGTATCCATGGTAACTGCCATGTTAGCACATGACTGCTAACATATGGATGGGCTGAGGGAGACAAAGAGGTAATGAGAAGAGTCATCAATACATTCATGTGGTTGTCGAAAACTAGATGAGCCATTGGTGGAATCCTCTTGTTGTCATGATGGCAGTATAAGGGGAGAAAGGGATCCTAATAGGAGATGTATATAGGAAAAGAGAAGGGTGGTGGTAGACCCTAGTGGTGTTGGTGGAATCAACACCATAGTAGGGATCAATGATGGTGCAACTAAGCGAGGAGAAGAGTTGAAGTGGTATTGTTTATTCCAGAGGCGGTTGTGGTCTCATGGATAGCTGGTGGCCAAAGGAGTCAATGGTTGTTACTTAACTTGGTGGTTGTGTTTCTTTGCTACCATGGTGGTGGATGGTGGAAAAGTGGAAGTTAGGGTGACCATGTGAAGAGGAGGAGGTAGATGAGAAGTAGAGAAGTATGGTGGCTGGGTTTTTCTTTGTCAGATGTTAGAGGCTAGACACAAGGACAATATTAAAAGATGATGGATAGGATCCTAGGGTTACATGTGATGTACCAGTTCCACAAGATTGAAGTACTCAAAAACCAAAACCAATTAAGACTAAAACACATCATTCAACATGTAATTCACATAGAGAATTTATCATAAATTTTTTTTCCAAACACCACTATATCCTATAAAACATATGAGCCACTTGAGATTTTATATAACATAATTATAGTTGTCATAGGTTATAGGCCTTTAATCAACAAAAGGTTAAAATCCATACTCACAATAACATAACAAAGAAAAAGTAGTTTAAGCTTTACACACAAGGCGCTACTATAGAGCATCACACAAAAATTACAACACTCATAACTCTAACTCTAGAGTCCATGCACACATGTTTAAATCCAAGGTGGATAAAGGATACCACAAGACACTCCCACTTGGACCTGAGAGTATGAGAAAATCTATGACTCTATCCCTATATACTTTATTTCTGTAGGAGGGAACACAAACATCACCTACTTATAAGACACCTTCACACAAACATCACCCACCTTATATCTTAAGGCCTTATCCCTCCTTATTGATCTTCTCTACCGCTACCAGGATAGTTTGGATGCTCACCTAAAAGTGTGGAAAACTTCATGGGTGAGACCGCAAGTCCTGACAATGCTATAATGCCTAAAATGTCTATTGCTTACCAAGTAGAATATTATAAAGGAGACATTCAAAGAGATAACCATATAAACTATTTGTATATATGAAGGCATACACTTACCCATCCTTTCTAGCATCAAGACTACCTACAAGGATTATTTGAGAGCACTAATATACAAATGATGATAAAGGATAACCATTTAAAGGTACAAATATGTATAATGCCAACTAAACCTAAATAGTTGTACTACACATATGATGTATGTTTTAGATTCACTGGGCTGGTTGAGGTGTACTAATAAACTAGCTAACTATATGCTAATTAGCCATTCTAGCAATGTATACAAGATCTAAGGGCATCCAGATTCCCTAGATGTCTCCTCACAACCTCACATGAGAGTGCTCATAGGTTGGTCTAGCGTAGATATATGCTTCAAAGCAGATCCACCAAATTCAGGTCTACCCTGAGTACACAAGTCACAATGCCACAAAAATAGGATAACAACCCTCCATAACACATCTCATTACTCATGCCTTTCTATTGGACCATCAGCCTTCACTAGGTCCCAAAATTGTTTAAATACAATAGGATATCATATCCTAAGTGTCTCAATATATTCACTAATATATGGCTCCGACCATCATCTCACAACTCTAGGCTGCAACAAGATTATCTCATTTCACTATCCCCCAAACTCCTCTAACTTAAGGCTCTACAACTTAGGTTATTCTTGATAGTTAGGTTCATTTCTCTACATTTACATCAACCAAATCATAAGGCATTATTAGATAGACAAATAATAAAGAGGAAAATAACTCCAAAAGATATAATATGTTCAGTCCTCGTGACCTAACTTCTATAAGTAAGGCACAAATGTTGCATCCTTATCTATCTAATACATTTTATATAATTCATCCCTTCAATAATCAAATATATAGGTCTCCTAAAAACCATCAGTTGTTGCACTTTGGCATTCATGGCAAAATCATAAAGAAAGTTGTACAAAATCCTCCTTTTTTCCTTTATAAGAGCAATGTTTTCATATTCTAGAAACTTGGTACAATTAGAAATAAGTTAAGGCACATACTTTATACATACAAAATCATGATTAGAATATGAGCAAACATATTCATACATGCAAGTCATATTTCATTATTAAGGAGGAAACCATAATCTTTCTCTTACCCCTGCATGATACCTCCTTCCAAGGACGATGGATAATTATCTTTTGCATACAAAAAGGGTACACATAGTACATAATTCTAACATGTAGGCCATAAACCTAGCGATTCAGGCCCAACATACATAAAGTTATCATCTATTGGCATTTGAAGGGTATATGATAGTAGCATCAACAACATACAAGCACATAAAAGGTAATAAATGAGACAAAGTTTATATCACTAGCCTAAAAAGGGTAGAAACAAGTTTGTGCACATACAGTTATCGTGAAGCTCCTAACTTTAAGACAAACTCCAATCTTGAAGGCAAACTCTTCAAGATCTGAGTTTCTCTCCTTCTTTCATGCTCTACCACTATTGACTCCCAACCAAAGGCAACTCAGTGAACATGAGGAAAGTGAAAATAGGGTGTAAGACTCTACATCCAAAACTCTAGAGAAAAAAACCTAGAAAACATCCAAGAAGGACAAGAAGCCAAAAGATCACCAAGGTACTTAGGATTGAGGTTTGATTTACCCTGATTAGAGATCCGAAGCCACTAGATGGCTCACTTGGTAGTGGTCCAGAAGAGAACAGGGGTAGATCATACCAGACAAAGAAATTGATGAAGACACAAATCATGTTTTTCATTATCAACCTATGGTGTTTTTATTTACATCAGCACATTAAGGCTCAAATGCATAAGTAAGATGATAGGGAGGATTAAGTAGGGGTATATATTATCCCATAAGAAAGAAAAAAAATTTCATGCTATCAGGTTGTTAGTCAAAAACTATACCTTCATTGGCCAGTCACACCATCAATAGACAAGCCTCGACTTCCTATCGGTACACACAACCAAGCGTCTCATTGGTAAGCGACCTACGAAATATGTCAATCAATCTTTTCGGTTCAATCTCTTCTAAAAAAATCAACAAAAGAAACATCTCGGAGAGACATCAGAAGATAACTCACATAAAATCATTGAAATCTTTTGTGCAGAATTTCCATTTGTATTCTACTAACAAAACTCAATATCCATCCATCTAGTCATTTTTTCAGTAGGAAACTATGGAAACACGGAATGTAAAATAATTGGTTTTTCCATTGATTTTGTAGCAATGGAAAAGTAAAGCAATACATCAGGCGTCAATCCATGAAAACCAAGTACACAAAAAAGTGACAAAAGACAGAAAAGCCTCATTGGTTCCCAACCGACAAAGAGCCATGCACACTTCCAACGACCCTCTACCGACGGAATGTCATATTGTTCCCATCTATTCTCAAGTGATGAAAATACAACAAGGCTATATTAGACCACCAAAGTGCATTCATCATAATACAGGTAAGGAAAAGATAGAAGACAACCAACATGTGTAAAAATTACAAGGAGATCCTCTACTAAGGGTAATTTGTACATCAGTCCACATGCAAAATACTCACAAGCTAAGCATGTGCTATATCAAGCATTTAAATGGGTGATGAAGGTAACAAAATAGGGTTAAATGTTTAATCTAGGTCTAAGGTCTTATAGCTAATAGACTCCTAATATGGATCCTTGCCCCTAATTCCTAAGAGAAAAGGGTTGGATATTTCCAATACATCTCCTCCTCAAGTTCCCATGTAGCCTCTTCAACTTCCAGATGATAACATAATACTTTCACCAGTTGTCAGACTTGCATCTCACATTAACTACTCATTGTGATACTAGGGAATAAAAATGATGACAAAAAAACTGCCAAACATCATTGTTAACTTTGTCCAAATATAGTTCTCATAATTGACACAATCAACCACACGAAATGACTTTTCCAAGGAAATCAAAACTTGATTCCTCTAATATGATTTCAAACATTATGATACATATCTAAGACATGCATTCTAATTTTCAATATTCACGTGCACACAAGTCTTGACAAAATTACATCTTATGGAAAAATAAAGAAACAATATTGCACAACAACATTACAACACTCTTCTCTCCATAGAAGGGCCTACAATGATAGGGACCAATTGTACTTGACTAATCTGATACTTAACTCTTGTAAAATATCTACTTTATTCATCTACATCTTCAATTCACATCGTTTCTACATAGTTTTATGAGTAGAGAGGTGAGTTGCTTACTTAGTGAATAAAACAATAAACAGTCTAAAGCATGCATTGCCAGCAGTATGCAAATATCAAAATATTTCCTCATTATTCTCTTTATGATCTTTCAATAATTTTGACTTGACTTGACTTGACTATTGAACTGACTACTCCTATATTGCCAACAGAAAATAAGTGACAAATCTGGCTAATGAACTCTACACCTAGACTTAATGGAACTCAATTATCTTTCTCTTTTACTTTTCCCATGAACTCACTTGGATCGTACCATCCAAGCAAAATCCACTACTTTGTGACTTATCATATAACTCTTAAGGTAAACTCGGCACCTTAACATTGATACTAGATTCTCATTCTATTTCTAGGTTCCATCATATGGTCTGGGCAGTTAAACATCATATGCAAAATTGTGTTCCTTATCCTAGGTACTCAAGAGGGGTGCCTCTAGGCCAAAAAGCCCATGACTCCATGTAATCTAGTTCCATAAGGGTTGACACGCAATATCGAGTAATTTTTAGCAGGAGTAGATCCACAAGGGATATATACTTGAAATATCCTACGTATCATATGAATCTCTAGTTCTTGTTGGACAATCCTATTGAATTTAACTATTACCATCAAGAACTCTAATTATTATTGGGTACTGTACTAAATTGAAGTACCACTGATAGCTAGTTAGTTGGTGTTGGGTACCTCCTATCTCTATATTTGGGCTACTTCTTCCTATATCTTATAGTCCATAACCCCTTTTACTCTTCTCTCTATAGACCTACAAGGATGTTTTCTATGATGTTCCTGGAATCTACTATTACTCTAGTTTTGTCCATATCTTTCTTTTATATTGATCCCTTTTATTTTATTTTACTATCTACTTGGACAAATGAATTGAACTCATGAATGATATTGAACTAAATGTGTACTTACTAATTAACCTCCTTTAAGCATTTGTGACTGCTCATTCACATATAACAACTCTCACTGATAGAAGCTCATTTACACTAGCTAACTTACAACTATAAATCTCAATGTAATCTTTGTAAAATTGAACTAAGGTTTTCATACCATTCATTGAAAATCATGCGTCATAAATAAATTTGGATAAGATAAAACTCTAATATTTAAATAACTATTTCTATTTGCTTTCATACCAGTTATTCATAGAAACTACCAATTTTTCACTAATTTAGCATTTCCCATTATTTACAAAGATATCAAAAATAGATTTTAACCTCAATTTGAAGATTAACAAAAATTTGATGTGTATCTACTGAACATTCAACTAAAGCAACTAATAAATGTATAAGAAATATTAAATCACAAATATTTCTTACTTAATTACAATGCATTTCAAATATGCCTCAAAATTTGAAGTATGGTATATTCATGAATTTCTGACATAACATTTTAAATTATGTCCAACAATCTTACATATAATTTTGATTGTATTTCATTATATGAAAGTCATCACAAGAATAAATCATCCATTTCTACATTATATTATAATATCTTGAACTGAAAATTATATTTCAGATTTACTATCATACATAGAAGGAAGGAAAGTTGTAATGAATTTGATCTTTTGTAGTGCATTTTTATTGTCAAATGGAAACACCCACTCACATCAATTATCAATTTCATTAGGGAGAGATACCCCTGAAAAGATTCAACCAACTCCATGACATCTTTCACATAATCTACAAAACTTCATATCAGGCACTCCATTGTGCTTCAACTGGGCATTAGAAAGAAAATTTTGGAAAGAATGAAATAATTAGGATATCTTAGAGGAAATTTATCTAAATCCAGAACTAGTAAACATCCTTACTAAAACCATGGAGAAAATAGATGAATTGATCATCAACTCACCTTTAAACTCCATCAATTGATGAAGAATAGACCCAACATGCTTTAATTAAGAATGGAAGCTCCAAGCCATAATTTTGCTCCCTCTAGGATCTCTCCCTTTATATATTACAGGTGAAACGGTGATAAATGACCTATACTCGTGTTCTTGGGCTAATAAAGGGTTTAGCTATTTGAAAAATATCATATTAGACATTTACAAAAATTTATGTATTTCTTATTTCTATCTGATCGAAAATATTTCTTCCCAAATACTCAGCACATTCAGTAGAATTTTATTCAAGCCACAGATAAAATTTGAGTCGATTCGAAATTACCAATAAAATAGTATGATTCATGTACTATACTGATAAAGTTTAGTCTGAATGACATGGTTGGTTGGATATTTACTAGCAAAACACAATTGACAAATAGGTCCATTAATCAACCAAAAAATCTGAAATTTTAAGTAGACCATCCTATACGAGTGGTCTAATATACACCAAATTTTCAAAACAATATAAGTTATGAATAAAATTGTAATTATAATTTTTACTTTATATTTGTCTAAAGTATTTTCTTCACAAATTTTGATTAGCAAGCTATCAAAATATCAGTGAACTGAGCTTCAACAAGCTAAATATATATAAGGAATTCTACTAAAATCTTACATATTTTTTACTATTTATCTGAATAAAGGGGCATTAATTGGTTATATATCAAATGCACATTAAACATACAAAAACTAAACATAGGGTCTTATAACCCTCAATTACCTACCAAGTATGGAAAAGGTCATTACAATTCTCTCCCTTAAAAAGATTCATCATTAAAATGTAGAAATGTAAAGAGAAAAGTGCATTTCAATTTCTTTAATCTTTCTAATTTTTAATATTTGACTTATTCTCTATCATTTTGTATGAACTGTAAGTTTTACATTGTATTAAAAATCATTTTGTAGCACATCAATAAATATCAATGATAGTTTATAAGTTTCATGATCAATTGCTCTTTCAACCTTGAATATGTTCTTGAGGTTTATCCTTTGCTTGTATTTTTCTATGTACTGTATCAATTTATACATTTATTTCTCTGTTATAATTTTGGAGAACTACTAAAAATGCAAATAATCTACTTTGTTATTATGGTAGCTCAATCTAAAATCACTTATAAACTGCAAGATCATAATAGCCACAATTCTACTTTACAAAGCTAAATTTCTAATAACTGAATATCAAGGATCATAATCAACTATCATATACTTTATATCATGTGTTCATGCACAATCAAAACATATAAATGAATTGTACCTTCCTTCAAACACATTCCTAAGTGAGATATTTCTCAAGTTTAAGCTTAATTATAAACATTTCCTTATATTAGGTATCCGACAAAAAGAAATTTCTTGTTGTGGGAATGATTAGAATTCTCATGTTTCTTTCTAAGATTACAAATATGAGAATACATTCATTTGAAAAACAATACAAGCATCTCAAAAATGTACTTCATACAACTTATTGACAATTTTCCTTTGACTAATCTCAAAATCTAAATCATTCTATTTTCCTCTCATAAGCTATGTGCCCCAACAATTTATATACTAATTTTCTTGTTGTGATCATGGCTCAACATACAAGTATTAGTATTCTAGAGTCATATCTTACTTTGATTCATTCTTATATTTGTCTCATTTCAATTAATTTTGTGAAACCTCTTACTTGCATATAGTTTCATTTACAATGCAATTCTTTCTTATTTGACTTTCATGTAACACGATATAGAGTAGATGGATATATTTTAGTATCTAAATTTTTATTCTTTAAGTATTAACTCAATACTTTTCTCTCGGAAATCATAATATTTCTATCTTTTTTGGGTCTTATCATTTTTTATATAAAGGTAACTATAAAATATTTTCTTTTTCCTCAAATTGTCTTACTATCATCTAAATATGAGTTTATGACATGGATATTATCAGTGCATTATTCATCATCATTTCCTTTATGTACATCATTCCTTCATCTAGAATCACCCTTCACTAATCTTTTATTCAATTCTCATAAATAAATCTATGAAAGATCCTAAATTTATGACATGTATAGTTCCTACTATTCCCATGGCTTAAATTTTGGATTCAACATTTTTCTAGTGAATTTCACCTTATTAAACTTAGTACATGACATTTGCTTCATATCAATTCATTTGAATCATATAAGGGCAAAACAATCATCTTAATATTAATATTAGTTCATAGTCATGTGACTCATTCGCTTTTTGGACATCATCTTTGTCCTTCTTAGATTTGACAAGTCACAAGGAATTAATTAATCATGTCATGCTAAAATTAACCAATTACTCAATAAAAATACATAGAGTAAATTAAAACAAGGATGGACACACATGTTTTATTGTGGGATGTAAGTTTTCATATACTCCTCTTAGCATACAACCTTTTCTCCTTTAATCATGATCTTTGTTTTTTCTTTTTTTGCTATTTCCTCTTAAATTATAATTATAACCTCATATCTTACTCATTCATCTCTTTTGATGAATTTCTCTTTACTTCTATCCTTTTGAGAATTATTTCTCTTTCATGAAATTTTTTTAATTTGTCTAGTTTCTCTTTCCATCTTATTTTACTAAATTAAAGAATGCATAACTATGACGCTTGATTGTGGATGTCATTCTTAAGCCCTTTATTTTCTTTAGTTTGTTATTTGTATTCATCTTTTATATTATTCACCAAATTATATATAAGTTCTTATAACACTTTATCATTCCATCTCCTGACACACATTTAAATCATTTTTTTTTCTTTTTACCATTACTTATCTCTTTAGCAAATGAACAACTTCCTTCAATAGTCACTCGACCCATTGACATCTCATTCAATTTATCAAATGGTTGGAAGACTTCCCGATCAGGTTAGGGTATTTTAGATTTTCACATTATTGTATCTTTTTAGTTATAACTCAAACATTTCCAAGAGCTCTTATAATGTGTTTTGTGTATTAATAGTTATTTCTCTATACACATTTGGATCTTTGATTTCCCTTTAATAGTTATTTCTCTATACATTTGCATCTTTGATTTCCCTTTTTTCTTGAACTTAGAGTATTCTATCATTATTTCATATATTCACTTAACTACTAATTGCATCCGACTTTTATCAGTTATTCAAACATTTCTTTTGAATTCCAGTATTTTAGTATTCTCATTCCCTCATGTATCTTGATATTGCATTCCCATAACTTGTTCTTATTAAAATACTATAGGAATCATTGGATCCTAGTATTACATCCTGCCATCCAGACTAGGATATATCTATAGTCATGAAGTTAGGAGTTACTTAGGATTAACTAACTCCTATCCATTATAAATATGTAGAGAAAAAATCAATTAAGGAAAACTCAACTAAGAATAGCATCATATCTACTTAATGCATGAACATAATTAGATATACTTAATTCACAAAATATAAATAATGTCTAGCTTCTATCGAAAATGCACAATGATATTTTAAAAGATCATATATATCCAACAATTAAGTATATCAAATCCATATGAGCAAGATCATTGCTTTTCCTTTTCAACAAAATTAACTATATAAACAAAAATTCATATTACGTTCAATTTTTGTGATCTTACTCTCTTAGCTTTAATACTTCTAAGCTTTATCCCTATTTTATCCTCTTGATACATACATGTCCATGACATACAAGAAAGAATATATAGAGTAGTTTGATATTTTACTTGATCCAGGTACTCAGATACATGCCAGGATATCCTATGCTCAAATCCCCAGAGCTATTATCATAACATCACTTATGACTCTAACTTACTAACTTAACAATCCCTGATAGCTCAGCTTAAGCTTTGATACTAAGTTGTTACACCCATACCTCACATTAACTACTAATCATGAGATTAGGGCATAATTGATGAGAAACCATTGCCAAACATCATTCCTAACTTTTTCCAGTTATAATTCTCCGAAATGACTCATTGAATCACATGAAATGACTTTGTAAAGGAATTTACACCTTGATTCCTTTAATATGGTTTTAAACATAATGATGCATATCAAAGACATACATTCAAATTCTCATTATTTATGCACACAAGCCTTGATAAAATTACATCCTTTGTAAATGAAGACACAATATTGCACAACATCATTACAACACTCGTCTTTCTAGAAGGACCTAGAGTGATAGGGACTTTTAGTTCACAACATTGCACAGCATCATTACAATATTGCACAACATCATTACAACATCATTACAACACAATATTGCACAAAATTACATCCTTTGTAAATGAAGACACAATATTGCACAACGTCATTACAATATTGCACAACATCATTACAACATCATTACAACACAATATTGTACTCAACTAATGTGATACTTAACTCTTGTGGTCAATCTAAACTGATGAATCTACATGTTTAGCTCACATGGTTAATATTCTATGAGTAGAGGGGTGAGCTACTCACTCAATCAATGAGAAAAATGATAAAACAATCCAACACAATACATTAGGCATTTAGCTTTCGTAAATAATTGATATAAAATCAAGGTATTAATGTATATTAAAAGACTATCTATGCATAAATTTACTAATAAAATTATAGCATGCATCACTTGCAATATGAAAATATCAAAACATGTTTGATTATTATCTTTTTGACATTTCATTAACTTTGACTTGGGTTGACGACTGGACTGACTACTACTATGTTTCCAACTAAACATAACTAACAAATATGACTAATGAACTCTTTATCTATTTTTAATTAAACCCATTCATCTTTCTCTTAAACTTTTCCCCTAAAGTCACTTGGATCGTATCATCTAAGCAAAATCCACTACTATGTGGCATATAGTACAACTATTAAGGTAAACTCTAGACCTTAACTCCTAAGTTAATTTGCATCGAGGTCGCCTCATAAGGCTTGGTGGAGGCTAAACAACATATGCAAAACTATGACCCTTATCCTAGATACTGAAGAGGGGTGACTCTAGGTTATACAGTCTATAACTCCATGTAATGTCAATCCACAAGGGCCTACATGCAATACAGAGTAACTTTCAAAAGGAGTACGTCTACAAGAGCCCTATACTCCAACTATCTTGGGTACCACTAGAATCTCCAGTTCATGTTGGACACCCCTACTAAATTGAATTAGTAACATTGGGATTTTTGGTTTTGTTGGGTATTCTGTTGAACTCAAGTACCACCGATGTCACAACCTAGTTCCACAATCATCGATAGATCATGATATTAGGGCATAACATGATTTCTAAAAAAATAAAAACATTTCTCTTAACCATTTTTATCTCTTTCTTAAACCTAAACGGTATATTAAAGGCAACCACATGAATCAACGTTATCTAAGAAATAAAACATGTATTCTCTGATCAACTTGTAATCATAAAAATAGAATAAAATATTTATTCTATCTTTCAACATTACATAATTGTTGGTTCACTATTAAATACAAACGTTATCATGAAGAAAATAATTATAATATCATTCATATATAACTCTTTGCACTCCTATGCATGGACATAGAGTGATAGGGACCGACTATCTGAACATATCTAGAAGTTGAGTTATGTAGGACTTCTAATATACATTAATATTTCTATAAGCTCAGGGTATACTGGATTTTTTTTACTAGAATGGTGAGCTACTTGCCAAGTGAATGAGTATTTCTATGATACAGGTTAAGGCACTTAAATGACCAAAAGATATTTTCTTGAGAAAATGAATGTAAAGTAGAACAACATGTACTATAAAGGAATTTGCCTTTCATAAACATACAAATGGAATATTACTCTAGATAACTACAAAGAGTAAATGAATATGTAAACATATTCTATTAGTCTCTTATTCATCTTACTATGCTCTGAACTAACATGAAGTGTACCATGACATGTAAAAGTATTGTAGCAAGCTACAATCTCACCATATAAGACTTAAAGTAAACATGGGACTCTAAGTCTACTAACTAGCTACCCAATCTACATTGGGACTCACTGCGTCTGGATTTGATGGCTAAATAGTTGGTTGGGAATATTGGACTCCTATAAATTTGGGTACTCATGTGAAGAGTCAAAAGCACTTTAGCTAAAACTATCTACACCATTGGTTCCACATGGGTTGACTCACTGAGTAGTAACTGAACTAGGTACCATTGGAATCTCCAATTCATGTTGTATACCCCTACAATCATTTAAGAGATCGTCCAAACTTGGATTAATCCCTCATGTCCTACATGCACACTCTAGCTTCTTGTCCTAGACGTTGCCAGTGGGTAAGTCATTTTTTCACTACATTGCAAACGTCAATAGGGAACCTACAGTGGATGTCCAATTCACTCTTTAGTTCAATTGTTCAATCATTTAATGAACATTTCTGAGCTTTACCTTGTACAAGTTATATCTTAGTTTTTATGTAATATTTTGAAAACTGAGCTACTGAGCTAATATATTGATCATACTGAAAAAATATTGGAATGAAAGTACTTGGTTTATTGATTACCATGTTCTTAGGGTTTCCCATACCTTATTCAAATTTAACTTGTCTCACATACTCAAATTTGTTGTATCATAATCTTTATCTGGTAAGAAGACTACATCTACTAGCTCATGGACAGATAAACATGTATATGTAATCCTTTATGAACTTGAATAAGGATTTCCATAGCATTCATTGAGATATCATGCATGAAGAATAAATTGATTAATATATCTAAAATCTTCACATATCTTTTTTTTACTTCCATTTTGTTTATTCACAAAACTCCCAAATGTTCATTTGTCTAGGGTTTTACACCTTTTTACTGAGATATCAAGCAAACATTGATATCTTCAATTGAAATCCCTATAAAATATTCTATGATTCAGTAAAACAATTAATTATAATGTAAATTCAGATAATCAGAATCCCTAGATTTCAATATTTTCCTTAATTTCTACAACAACTTTAGGAATTCTATACTAGATGATTTTATCCATTTCTAATATGATTTCATCATCTGAAATTCAGCACATTAGATAATAGTGCATTTCTAAATCATCTTGTAAAAACTTGAACTGAAAGGTGAATTTTTAGGGTTTATTTTTGTATATAGAAGGAACTGAGGATTTCAGTGGATTCTATACATTTTTGAGATATCTACTTCCAAATGGAATTACCCACTCACCTATTGTGTGAAACACCTTAAAAAGTAGCCCAAGAATTGATCTCATTGAATTCATATCAAATTTCAAGCAATCCACCGTTTTCTTCTTCCTTCCAACTCAAAATACTTATGAATATAGAATTATAGAGAAAAAATGGGAAAAAGGGGGACTTGATATGATATGGAATCAAAATCAGAGGAGGGACCGAATCTAGACATGAAATAGAAGATTCAACATGAAACCCTATCAAGATAAGGTAAACTTACTTGCTTTTAGCATTCATCAGAAGATAAAACCGTAGACCGACATCTCCATCTCCTTCCTCACTCAAATTGTGATTCTCCATATCTCTCTAAGATTATGTTTCTCTAGAATTAATAATAAATCATGGGAGATACTAATGTGGTAGGTTTCTCATATAGATCAATTAAGAAGTTTGGGACAATTGCAAATTATCCCTACGTTACATTTTATTTTATTTTGATTCTTTAATTTTCTATTACAAAATCATTACTTGAGAATGTTATTAGTATTTAGTAAAATGTATCCAAAAATTACCATAATTTACCAATTTGTCTTAAATATAGTTTTAGAGTTATAGTAAAAACTTCAACTAGTTCAGATTTTCCAATTAATGTAAAATCATACACTACATTATTATGCTTCAATATGTAGTATGGTCGGTCAAATTACAATTTGACCTACCAACTAATTCACATAACATTCAAATATTCTGAAAATTTGCTCTAACATATAAAATTGAGTTATAAAAATTATATAAAATTAACAATAAATTAATTTTACTTAAAAAATACTAAAAGTAATTTACTACACCATTATATTTATCAAATTTTGTATTCATATACTATCAAAACCCTAATTTTGGCCAAGTAGAGTTTATACTTCTAAAACCCTAGTTAGTCAAAATAAAATCATATTTAGAGTTCCTCTGTAGGTTTAAAATATTATAATTAGACATATCCTCATTACTCAAGCTTAAATAATGATCACTTCAGTTAAGCACGTGAGTATGCAAATAAACCATAATTATATGGCTATGATGAAATCAGGTCAATACAGTCGACACCTAGTCAGTTATTTTTGAGTGCTTTGTATCTCTGTATCCAAGCTGCTACTTCCTATATATGAAAGTCCATATCATGTTTCTCCCTTCCCACTATGGACCTATTGAGATGTGTTCTATGGAATTTAGGGCATCTATTACTGCTATATTTTTGCTTATATCTTTCACTTAGATTGATCCCATTTAGTGACGTATTTTACTGACTACTTGCACTATTGAATTGAACTCATGAATGATAGTGAAATGTGTATAACTTATTGATTATCAATCTCCCAGTGTTTCTAATAGCTCATTCACATATAACATCTCTTTCATATATAAAATGCAATATAATCTTTCACTTGTAAAATATCATTTATACTAGCTCACTCACAACTAAATATCTCAATAATTCTTATATAGATTTGAACTAAGGTATCCATTTAGATTAAAAAAAACTCCAATATTTAAAGAAGCATTTCTATTGGCTTTCATACCGGTTATTCATAGAAATTCCAAATTTTCACTTATCCAAAATCTTTCCTTAATTACCTAGATATCAAGAAAATATCACTAACCTCAATTATAATCCTAATTCGAATGTGATCTATATATACTAAACATTCAAATAAAGCAATCAATATATATAAGAAATATGAAATCACCAATATTCCTTAACTATAATGCAATTCATATGTACCTGAAAACCTCAGGCTTAGTATTTTCATGAAAATTCTATATAACCTTTCACATTATGTCCTGATTTTGTTACATATATTTTTAATGGTCTTTCATTATCTGTAAATCAGCACAATAGTAAATCATCAATGTCTAAATTATCTTGTAATAACTTGAATTGAAAATATATTTAAGATTTACTGTCATATATACAAGGAAATAAAAATTGTAATGGATTCAATCTATTGTTGTGCCTTTTCAGTATCAAATGGAAATACTCACTCACATAAGTTATAAATTTCATGAGGTCGAGCTATTATTGAAAATATTAAACCATCTCCATGATATCTTTACCACAATCTGTTGGTATGTATGCCCTGAGAGCCAATCATGGGATGATTGGTGGGATACATCAAGATTGATTTGATAAAGATCAAAGGCAAGCTTCCAATTATTTCTGGTTCAGTCATATGAGATAATGATAGAACAGATTGAATGTCTAGAGAATGACAGTACTCAATGATGTATGCCTTCAGTTTCAGGACCTGAATGATGAGATCATACAGATGCAAAGAGTTTGTACATTCTTATTATGTCCCTAGTCGGATGTCATTGTGGAAGTTAGACAGACAACAATGACACACAAGACTAGATTGTGGTTTTGGTTGATGATAGAATCTCATTAGTCATGATATGGAGATATCAAACCAAACACATAGGTACTTGTTAGAGAACAAGTGTACCGGACAGACCCACCGTGAGTTTGACACATGGAACCATGACATGGTAGTCACAGTCGGTTCTCACAGTGATGGTGGTGAGTGTGATTCTTTGACCTAAAATCACTACACTCAACAGATGTCGTTGGGTACACTTTGACATCATCAAATGTAGTCCTGAAACATGGGTTGTTATAAAGGTGATGATTAGGTGGCTTTGACACATGGGGTCTTTGAGGGGTGAGTGATAGATATGGGATTTGTCCCTCCTGAGGGATTTTGATGTCCATGGCCACTTGATGAGTAGGATTGAGATAGGCGTGTGCACGCATGTGTGAATCATTATGTGATATTGATGTCATACATATCTCCTCCAATCTACTCTGAAATCAAGAAAGTGAATGAACATTGACAGGATGACTGTTCCATGCCTTGAGTTCATTCGGGATATCAGAGACAAAGGAATTATACATTCACTGAAATACCATTCACAGATTGTAGGATTGAAAGTTGTTCTCCAACTTTCTATTTCACTTGGGTAGCACTGATGTACGACTAGGCATCGCTCTTTTCTTGTGAAGTCATAAGTGTTATGGACTTTCACTGCCAATGTGAAATGGACCTATAGGGTCACAGACAAAGGATTTAACCTAGAAGAGGAGTTTATCCACAAATGACGTTTAGATTGATTACTAAAGCAGTTTAGTAGTTCAATTAAACACTCAATTAATTGATAGCTCAAAATCATAGAGTTCAAGGTGTTGGACCAAATGATTAAGAGTATCAGATAGATTGAAACTGTAATTGACTAATTTGCACAGTCTGCTTCTCCAACCGATCGGCTCACAAGGTTGATCCGATCGGCTTAGGTTGATGAACCGATCGGCTCAACTAGTGAGACGATCGGCTCATGTGTCATGAAACGATCGGCTCAATTGTTGAACTGGTCCATTCGTAGACCAACTGAGATCGTTTGGAAAGTCAGAATACTATTTTGCAAATACAATTTGTTTCACTTGTACAAATTTGATTTGAACAAGGATTAATATTTGATTAATCAGAAACAAATATGAAAGTCAATTTGAGTTGGACTAGGACCACGAATCGATCGGCTCAGAAGTGAACCGATCGGCTCAGGTGCCCCAACCGATTGGTTGAGGTGTGAACCGATCGGTTGAGGTGTGAACCGATCGGTTCAACTCCCCAATTGACCGTTTCATGTATGAATCGATCGGTTCAGGTGGCACAGTTGGTTGGTTTTTGTGGAAAACCTCGAATCCTTCTACTCCTACATTAATCCCGCATTTCTCGGGGTAGAGAGCCATGTCCCATGACCCTCCTAAATATATAGGGGTAGTGGGGGCTTCTCAGGTTCAACAACTCAGAACACCAGTTGCTCTGCAAAGTTGTCGTTCTCTCTGGTTGTGGTAACCGAGAGAGCCCGAGCAAGTGCTACCCGATAAGAGAGGCACATCAAGGGAAAGGGAACTACAGAAAAGTGACTGGTGGCAGGAGAGTGTGTTGGTTACTAGTACACCGACATGAGGGTGTGACTCCTTCCAATTCCTTGTGGGACAATGAGATCGGAGTTCCAGGTGGTCTGTGTGGACTACTTTAGAGGCAGGAGACTTCTACTGCTCGGAGGACAGATGTCAATCCCGACAGTCCCAGTGAGACCAGGAGGTACACAGACACCATCCAAGACTGGAGGTGAAGACCGCGCAAGCCACGAGGTAACATCACTGAGCAAGTCTCGGGACAAGTTATGCCTCTACAAACCATCTTCATATTGTATAGAAGTTGACGTGATTCCTTTATTATGGGTTTGGGAGAAGATTTTTTTTTGTTTCCGCTGCCTTCTCTATCTCCCCTAAAACCCAACAGTGGTATCAGAGCCACGTCAACTTCTCTATACTTTTGGATTATCAATGTGATTGATTTTGGTTTGTCGCCTTTATTTATTGCATACGATGCAAATAAAATTGGCTTTATGTATGTCCAATCCTAAATCCACAAATCCAAATATACATATATGATATGTAATATGAATGCACTCGATACGTGTCGCCCTTAAATGAGTTTTGTGGTGGATGTATAATGTGGTTATGGCCAATAAACCCTATGTATATGTGCTTGGTTGAATGTGGTTGCTTGCATCTCGGTCTGTGCACTGATTCCCTACCTCCTTATTCCTGATGTGTCTCGAGATAACTCAAGATTTCTTTCCTACCTTTGCTCCCCCTGAATGTAACTCAGGGTTTCCTAATTCAAATGTAAATAGGATAGATCTTTTTTATATTTCCTGTTATGTCAAAGAACGGAGGACCATCTGACGACAACTGAGACAATCAGTTCAAGGCATGAACCAATCGATTGGCGATCCAGACGATCGGCTCAAGGAGTGAGACGAGTGGGTGGCGAACTGAGGAGATGCACGATGACCAGGCGAACTAATCAGTTGGAGGAGCCAACCGATCGGATGGTGGCACCCAGATGACTGGCCTGATGGCGAGCCGATCAATCATGGAGATGAGTTGATCAAACCCAGTAAAGGCAAAGCACAGAGTTCATCTTGTATAGGTTGCATGTGATGTGAACCTAGATGACTGTGATTCCTCTTGGCTCGAGGAATCACATTAGGATGGCCATAATCATCGCTTTTATCGTTTCACATATTTTCTGTGGAATATAACATGTATATGATATGTACTATGTATTGTGGTGATTGGATATGTATATGTACCTATAAAACCAAATCTCTCATTAAATATTAAAGTTTTAGATCCCTTCCAAATGTGACACACGTGAAAAGCTTGAACGGCTAAGTGTGGGCACGCCCTAGCGTGGTGCACCGTCTATCTCGTGGAAGCGTGAAGGATGGATATGTGGATCTACCGTAGTAGGGTGCAAATTCATCGTGTTGGGTTTGGGTTGGACTTAACAAGGTGAACTAGATAGGATCTATCACCTTGAGGCACGGAGTTGATCATGGCAAGGAGTTGCATATGACATCTTTTAAGAGTTGCATATGATGCAATTGGAAAAAGTTGCCTACCTGGAAGATCTAAGTTGTAGGTGACAGCCCTAGCTGGTCCATGACTCAAAGGATTTTAGGATCTTGACCCACTAGAAGATTGTACGCTACAATCTTCCGAATTGATGGTGAGGGCTATCAATTCGAACAAAATAGTGGGATCGATAATTAATTAAAGTCCTAATTATATCATCAACCTTTTCAAATCAATCAAATAAGTCAAAATTGAGTTTTGGACTAAATTGCATATGTTTCCTTTTGTAGTACAAATGACAACAAACAACAATCACTTTTCGTTGCGATCGGTTCTTGAGAAGGACAAGCTGAATGGGACTAACTTCCATGATTGGTTTAGGACATTGAGAATTGTTCTCACTCAAGAACAAAAGCTCTATGTGCTGGATACTCCAGTTCCAGATGACCTGCTCCTACCACACCAAAGGCAGAAAGGGATGCTTATATGAAGCATTCTGATGATGACATTGATGCAAAGTGCTTGATGTTGTGCTCCATGAACCACGAGTTGTAGAGATAATATGAGAACATGGGTGTCATTGAGATGATTCAGTATCTCAAGAACATGTATGAAGATCAAGCATGGCAAGAGAGATATGATGTTTCCAGCTTGCTGTTCAAGTGCATCATGACAGATGGAGATCAGTTGGTCCTCACACGCTCAAAATGATTGGGTATGTGGAGAACCTGACAAGACTGGGATTTCCCCTGAGCCAAGAGTTGGCTACTGACGTGATACTGCAATCGTTGCCAGAATCCTACAATCAGTTTGTGATGAACTACAACATGAACAACTTTGACAAGCCGTTGATAGAGTTGTTGGACATGTTGAGGACAGTCGAGACATAGATGAAGAAGGACAAGCCTAAGTCTGTGATGATGATCAGCAACAAGAAAGGCAAGTCCAAGCACAAGGGCAAAGGCAAGGCTAAGACAGGTTCTGATGCTAGCCAGCAACCCAAGTCATCTTCAACTCTCAAGGCCAAGGGAGGCATGACCAAGAGAGGCAATTGCCACCATTGTCAAAAGCCAGGACATTGGAAAAGGAATTGTCCACTCTATCTAGAAGAACAAAAGAAGAAGGAGGCGAAAAATGTCTCCACTTGTAGGTGTCATGAAATAAACTTGTAACATTTTGAGGTATATGATACCAAGATATAAAATGTAAAGCACTCAATAAATGGGGCAAGTGTTGCCTCCATAGATAGGAGTAGTTTAGTTTATTTTCAGACTTGAAGGCATGTAATAGAGTTATGAACTGCTATTTCATATTTGACAATTGATACAAACACATTATTTTTTGCATATTGTATGACAATGATGGCAATTAATAAAGTTGATGTTTCAATATTTGTGGAAATGCCTTGTATATCTTGTGGTACTTGGTATGCATAAGACAAAATGATACCTAAAAGTTATTGATAACTCAAACAATCAAATTAGCATAAATCATGAGAAATTCATTTCTAGTTTCCATGTGATGGATAAATCTAGACTCTTTTGGTTAGATAACCAGTAACAGACATGAATCTCTTAGACATGATTAATCAATCTTCACTAGTGGTAGTGGGAGATTGATTATCCTATTAGGTATAATACATGTGATGTATTTACATACCTATTAGAGTTAATGCTAGTACTTCAAATAGTGTTTAGAGAAATACCAATATGAATATCTTGAAGTGTTCAAGAATATCATAGATAAAGTGTGAATTTGGTAAAGTGCTAATTCTTGATGAGATCAATGAATAAAATACTTGAACCAAATGTTTGAGATCCTTATGAGTGATTATGATAGTGTATCATAGTGAGCTCATGATTAATGCATGGTGATGTCTAAATCAACAAGGAGTCATACTCTAAGGAGTTGAGGATGATTATCAAATAACTAATTTCTTCTTAAATAAAGAATACCCCACACTAATAAAGGACATTAAGAATCACAAGGAGTTGTGAGTTCTTATATACGTGATAGATACACCTCAATTATCTATGTGATGAGTTGGTCGTGTGATGAATCAACTATCTAGATGAATGTGAGGAACCCGATTTTGAGTTATGGTTTATGACCATTACATCCTAAATGACTTCCATGTAAACCATAAGGTATGACCTTGATGGTAGCACCCATTGGGATGATACCCATACGTGTGAATGAGTCTTAAGTGTTAAGACACATGGACAATATTTTGAGAAGGATGATTCTTGTTGATTGTAGCTTAATGACTAAGAGGTTTGGCATACAGATACTAAAACTGCATTCCTATGAGGAATAAAAACAAGGATGTGTACATTACACAACCTATAAGGTTTATGAATCCATTAATGCAAATGAAGTCTATAAGTTACAATGGATTAATTAATGTGATTGATTAAGTACAAGCAACTCAGAGCTGGATCTTTACTTTGATGATATAGTCAAAGGGTTTGACTGATATGTCAAAGATAAAGAGAGATCTATGATTTAGTGGGAGCATAATTCACATTCCACATGTTGATGTGAAATGAGATGTTCTAAGAATGGAAATCCAAAGTGGAAATTATCTTTAGGGAAGATAGAGACATTTCTTATGTGATAGGAATAGAGATCTATAAAGATAGTTCTAAAAAACAACTTGACTTGAAAAGAGAGAACATACATTGGCAATCTATACTGAAGGGTTTAGTGTGCATAGATTCAGTGGGAGAAAACTTGTCCATGTTACATGGAGTTGGTATCCCAAGGCCAAGTGTCCAATTCTTATGAAGAATGGGAACACTGAGAATAGATATGGATCTATCATGTCTGTAATCATCCTATTATCTTGCATGTATAGACATAGAAAAATAAAATGCATTCATCTTGTATGTAGGACATGACAATATGGTATGCTCATCCTGATAACTCGTATGTGGGACATGACGAGTGGATGTTTGTCTAGTTCCAATAAGGGTTACTAGAATACCACCGAGCTTGATAAGTACTTGAGAAGTACTAGTTCTATGGAAATAAGGAAGGGTTCAATGTAAAGAATTACACTGATGTGAACTTCCAAAAAGGATAGAAAATTAATCGCAAAATATATATGGGATATATAAAAGTGAATATTTGTTGATAAATGGAAACGTTCCAATAAAGTCATTTAAAGGGAAAATCTGAATATCTGTGTGTTTGAGAACATTAGTGGATACTATATGGATCTAGAACTTCATAAAGATGAACTTATAACTATTCCGGTCATTGATGACAAGTTAGGAGTACTTGGTCATGTAATGTAGCTAAAGGTTAGCAAAGGAATACTAGATCACATATTATGACAACTCCATCTCATGTGTGTGACGTACAATGAAGAGATGAGAGACATGCAACTAATACCGACTTTGGCAAGGTGTTGCCATAGCTCACTATGTCAACACTAGAGCACAGTAACATGTGCGACATGTTTGAAGATCACTATGAATATGATTCAAGGGTGATTGGCTGACAGTGTAAGTGGGAGTCTGTTGGTATGTATGCCCTGAGAGCCAATCATGGGATGATTGGTGGGATACATCAAGATTGATTTGAAAAAGATCAAAGGGAAGCTTCTAATTCTTTCTAGTTCAGTCATATGAGATAATGATAGAACAGATTGAATGTCTAGAGAATGACAGTACTCAATGACGTATGCCTTCAGGTTCAGGACCTACACGATGAGATCATACGGATGCAAAGAGTTTGTACATTCTTAATATGTCCCTGTTCGGATGTCATTGTGGAAGGTAGATAGACAGTAATGACACACAAGACTAGATTGTGGTGTTGGTTGATGACAGAATCTCATTAGTCATGATATGGAGATATCAAACCAAGCACATAATTACTTGTTAGAGAACAAGCGTACCGAACAGACCCACTATGAGTTTGACACATGAAACTATGACATGGTAGTCACAGTCAATTCTCACAGTGATGGTGGTGAGTGTGATTCTTTGACCTAAAATCACTACACTCAACACATGTCATTGGATACACTTTGACATCATCAAACACAGTCCTGAAACATGGGTTGTTATAAAGGTGATGATTGGGTGGCTTTGACACATGAGGTTTTTGAGGGGTGAGTGATAGATATGGGATTTGTCCCTCCTGAGGAAGTTTGATGTCCATGGCCACTTGATGAGTAGGATTGAGATAGGCGTGTGCACGCATGTGAGAATCAGTATGTGATATTGATTTCATACATATCTCATACAATCTACTCTGAGATCAAGAAAGTGAATGAACATTGACAGGATGACTGTTCCATGCCTTGAGTTCATTCGGGATATCAGAGACAAAGGAATTATACATTCGTTGTAACACCATTCATGGATTGTAGGATTGAAAGTTGTTCTCCAACTTTCTATTTCACTTGGGTAGCACCGATGTGCGACTAGGCACCACTCTTTGCTTGTGAAATCATAAGTGTTATGGACTTTCACTGCCAACGTGAAATGGACCTACAGGGTCACACACAAAGGATTTAACCTGGAAGAGGAGTTTATCCACAAATGACGTTTAGATTGATTACTAAAGGAGTTTAGTAGTTCAATTAAACACTCAATTAATTGTTAGCTCAAAATCATAGAGTTCAAGGTGTTGGACCAGATGATTAAGAGTATCAAATTGATTGAAACTACAATTTGACTTATTTGCACAGTCTGCTGCTCCAACCGATCGGCTATAGGGTTGAACTGATCGGCTCAGGTTGATGAACTGATCGGCTCTACTGGTGAGACGATCGACTCATGTGTCATGAGACGATCAACTCAATTGTTGAACTGGTCGATTCGTGGACCAACCAAGATCATTTGGAAAGTTAGAAGACTATTTTGTAAATATAATTTGTTTCACTTGTAAAAATTTGATTTGAACAAGGATTAATATTTGATTAATCGGAAACAAATATGAAAGTCAATTTGAGTTGGACTAGGACCACGAACCAATCGGCTCAGAAGTGAACTGATTGGCTCAGAAGCCCCAACCGATCGGTTGAGGTGTGAACTGATCGGTTCAACTCCCCAACCGACTGTTTCATGTATGAAACGATCGGTTCAGATGGCGAGTTGGTTGTTTTTTGTGGAAAATCTCAAATCCTTCTACTCTTAGACATGAATCTCTTAGACATGATTAATCAATCTTCACTAGTGGTAGTGGGAGATTGATTATCCTATTAGGTATAATACATGTGATGTATTTAATACATATTAGAGTTAATGCTAGTACTTCAAATAGTGTTTAGAGAAATACCAATATGAATATCTTGTAGTGTTCAATAATATCATAAATGAAGTGCGAATTTGGTAAAGTGCTAATTCTTGATAAGATCAATGAATATAATACTTGAACCAAATGTTTGAGATCCTTATGAGTGATTATGATAGTGTATCATAGTGAGCTCGTGATTAAGGCATGGTGATGTCTAAATCAACAAGGAGTCATACTCTAAGGAGTTAGAGGATGATTATCAAACAACTAATTTCTTCTTAAATAAAGAATACCCCACACTAATAAAGGTCATTAAGAATCACAAGGAGTTGTGAGTTTTTATATCCTTGACAGATACACCTCAATTATCTATGTGATGAGTTGGTCATGTGATGAATCAACTATCTAGATGAATGTGAGGAACCCGATTTGGAGTTATGGTTTATGAACATTACATCCTAAATGACTTCCATGTAAACCATAAGGTATGACCTTGATGGTAGCACCCATTGGGATGAAACCCATAAGTGCAAATGAGTATTAAGTGTTAAGACACATGGACAACATTTTGAGAAGGATGATGCTTGTTTATTGCAACTTAATGACTAAGAGGTTTGGCATATGGATACTAAATCTGCATTCCTATGAGGAATAAAAACAAGGATGTGTACGTGACACAACCTATAAGGTTTATGAATCCATTAATGCAAATGAAGTCTATAAGTTACAATGGATTAATCAATGTGATTGATTAAGTACAAGCAACTCAAAGTTGGATCTTTACTTTGATGATATAGTCAAAGGGTTTGACTGATATGTCAAAGATAAAGAGAGATCTGTGATTTAGTGGGAGCATAATTCACATTCCACATGTTGATGTGAAATGAGATGTTCTAAGAATGGAAATCCAAAGTGGAAATTATCTTTAGGGAAGATAGAGACATTTCCTATGTGATAGGAATAGAGATCTATAGAGATAGTTCTCGAAAACCTCTTGACCTGAAAAGATAGAGCATACATTGGCAATCTATATTGAAGTGTTCAGTGTGCATAAATTCAGTGGGAGAAAACTTGTCCATGTTACATGGAGTTGGTATCCCAAGGCCAAGTGTCCAATTCTTATGAAGAATGGGAACACTAAGAATAGATATGGATCTATCATGTATGTAATCATCCCATTATCTTGCATGTATAGACATAGCAAAATAAAATGCATTCATCTTGTATGTAGGACATGACAATATGATATGCTCATCCTGATAACTCGTATGTGGGACATGACGAGTGGATGTCTGTCTAGTTCCATTAAGGGTTACTGGAATACCAAAGAACTTGATAAGTACTTGAGAAGTACTAGTTCTATGGAAATAAGGAAGGGTTCACTGTAAAGAGTTACACTGATGTGAACTTCCGAAAAGGGCAGAAAATTAATCGCAAAATATATATGGGATATATAAAAGTGAATATTTGTTGATAAATGGAAATGTTCCAATAAAGTCATTTAAAGGGAAAAGTTGAATATCCGTGTGTTAGAGAACATTAGTGGATACTATATAGATCTAGAAGTTCATAAAGATGAACTTATAACTATTCCAAATACCCAACACATCCAATAGACAATTTCTTCCTCAAATTGACTCTGGATACTATACAAGGGATCTAAAATGAATTATTAAAGTTACACCTAAAATTTGAGCAAATTTGAAGTTACTAATAAAATAGTAAAATTCTTATACTATACTAATAAAATTCGGTCTGAACAGTATAGTAGACTGAATATTCACTGACAAAAAATAGCTGGCAAACGAATCCATTATTCAACCAAATTTTTTTGAAAATATTGTAAGACCATTGTATAGGAGTTATCTTGTATACATCAAATTTTCATAACAATTCAAGTTACCAGTAAAATAATAAAAATTATATATTTTACTTATATATTTATCAAATGTATTTTCTTCAAAAAAACTTATTAAAATTTTATCAAAAATAGTACATCGAGCTTCAACATGCTAAAATATTATATATTAGGAGTTCTATTAAAATCTTACATATTTGTTACTATTTATCTGAACATGGTCATGCATAAAATAGATATTAGATCACATTAAACATATAAAATTAAACTTAGGATCTTATAACCCTGAATTACCCATTAAGTAGGGGATCAATCATTACAATCTCTCCCCCTTAAAAAATTTCATCCTCTAAACATACAAATATAAGGAGAAAAGTACATTTCTATTTCTTTACATTGAGTTTTTACCGCTAATCTGAACATTGTGTTTTACACTAATTTAAAATCATCTTGTAATACGTCATTAAATGTCAAAAATAATATATAAGTTCCATGATCAATTGCTAATAATGAGCTCTCTTTTATCTTGGTTTATGTTCTTGATGTATATCCTTTGCATGTATCTTTCTCTATATTGTATCAACTTATATAATTATTTATCTATGATAATTCTATAGCACAACAAAAAATACTAAATAGTGTACTTTGATATACTGGCATCTTGACTTGAAGACCCCAAATGCCATAAGGTCATAATAGCCACAATTCTACTATATTGAGCTAAATTTATGATAATTTAATATTTAGATCATGATCAACTATCTTTCTACTTTGTATCATGTGCTCATGTACAATCAAATAATACAAACAAAGTTTACCTTCTTAGAACACATTTTTCAAGTTAAATGTCTAGAAAATATGAAATTCACTGGAAATAACTTATTTCTTTGATTCACTTCTTATCGGTATTTACTTGTATCTTCTTTTTTATCCTTTTTGCTAATGATATTACGCCAAGATGATTCCCAATAAGTGATCAAATACTTAAAGTTTCGTATGGACTTCCTTCTATTCTTGACATTTATCTAAGTTACAACTCTTATATTTCAAACTCATTCACCATTTTTTTTTAATTCTCCCCATATCATTTATTCACTATTTCATTTGGAATCATTATATCTTGAGTTACTTGTTAGTAGTAATTCACCTTGTATTTTCTTCTTTAGTTTCCTCATATAACTTTTTTTGGTTATTCTTTCTCTTAAGATTCGTCTATGTCTTACTTTTGACTTATACTTGAATCTTCTCTTCTTGGTACCTTATTGTCTCCAATCATTCCTTTAGAGCATCATGAATTACATTGTATTACTAATACTTTTAATTTAGATATGTCTCTAATGTTTAAGCTTTACTATGAATGTTTCCTTATATTAGGTTTGTAATAAAAATAATCTTTTTCTTGTGGAAATGTTTAGAGTTCTCATGTGTTTCCAAGATCCCAAATATGAGAATACATTCATATGAGAAACAACACAAGCATATCAAAAATTTACATCAGACAATTTATTGACAATTAATCCTCTGATGAATATGAAATTCCACATTAGTATGTTTTCTCCTCATACGCTATGTGGCCCAACAATCTATATACTCATTTTCTTCCTCTTATCATGGCACAAAAAATAATTATTAGTGTTCTACTTATTATAAACTCATAGATTACTTTGCTTCATTCTTATCTTTTTCCCATTTCCAAAACCCTCTTACTTGCATATAGTTTCATGTTCAGTGGCAATTCCTTCTTATTTTACTTTCACATAAAAATATATAGATGAGAAACTGATATTAAGTATTTAGATATCTATTATTCATGCATTCACTCAACACTTTTTTCTTAGAAAACATAATATTCGTGTCTTATCTGGGACTTATCATTTCTTACCAAAAAATAACTATAAAACATTTTCTTTCTCCTCATATTTTGCTTATTATTATTTAAATATGTTTATGACAAGGATATTATTAGTGGATTGTTTGTCATCATTTCATTTATGTACACCATTTCATCTAAAATAAGCCTTCACTAGTCACTTATTTTCAATTTGCATAGACATATCTATGAAACTTTATAATTGCTTTACCTATATAGTTACCACTATTCACATGGCTCAAAATTTTGAGTCGATACCTTTCTATTTAATTTCACCTTATCAACTTAGTGCATGGAATTCACTTCATTTCGATTTATATCAATCATCTAATAGAAACACATTCATCTTGATATTAATATGAGTTCATATCCATGTGACTTATTCACTTGCTGGTCATGGTCTTTGTCATTCTTAGATTTGGCCAATCACAAGAAACTAGTCAAGCATATCAATGCAAAATTAACCCATTACACAATAAGAACATCTACATAAAATGGAAAATACATGTTATTTTATCTTGGGATGTATGTTTTCATATACTCCTCTTATCATGCAATCTTTTCTCCTTTAACCATGATCATTGTTTTTCCTTATTTTTTATTTCATCTTAATTTATCATCTTATCATCATATCTTATTGACTCATCACTTTTGGTAAATTTATCTTTACTTCTATCCTTCTGAGACTTATTCCTCTTTAACGAAATTTATAATAATAACATGTTTCTCTTTTCAACTTATGTTGCCTAAATTAAAGAATGTATAATTGTGTGTCTTTATTGTGGAACTCACACTGCATTCTCTCGAGCACCACACACTGCCCAAGACGCCGCCATAGGGGTGGATATTTGGTGGCTATTGTATGGCTAATTCGTGCAATTCCTCTCACGATGCTCCCCATATACGAAGAGTGCTGGATAACTGGTATAGATGGGGAGGTGGGACTCCCTTCTCATCTCGGTTCTACTCCCACGTTCTCATAGCCACGACCATGCATTTCATCGCCACGTTAGTCAATCCAGTAACTGAAGCAAGAATCATGTCCATTAGCTCCTCATGCATGGCTAAGATGGAGAATAGATAACCATGAATATGAGCACTTGTGTTCCTCACATCCGAATCACTTAATGGCTAGATAAGGGCTTCACTTCCCACTCAAACTAGCTAGTTGCACGACATTAAAATCTTAGCCTAGTTTAATACATCCAAAACTATACTCCTCAACTATTATATATCCTATTATTAATTTCTCCAATGTGGCACATATCTAGGTATATGAACCATGATATCAACATAAATCAATAACCAAACATTACCAAAGCACTTATCATTCTTAAGATAACTCAACATTCATGGATTCACTTATGCCATTGGATGATCAAGGACTCCAAAAGTCCACTCCATCACATCCTACACACCTTAAAAGATATTTTGTCCTCGAAATTAAGCCAGAAAACCCACTTTATCACAAGAACTTAAAAGAAGATGGCAACAGTGTTCTGTGCTTTTCATGTTGCAAAGATGGGCAGTACAGTTTGTAGACATTCTGTTGTTCTGATGATATAGTAGTGCTCTGTGCTCTGTGCTTTTACAATACAATTTAGATGATACAATAGTGCTCTGTGCTTTTACAACCTTCTCTTTTCTTCTCTTTTCTGGTTCCTTCTTTAATAGAATCAGTGCATTGTACATATCTTTTCTTCTAATGCATTAAATGGAGCGTGATTTACTAAAAGAGGATAGTAGGCCTCGTGGGGAGAGATGGGTTGGTGGTGGAGGGACTGGGGAGTATTTCCTTAAGAGTTACTTTGCAAAGTACAAAAGTTACCTTTTGAACGCTAGAGTTACTTTTTATATTGTCACAATTACTTTTAGTGTTGTCACAGTTACTCATTGTGCTCCTATCTAACCTTCTCAGCTTCTGGGATGTTCAAGATTCTAAAGGCCTTCTCTAGTTCAGTTAACCACAAGTCGGCATCTGCGGGATCAGCTGTTCCAAAATACTCCGTAGCTCCAACTCGGCAAAGTCATTCAAACGTCTTGCCGATTCCTTGTCCTTCAGGCTGGGTAGGTGCCCTAGGTGCAGACATATGTATCCTGTCAGTTATATGTGTCATGGCAGTCATAAACTGCCGAAACATGGTCTAGACGGCTGGGTTCCCCATGTCAGTTGGATTGAACTGGGGTGGTTCAGGCACATGTTGCTCTATCTCGGGGTTTCTTGCACCTTCTGTGGGTGCAGCAACACTACTCTCTGCAACATATTCCTCATGTGGTCTAGACATCCTTAGTCTTATCTTCTTCTCCTGAGGAGCAGAAGACACTATCAAACATACTGGAAGGCACTAAAACGGACTCAACATCCTAAGTCCTATGTCTCTGTAGAATCAGTGAACCTAGAGTTCTGATACCACTAAATTGAGACGATCGAATCACGAAAACAAGATTGACGAATACGGAAGCGATTAGCAGCAGAATTATCAAAAATCACTAAAAATTAAAAACCTTTTTGTAAAGAGATCATCAAACGATAAAAACTCTTTCATAAAGAAACATGATAAGTTGTTTACAAAGTGATCCATCATAACATCTTTGTGATAAACACATCTCGAGAATTACAACATCCATCACCTTGTTACTGTACAAGGTAAGATACAAAAATCTCGAGGAATCATGCCAAAATCTCAGATATACTGACTCCTAGGACCTGAGAGTACAGAGACGACACAGGACATACTAACTACACAACTTGACAGTCAGTGTCTCCACCTGAGGATCACTACTGTCCCTGAGACTGCTGCTGCTGTTGCTCACCCACTGATGGGTTCCTTCGTCCTCGGCGTCTACCTAAAAAGGTCGAATCCCACATGGGTGAGACAATTGAATAATTGTCCCAGCGAGAGTTATAACTCTCCGCCAGAAGCTTTGTTATTGCAATAATGGAATAACAGAAAGCAGTAGAATTATAAACATTCAACGGCAGGTAACATTATGTAAACTAAGTGAAGCAGCATCCTTATAAGTAATCATTTCAATTATAACTTAATTGAATGACAAGACACATATCAATAAGGAATATGAAGAACATGTATACTAGTTACTTAACTAGAGCACTATGAACAATGTAACATCAATCATTGTTTCTCGTAGTTCAACCTAAGCAAACATGCTATGCGGCTGATTACATTTTACAAACATATTTATGCCCTGAGGAGATGAGTTACACCTCTCATACTCCAACCGACCATCATTAGATCACAATCGGTACCATACCTAGGTCATCAGGAGAGCCAGATTCCTATGACCTCATCACTCCTCAGTCAGTATGAGGATCATCATGCAGGACATCTCGTGTCTCTATTATAATAGCTTTCCAGGGTATTCTAGCAACTTCACTATTTTAGAGCTACAATGGCGTTCTGTACTCTCTTTGCCATCGAGGGATTTCTTGTTTATCTCTCATCGATGCGGCATTAACAACATCATCGGGAGATTAGTGATACATCATCCTGACATAAACATATAATGAAGGATTGAGAGATTAATGATATATCTCCTATCAAATCCAACATTAGGACATAAGGATATTCGCGTCCATAACACCCACATACTCAAAAGTATGTGCTCCAGGAATTCCCTTGGGAAAACCTATTTCACCATCATGTAGTTTCTGACAATGATGGATCTATGGTCAGGGATTTACTTGATATCATTATACTTGATTATTTAAGTACATTATGACATTATTTATCATCAAGCATGATTTCAAACATAAAGCAATTAAAACAAATGCCATAAAGAAAGAGTACTATTTGTATCAAGATTACATCACATACTTTCAACATTGAGATATCAATCCCTAACCATCTCATCATTGTGATTCAGGAATATGGGTATTCAAATCCTTGAATCATCATAACACTTATTACCGAGTAACATCTTATCATCCAGTCATTTTAACAGTATGATTGTTGATTATAACAATACATATGTTTCTCATGGCTCATTCAACCTATTAAGCTCATGTGTTACCACTCACCAGGTAACATAGCATATCATTATACTTGAAGCATGTAAAATGTTTTCAATGTATATAACATCATAACCCTTACCTGTATATGATTACCTCTTTATGAAAACCTACACAGTTAACATTTATTATGCACATAGTAACTATAACGGCACATTACAAGTTCTTTTCAAATTATATATAGGATACCACGGCTGTGCTATCTTGCACAGTCGTGCAAGAGTAAACCACCACGGCTGGTTTCTAGGGTTAGGATTCTCATTCAATCTAATTAGAGTTATTCAACCCTTAGCTTGATTAGGAATAGTGATTCCTTATCTCATACTTCAAACATAGAGTTTCATGCTTAAAAGCATAACTCAGAATTAGGGTTTATTTGTTCATATCACCACATTACCCTAGATTAGGGTTTACTATTCTTGTTACATCACAGTACCCTAGATTAGGGTTTACTATTCACATTGTAGTGAATTGAGGTCATTTCATTATTATATATATAGATTACTCTCATTCATGTCCTTATTAAGATTAAGATTCATTAATCACCATGGTTAGGGTTTCCATGATCTCACAATGAAGGATCATACCCTAATTATGTGCATTCATATATGTTGGTAGCATATTACTTGATTCTCATTCATATTAGGGAGTCTTCTCTCTCCTCTTATCATTAGATGATGTTTACATCTCTTATGATTAGATTAGGTCAAACCAACCTTGATAACATAAGTCAAGTCATCACTAATATGGTCATTAGGGTTTGTTTGATCAAGGGGTGTTGACTTCTTAAATCCATCAAAGGTACTTTGGTAATGTTCACCATTAACCATAACATGCATCAACCAACTAATTACTTTTTCCCTTAATCACTTTAGGTATCATTAGGTTTTAGATTAATCAACCATTAAACCATCTTAGCCTTTAAAGCATTAAGCAATCTTGACCTTAAAAGACCCCAAACGGTTTTGTACTTTCAACCTACAAACGGTCTTGAAACCGCATGGAATGGTTGACCGTTTGGTACCTTTGACTTTCAAGACCGCATGAACAAATACATTATCAAAACCGTTTTCCCAAAGGTGAGGTGAAGACCGTTTGGTCACGTTGACCGTTTGGCCAAGTTTGACTTTGAAATCGTTTGGGCAAATCGTTCTTGAAACCGCATGGTCACCAATTGGTCTTGAAACCACATGACACCAAACAGTTTTGAAACCGTTTGGCCCCAAACGGTCTTGAGACCATTTGGTCCAAACACCTCAAAACCGCATGGACCAAAAAGTGTATCAACCCTTCCTATTGCTTTAGGGTTTTCAATGTTGAACCCCTCAATCAACCATGCACTTGTTAACCACTTATAAATTGGGCTAATTAGGTCAATCCTATACTGACTTGACCCTCAATTGATCCTCAATTAGTCACCAATTAGGGTTTGGATTGATTGGATTAGGGTTTGGAATCGATCATCCTTCAACATGTATCAACATGAGCCTAATTGATGTTGAACCCATTGAACCATCACTCAATTGGGTCATGACCTGACCCCAAAAGGTCTTGGGATCGTTTGGACATCCTCCAAATGGTCTTAAGACCGTTTTCGCAAGTCCTCATCAAAAACTAACTCAATCAATTAAGGTTTGAACCATAGATTTGATCATTAGGTCACTAATCGATTATATTTCAACTTATTGGCTCTCAATCTTCAATCACCTAACCATAGTCAACCGTAGACCTCCAAACAGTCTTGAGTGACCTCCAAAAGGTTTTGAAACTGTTTGGACATCCTCCAAACGGTCTTGAAGACCGTTTGCCCATGATGTCATCAAAAACTAAGACATCCACTCAAGGGTTGAACCCTAATTTAGCCCACAAAATCAACACTTGATTACTCAACAACTTGATATGATTGGACCTTCAATTGATCAACCCTACTTAACCCTAGACCTCCAAACGGTCTTGGGTTGTTACCAAACGGTCTTGAGACCGTTTGGGTGATCCCCAAACAGTTTTGAAACCGTTTGGGCCACTCAACCCAAACTTCAACATGATTGCATCATTGAAATAAGCAATGGACCCGATTTGGTTTTAGGTGACTAAAGTGCCTTCAATTGGTGATTTACTTGGGATTAGTTAATGATTCTTGGTGGGTGATTAGTCCATAATATATACAACAGCTCTACAAATGGTCAACTCCTGGTCAACACATCCAAATGGTCTTGGGAGACCGTTTTCTCCAAACGGTCTTGTGAAATCGTTTGCCACCAAACGGTTTTGAAACCGTTTGCTTCCAAACAGTTTTGCAAACCATTTTGGCAAAAGGTGGAGACCGTTTGATAAAGTAGGATTAGGATGAAGCTTTGGAATTAATGCCACCTTCTTCTACCTCAAGAGCATGGTCTGTTCTTCACGGTTTTGGTTGCAAGAACACTTAGAAGTGTGAAAGGAAGGAGAACAAGCAACTTTCTCTTAGAAAGAAGATGTATAAACAAAGCTTTAAGGTTTAGAGTTATAAAACCCGCCTTAGAATCTGATATAGAGCTCCAAGATCCGTATCTTTAATGGTGGTTTGAGCTCCAGAGGCCGTCCAAGTTTTCTTCAAGAATAGGATGGAGAAGATGGCTAGAAAGAAGAGTTGTGTAAGGAAAACTAGAAAACCAACCTTGTAATGGGATTTACTTCATGAATCCGAGCTAGATGGTGATCAAAGCTTACCTAGATGAACTTGGTCGTCCTCCTCTGCTCCTGAGTTCCTCCTTAGTTGGTCCAAACAAGAAGATGAGAAGAGGAAATGAAGGGAAACGATCCCTCTCTTGTAAAAAGGATGTGTTATATACTTTGGGTATATTTCCAAGGCAATGACAATTATCTCTTCTTCTTTACATCTATATCCTCCACGCCCTTCTCCACTTCCTTGCCATGTTCCTCCATTCTCTTCACATGCAACCCCTCTCTCAACCAAGGTTTAGAGGAAAAGAAGTCAAACACCTTATTAAGTTGCACATATAAAAAAAGTCATTTTGCATACATCTTGATTATTTTCTTATAAGGATTTTCTTTCTTATTTGATTACTCAAATGAGGCACCCCCCCCCTCATTTTGTTTACTCTAATTGATGCCAAGATGCATGAGAGATACTCTAGAGGGTATATTTTACATGTTGTAACCTATGTTTTGGGTAAATTGCATTTTACACCAAAACTAGGTTTTAAAGCACAAGGATTGCTCTACAAGCTATATCTTGGCGCCCAAGCTTGGAGAATCCATATCACTACATCATATTCATTCTTATGATGTCTTAATATCAGAGGAACATCTTAACATGTGCAATTTGCAAGTTAACCCCTCTAATTGGGTAATTTGCACATAAGTCCATATTTAACAAAACAATATTACAACATTGTTCAAAAGGGACAGAAATGGAAATATATGTTCCTCAGGAGCTTTAATTACATATCAAAGGATAATCACAAGCATCTAATCACATGTCTTAAGCAAAACACCTAATGTTAGCTCATAACCCAGGCCAAGGATGTTACAAATTATCCACCCCTTACAAGGATTTTGTCCTCGAAACCAACAAAACAAATTAACAGAACATATTAAGAGAAAAGAGCAGGGTATTTCCTTCTCATTTCTTCCTCTAGTTCCCATGTGGCTTCTTCAACACCACGATGATTCCAGAGAACTTTCACAAGACTTATGTCTTTCCTTTTCAACTTTTTAATTCTTTTATCAAGGATCGATACATGTCCTTCTTCATAAGATATATCATCATTCAATTCTACATCCATAGGTTGCAGAACTGATTCTGTGTCAAGATGACATTTCCTCAGCATGGAAATGTGAAACACAGGGTGTAACCTATGTAACTCTGGTGGTAACTCTAGCTTATAGGCTACTTTTCCAATCCGTTCAATGATTGGATAAGGCCCCATAAACCTTGGAGCTAATTTCCCTTTTCTTCCAAATCGAAGGACTCCTTTCCAAGGTGAGACTTTGAGATACACTCTGTCTCCAACTTGGAACTCTAAGGGTCTACGACGTTTATCAACGTAAGATTTCTACCTATCTTGTGCAATCTTTATCTGTTGTTGTATTAATTTAATCTTCTCTGTGGTTTGCTGCACAAGATCAGGACCTAACAGTTGATATTCACCAGTTTCATACCAGCATAGGGGTGATCTACAACGTCTACCATACAAAGCTTCATAAGGTGCCATATTAATGCTATGTTGATAGCTATTGTTGTAGACAAACTCTATCAAGCTTAGGTGCAGATTCCAACTCCCTGTAAACTGAAGAACACATGCTCTAAGAAAGTCTTCCAAGGTTTGTATATCCTTAATTCATTGGCCACAAAAATAAGTTTTCCTTAAGTAGAAAATTCCTTCTTAGCAATACCACATAATTCGTTAATAATGTATTCACATTATATTCTTATTTTCTATTATTGGTATTTTCTCTTTTGTTTTCTTCATTGGGACTCCTTGGATCCCAAGAAAATGAAATATTTCGAAATTCCTTTTAAGGATACTTATTATCCTTCTAGGTGCATCTATATTCATTATTTCACATTATCTTGTTTATTTCTTATTAAAATATCTCTTTTTGAGGATTTTTCTTTATCTTTCTTTTTATTTTCCTCATTGGCATTCCTTTTAATATTATAAACCACATGGATACGAAAATCCACCAAGGATAACTCAATTATGCCTCTTTCCACTTATTTTCACATTTTATCATTGTTTTCAATTTCTTTCTTAATAAAGAAATACTTAATTGATTGTTTCTTTTCTTTTTGCATTATCTTTGTAACTTTGGTCTCCTTGGAACCCAAGGAACCCAATAGGCACGAAATCCACCTTTGGATTAATTTCTTTTGCCTTCTAGAGGTTTCTACATTTTTCTTTTCTCCATTTCTTATTACTAATGGAGTTCCTTTTGTTTTTTCCTTGTTATTGGGCCCAACAGCCAATAAAGACCACAAAAGAATCATCAAGGCTATTGTAAACGAAATCCATTTATTCAAGACAAATTAAATAATTATTTGTTCCAATATCTTTAATATGAGAAATCACATTTCTCACCAAATGAACCCAAAAAATTGGGGTTGTAACAGGTGTGCTCACCTAGTATCGCCCGACACACCTAGGAACTCAGGGTACTAGCTCCTTTTTGCTCACGAAGTTAGCTCTCCACGGGTTTTGACTTGTCCCATCGAAGTCTTGTAGCTGCTATTTATAGGTGATGGCTGGTAAGGGTCGCAGTCCTCATTGGGCCACGTGTCCTCTGTCTGCTTCGTCCACCTAGCTTTGGGGAAGGCCGACAGATCTATCGCCTGATACATCTTGATGAAGGTCATGTGTACCTCCTAATATTCTAAATCATATTTTCATCATATCATGCATATTAGGTCAATTCTAGGGTAAACATCTCAGTTAGAGGGTAACTATGATAGGTAATGGTTCTAATTAGGGAGATAAAATTAAAATAGTCAAAATCTAACTACTATAATGGCTCTAATACCATCTTGTAAGGAGTGATACCCGAGAAGGGATCCACTCCCTACTTAATTGAGAATAAATTCATCTATCCAAACATACTTACAAGCATGCTTGAATAGACATAAATTTTTGAATTCTCAAATGATGATATACAAGATAACCAAAGTTGCATCGGAATAAAATTTCATGACTATATTCAATTTTATAGAAGTAATCATCATTTCCCATAAAGGATTTACATGAAAACTACAACATAAGGATATAAGTAGAGGGATATCCATCTATCTCAACTCTATATCCCCAAGATCTCCACCTAGTAGGTTCATGTTGCCAAGTCCAATCTTTCAAGTCCTACACCTGGGGTTGGAAGCATACCCCAACAAAAGGAGAAAAGTAGATGATATCAAGATAAAGGCTGGTATGTGCATATTAAATATGGACTGAGCAATATAGGGAATAAAGTGTTGGCATGTATGCCTCAAGAGCCAATCATATGATGCTTGTAATGACATAAACTTGTAAATGATTTGATTAATAATAAAGACATGCTTCCAATTTATTCTGCTTTATTCAGTTATGAGATAATGAAGTAACATAATAAATGCCCAAAGAATGAATGATACTCAATGAGATATGTCTTTAGGTTTAGGACCTGAACAATGAGATCATATGCATGTGAAGAGTTCATATATGCTTGTTATGTCCCTAGTCAGATGTTATTATGGAAGGATGATAGATAGAAATAACACATAAGACTAGAGTGTGTGTTTGGTTGATGAAAAAATCTCATCAGTCTTTACATAAAAAAATATCATCAGTCATGATATGGTATATCAAACCAAGCACATAGATACTTGTTATAAAATAGTGTATCAGACATACTCACCTTGAGAGTGACACATGGAGACCATTATAATGGTAGTCATAGTTATCTCTCATAGTGTTTGTGGTGATTGTGGTTCTTAGACCTAAAGTCACTACACTCATCACATGTCGTTCGGTGTGCTTTGACATCATCCACTGTGATCTTGAATAAGGGTTGCCATAAAGGTGATGATTACATGCACTGTGAAACATGAGGATGACTGTGAGTGATGTAGATAAGATTTGTCCCTTCTATGGGAGTATGATATCCTGGTGATGAATGCATATTCATCTTAGTTTTAGTCTCCATTTTGGCCTAGTTTTGCACTAAAAGGTCACATATACCCCCTAAATATGCTCATATACAATTTTCCTCAGTTTCAGATGATTATTTAGAGTTTTGATCAAATTCATTCATTTACATTGTAGGATTAAGCATCACGCTATGTGCACCAGTGTAGGAGATGGTGGTCCTTCTATCAATACCCCCCGGGGGGTGAGTTTTTCACATGACCTCGATCGTGACATACAACTGTGACCGCGACACACCACCTCGACCGTGGCACACCACCTTGACCGAGGCACACACTAGCATGATCGTGGCATGTCACCTCAATCGTGACTGTATCCCATGATCGTGACCAGTGTCTCAACTGCGTCTGCAATCGCGACCAGTGTCTCGACCATGACCGCGAAAAAGAAGACCCCTCCGCGACCAGTGTCTCGACCGCGACCGTGACGAAGAAGACCCCACCACGACCACGGTACAAACACCTTGACCGCGGCAATAACCTCGACTGCGACATCTAAGTCAGTGCACTCCATATCTGCACCTATAAATAGAGGACCCCCTCCTTCATTTGAGGCATCTCTTCCACTCCACGAAGACCGACAGGCTGCCACTCTATGCCCAGCTAAGGAAGACGATCTTCGCCACCAAAGACTACCTCTTTGGTGTCCTTACTACTCTGCCATCTACGCCCATCAAGATATATCTCCTAGCCACAAAAGTGGTGGGATTTCAGATCTACAGAACCTTCATCCGCCAGCCATCTACTGCTCCATCTCCTATGAGCAAAATCATGAGAAGAGAAGGAAGAGGGAGAGAGAAGAACATCATCGTCTACCTTAGTGTTCTTCCCCTCCTTGTCTAGATCTGCCCCACCATCGTGTACAAGACTATTTCTCCACCGAGTTGTGGTCATCTTCTTCACCATGACCATGGTAGAATCTTTCCTCACTCTTGTTCTTTTTTTTCTATCATGAGGAGCGAGTAGTCCATTTCACTGGGGTGCAGGGACTAGCCCCGATGCCCGTGCTTACATGTCCATTTTATTACATTCCATGGCTTGTATATAACTTTCCATATCATTGCTAATCATTTAATGCATGCTTTGTGGATTTATCACCTTCCTTAAATGATCTATTATATTCCTTTGTTGTAAGAACTTCAATACTTTGGATTTGAATATTGATTAACTTGGTTGATGCCCGGATGAGAACTTTTGAAGGGATATCTTTAGAGTAGTAAGTGTGTGACATGTGGGTAACAAGACATCGAGCCCATGGAGATGCTTATGCAAACTCTATTTCCTAATGGATGGTTTGCTACTCCATTTGGATAATTTTATCTTGTCTGGATGTGTTTGGGATGTGTTTGCATGTGTAGTGGTGGTGAAACCCGATTCCACCCCAGTGATTCCCATCATTAATCTGAACTTGCTTTTAATCCTACTCTCTTACTTCCCTTGCAATTAGTTTAACTAAAGCCAACCAACTCTTTATTTTAAATATTATTCTTGATTCAACTAGATACGACTAGCAAGATTCTCAAAAACATTGTCCCTTGGGATTAGATCCTTAACTATACTACGATAAGACCCGTCCGCTTGCGGGTGGTATTATATCATAAGGTTTTGGTAAAAACTTAGGGATGTCAGCCCTAAGTGAGTTTGTTAGTGCAAGAAAACCCACATCACCTGGCCACCTGATTAGTTAGACTGAGAAATTCATGGCCATGCACATGTGAGTCAATATGTGATATTGAGCTTACATATATCTCAGACAATCTACTATAGCAAGAAACATAGATTGAATGTTGAAGAGGATGACTTCTCCATGCCTTGAGTTCAATTTGGATATCAGTGACAAAGGAACTATACAAACACTATAACACTGAATACATATTGTAGGTTGAAGTTGTTCTCTAACTTTCCATTTACTTGGGTAGCAATGATCTGTGATGAGGCACAGCTCTTTGCTTGTGATGTCATAAGTAGTTATGGACATTCACTACCAACGTAATATGGAACCTATAGGGTTAAAAACATAGGAACTGACCTAGAAGAGGATTTTTTATCATGAATAATAATTGAATTGAGTGATAAAGTGTTTGGGCATCAAATTCAAGCAACAAATCAACTGACTGGACTCCCATCCAATCGACTCATGTGATGAAATAGCCAATTGGGGTTTCAGGTTGATTGAGTATTGAATTGACTGAGTTCTGAATGAACTGGGGCTCTAATTGACTGGTTCACTTAGTGAACCAATCGAATGTGGATCGTGAGATGACCGGCTCACTTCACAAGACGCTTGATTCATGGTGGAATTTTATTGCATCAAGGATTAGTGATGACGTCATGTCGTGCATTAATTGGATTAGAATTGTCAATTCATATGGGATTGGGAAGCATGAGGAAATGACCAGTTCACTAGGTGAAACAATCGATTCGCATGCCAACTTATCGGTTCACTCAGCAAACTGACCATTTTTCCATTTGCATGTTGTAAAAATTTGAGATTCTGGTCCCTTCCACTCCCACACATACTGGGAACCCTGACCCTAACCCCTCATATAAATAGAGGGGTACTAGGGGCTTATCAGACACATCAATCACCTCCGACAATTGTTTGTCTTCTCTAGTTGTGGTAACTGAGAGAATCCAAACAAGTCCTACCTCATAAAAGGAGGGATAGAAAGGGAGAACAATCGTGGGAGAGCAAGTTGGCGACTAGTACACTAACAGGAGGGACAACTCCTTCCTATCCAATCTAGTAGGATGACAAGAGTTCTAGGCGGTCCGTGTAGACTTCCATAGAGGTAAGATGGCCTTTACCCATCGCTAGGATGGTAACGTCAGCCAACAGTCATGGTGAAATCATGAGTTGATGCAGATGTCGTTCGAGTTTGCTGTCTGTGGTGGAGCTGCAACAAGCCCCACAACAACTAGAAGACAGTTGCACAACTAAAACGATGAGGAGATGTCACTGGACTTTCTCCAGGACCATGTATATCTTCGAAACCATCCTTTCCATTATATAGTTGTTGACACAATCTGCTGGTTTAAAGGGGAATATGGCAGTAATATTTTTGTTTCCGTTGCCTATTTTGTCGCCATATTTCCCTACAGTGGTACCAAAGCCACACCAATCTACTATATTTTGGGATTAATGATATGATCAGATTTATGGTTTTATCGTTTATTAATTACATGCAATCTGAATAATTGTGTCGTATAAAATACCAGGTATAAATCCCAAACTAATATATATATATATATATATATATATATATATATATATATATATATATATATATCTGTGTGTGTGTGTGTGTGTTTGTGTGTGTGTGTGTGCAATTTACACTCGTCACCCTAAAAGTGAGTTTTTATGGTGGATGTGTAGTGTGGTTATGGTAAATAACCCTAATTTGCTATGCATGGTTGTGTGTGGTTGGTTATTCTTGTTTTATCTTGGTTTGCATACCAAGCCTCTATCTTATCTTCCAATTGTAAAAGTATTATCCTTTCCTACCTTTTCTCCCCTCAGATGTAACTTGAGGTTTCTCTATAATCATGTAATAGTTGGATAGTTTAGTTTCTTATTAAGACAAAGAAGAAGACACTCAGACTAGGCCAACCGACCATCTTGAAGACGAGCAGACCAATTGGAGGACCAAGGAGGACGAGCAGAAATGATCGACTGGTGGACCCGAGTGATCGACTGGAGGACCCATAAGATTGTAGACCACATACTAGATGATCGATTTGATGACAAACTGACCAGGTAGGAGGAGAGCCGACCGGTTCAACGGTTGAACTGATCAACCTAGATTGGAAGATGGGAATTTATCAATAGATATTTCCCTAAGACATTTCTGGATGAGAAAATCTCTCAGTTCGAGAGGTTAAGTCAAGGTCCAATGAACATTAGCGAGTACGAGGCTAAGTTCATGGAGTTGTTGCGGTTCTGCCCGCTCATGGAAAACACAGATGAAGAAAGGATAAGACGTTTTGAGAAAGGGTTAAACGCTGAGTTGACTACTCCCGTGTCTGCCCTAGAGAACAGAGAAAGGTTTGCTACCTTTGTGGAGTCTGTTAGAAGGATAGAGAGGTCTGTAACAAAGAAGAGACAGACCCAGAACAAGAGGATGTATTCCCAGTTCCAAGGATCTTCATCAAAAGGTTTCAAGAAACCTAGGTTTTCTGCACCTATGCCACCATCTAGATCCAATACCCAGACACAGTGGACTTCAAATAGGGGTAGAGGACGAAGTCTACCACTAGGAGGAGCTTGCAGTTCAGCATCTATGTCGGTTACAAGACCACCCAGACCACAACAACTGAACAAAAGTTGTTATATATGTGGAAATATGGGACATCTAATGAAAGACTGTAGAGCCAGAGAGGTGAGTGTGACTCAACCTCAGAGGCAGAATCAGTAAGGATCACAAAGGCGACAGTTTCCAGGAAGATCTAGAGGACGTGGACAAGCGTCCCAAGTTGGGTCATCGGCATATAGTCATCAAGCACCGAATCAACCACAGGTGACGGTGAGATTATACGTAATGAATCCACCTGATGCAGTTATCAACCCTCGGGTTGTGGCAGGTCAGATGGAGTTATTATATTCTGATATGCTTACATCCTGCGTTGTATCTGTTTTAATTGATCTGGGTGCTACGCACTCCTTTATCAGTCGAAGAGTGATTCTTGACTGTAATTTGACTATAAGTCATAGAGCAGATAGTTTGTTGTTAGAAACCCCATTAATGGGGTCTACTGTGTTGCAGGAGGTATGTTCTCCCTGCATCCTCTTCTTTTCTGAACATCACATTCAAGTGGATCTTATACCACTTGAGATACATGGATTTGATATAATCCTTGGGATGGATACCTTAGAAAGGTATAAGGTTGTCTTGGATTGTGAATCCAAGCAAGATGTGTTCGTTGATGATAGTAACACATGGATCTTTCAAGGAGAGAGAAAGATTCTACCCACTTGTCTTGTGTCAGCTATGGTTGCTGAGAATTTGATGAGGTGGGGATGTTATGCATTCCTGGCCCATGTGGTAGATACTACCATGGATAGTCCTAACCCTACTGAAGTTCCTATAGTCAGGGAATTTGCATATTATTTCCTGAAGAACTTCCAGGTGTGCCACCGCCTCGGGAAATTGATTTTGAGATCAATTTGATCCTAGACACACAACCTATAGCACAAACACCATATAGGATGGTGCCTGCTGAGATGGCAGAACTCAAGAAACAACTGCAAGAGTTGCTTGAGAAGGGTTTCATCCGACTGAGTACTTCACCTTGGAGTGCTCCAGTGCTCTTTGTTAAAAAGAAAGACGGATCAATGCGGTTGTGCATTGATTATAGATAGTTAAATAAAGTATCAATAAAGAACAATTATCCTCTGCCAAGGATTGATGATCTCTTTGACCAGTTCCATGGTGCAACCGTCTTCTCAAAGATAGATTTGAGGTCAGGATATCACCAACTTCGTATTAAGGATAGTGACATACCAAAGTCTGCCTTTAGGATGAGGTATGGTCACTATGAGTTCACAGTTATGTCGTTTGGACTAACTAATGCACCAGCTACATTCATGGAACTCATGAGTAGAATCTTCCGACCTTTTCTCGATCAGTGTGTTGTTGTCTTTATAGATGACATCCTGATCTATAGTAGAGATGCTCAGTAGCACGAACAACATCTTCGACAGGCTCTAACTTTGCTAAGAGAACACAAGCTATATGCTAAGTTTAGCAAGTGTGAGTTCTGGTTACCAGAAGTATCTTTCCTTGGACACGTGGTATCTGCCTCGGGTATCCGTGTTGACCCTAAAAGGTAGAATCTGTTCTACAATGGGAGCAACCGAAGACACCGACGGAGATCCGTAGTTTCTTAGGGTTGGCAGGATATTACCAGAGGTTCATTAAGAACTTCAGTTCTATAGCCTTACCCTTGACCAAGTTGACCAGGAAGGATGTTCCTTTTGTCTGGAGTGACAAGTGTCAACAATCTTTTCAGTTGTTGAAGGAGAGGTTGACAAGTGCACCAATGCTTGTGTTACCCGAACAAGGAAAAGGATACATAGTTTTTTGTGATGCCTCCAAGAATGGACTTGGATGTGTGTTGATGCAGGATAAACAAGTGATTTCTTTTTCTTCCCGGCAGCTTAAGAAATACAAGGAGAATTATCCGACACACGATCTGGAGCTAGCTGTTGTGGTTCATGCCTTGAAGATCTAGAGACACTATCTTTATGGAGAGACATTCTAGATTTTCACTGATCATAAGAACCTTAAGTACATCTTTTATCAGCATGAGCTTAACATGAGCCAACGTCGCTGGATGGAGTTAATCAAAGACTATGATTGTACAATTGATTACCATCCAGGGAAGGCCAATGTGGTTGCAGATGCTTTGAGTAGGAAATCAGCAACACCAGCTTTAGATAGAGCACAACTGAATTCCTTAGTGTGCTCAAGGAGAGATATGCTTATCTCCTTAAGACAAGACAATGTACAGTTGAAAGTATCATTGTTAGCTGGGTTGTTAGCTGAGATGCATATAAAACCTACTCTGAGAGAGCAGATCAAGGAGGCACAGCAAGTTGATACAACAGTTCAACTGATCAGATTGAAGTATGGTAGCAAGAAACGAGATGGTTTCCATGACTCAGATGATCAAGTAGCCTGTTATCATGGAAGGATGATAGTGCCAGATGTGGATAACTTGAGAAAGTTAGTACTGGAATAATATCATTCTTCGATGTATGATATGCATCCAGGAAGTGCCAAGATGTATCGAAACTTAAAAGATATGTATTGGTGGCCTAGTTTGAAGAAGGACGTTGCTGAGTTTGTTATACGATGTCCTATGTGTCAGCAAGTTAAATCTGAACACCAGAAACCTGCAGGAACAATGCAACCTTTACCTATGTCATAGTAGAAGTGGGATCATGTAACCATGGACTTTGTTGTTGGCCTACCCAGGACAAGCACAGGACATGATTCCATTTGGGTAATAGTTGATAGGTTGACTAAGACAGCACATTTCCTGCCTATCAAAACAACCTATTCTGCTGAGAACCTAGCACAGTTGTATGTTGAATAGATAGTACGGCTGCACGGAGTCCCAATCACTATAGTTTCTAACATAGGTCCCCAGTTTACGATTTGTTTTTGGGAGAGACTTCATAAAGCCTTAGGTACATAGTTAAGGTTTAGTACAACCTTTCATCCTCAGACTGATGGACAGTCAGAAAGGACTATACAGACCTTGGAAGACTTGCTTAGAGCATGTGTTCTTCAATTTATAGGGAGTTGGGATCTGCACCTAAGCTTGATAGAGTTTGCCTACAACAATAGCTATCAACATAGCATTAACATGGCACCTTATGAAGCTTTGTATGGTAGATGTTGTAGATCACCCCTATGTTGGTATGAAACTGGTGAATATCAACTGTTAGGTCTTGATCTTGTGTAGCAAACCACAGAGAAGATTAAAGTAATACAACAACAGATAAAGACTGCACAAGATAGGCAGAAATCTTATGCTGATAAACGTCATAGACCCTTAGAGTTCCAGGTTGGAGACAGAGTGTATCTCAAAGTCTCACCTTGGAAAGGAGTCCTTCGGTTTGGAAGAAAAGGGAAATTAGCTCCAAGGTTTATGGGGCCTTATCCAATCATTGAACAGATTGGAAAAGTAGCCTATAAGCTAGAGTTACCACCAGAGTTATAGAGGTTACACCCTGTGTTTCACATTTCCATGTTGAGGAAATGTCATCCTGATACAGAATCAGTTTTGCAACCTATGGAGGTAGAATTTAATGATGACATATCTTATGAAGAAGGACCTATATCGATCCTTGATAAAAGAATTAAAAAGCTGAAAAGGAAAGACATAAGTCTTGTGAAAGTTCTCTGGAATCATCATGGTGTTGAAGAAGCCACATGGGAACTAGAGGAAAAAATGAGAAGGAAATACCCTGCTCTTTTCTCTTAATATGTTATGTTAATTTGTTTTGTTGATTTCGAGGACGAAATCCTTGTAAGGGGTGGATAATTTGTAACATCCCTGACCTGGGTTATGAGCTAACCCTAGGTGTTTTGCTTAATACATGTGATTAGATGCTTGTGATTATCCTTTGATATGTAATTAAAGCTCCTGAGGAACATATATTTCCATTTCATTCCCTTTTGAACAATGTTGTAATATTGTTTTGTTAAATATGGACTTATGTGCAAATTACCCAATTAGAGGGGTTAACTTGCAAATTGAACATGTTAAGATGTTCCTATGATATTAATACATCATAATAATGAATATGATGTAGTGATATGGATTCTCCAAGCTTGGGCACCAAGATATATCCTGTAGAGCAATCCTTGTGCTTTAAAACCTAGTTTTGGTGTAAAATGCAATTTACCCAAAACATATGTCACAACATGTAAAATATACCCTCTAGAGTATCTATCATGCATCTTGGCATCAATTAGAGTAAATAAAATGAGGGGGGAACCTCATTTGAGTAATCAAATAAGAAAGAAAATCCTTATAAGAAAATAATCAAGATGTATGCAAAATGACTTTTTTTTATATGTGCAACTTAATAAGGTGTTTGACTTCTTTTCCTCTAAACCTTGGTTGAGAGAGGGGTTGCATGTGAAGAGAAGGGAGGAATGTGACAAGGAAGTGGAGAAGGGCGTGGAGGATATAGATGTAAAGAAGAAGAGATAATTGTCATTGCCTTGGAAATATACCCAAAGTATATAACACATCCTTTTTACAAGCGAGGGATCGTTTCCCTTCATTTCCTCTTCTCATCATCTTGTTTGTACCAACTAAGGAGGAACTCAGGAGCAGAGGAGGATGACCAAGTTCATCTAGATAAGCTTTGATCACCATCTAGCTCGGATTCATGAAGGAAATCCCATTACAAGGTTGGTTTGCTAGTTTTCCTTACACAACTCTTCTTTCTAGCCATCTTCTCTATCCAATTCTTGAAGAAAGGACCTTGGACGACCTCTGGAGCTCAAACCACCATTAAAGCTACGGAGCTTGGAGCTCTAGATCAGATTCTAAGGCGGGTTTTATAACTTTAAACCTTAAAGCTTTGTTTATACATCTTCTTTCTATGAAAATGTTGCTTGTTCTCCTTCCTTTCACACTTCTAAGTGTTCTTGCAACCAAAACTGTGAACAACAGACCATGTTTTTGAGGTAGAAGAAGGTGGCGTTAATTCCAAAGCTTCATCCTAATCCTACTTTATCAAACGGTCTCCACCTTTTGCCCAAACGGTTTGCAAAACCGTTTGGAAGCAAACGGTTTCAAAATAGTTTGGTGGCAAACGGTTTCACAAGACCGTTTGAAAAATAGTCTCCCAAGACCGTTTGGATGTGTTGGCCAGGTGTTGACCATTTGGAGGGATGTTGTATATATTATGGACTAATCACCCACCAAGAATCATTAACTAATCCCAAGTAAATCACCAATTGAAGGAACTTTAGTCACCTAAACCCTAATCGGGTCCATTGCTGATTTCAATGATGCAATCATGTTGAAGTTTGGGTTGAGTGGCCCAAACGGTTTCAAAACCGTTTGGGGATCACCCAAACGGTCTCAAGACCGTTTGGTAACAACCCAAGACCATTTGGAGGTCTAGGGTTAAGTAGGGTTGATCAATTGAAGGTCCAATCATATCAAGTTGTTGAGTAATCAAGTGCTGATTTTGTGGCCTAAATTAGGGTTCAACCCTTGAATGGATGGCTTAGTTTTTTATGACATCATGGTCAAACGGTCTTCAAGACTGTTTGGAGGATGTCCAAACAGTTTCAAAACCTTTTGGAGGTCACTCAAGACCGTTTGGAGGTCTAGGGTTGACTATGGTTAAGTGATTGAAGATTGAGAGCCAATAAGTTGAAATATAATCGATTAGTGACCTAATGATCAAATCTATGGTTCAAACCTTAATAGATTGAGTTAGTTTTTTATGAGAACTTGAGAAAACGGTCTTAAGACCGTTTGGAGGATGTCCAAACGATCCCAAGACCGTTTGGGGTCAGGTCATGACCCAATTGAGTGATGGTTCAATGGGTTCAACATCAATTAGGCTCATGTTGATACATGTTGAAGGATGATCGATTCCAAACCCTAATCCAATCAATCCAAACCTTAATTGGTGACCAATTGAGGATCAATTGAGGGTCAAGTCAGTATAGGATTGACCTAATTATCCCAATTTATAAGTGGTTAACAAGTGCATGGTTGATTGAGGGGTTCAACATTGAAAACCCTAAAGCAATAGGAAGGGTTGATACACTTTTTGGTCCATGAGGTGTTTGGACCAAACGGTCTCAAGACCGTTTGGGGCCAAATGGTTTCAAAACCGTTTGGTGTCATGCGGTTTCAAGACCAATTGGTGACCATGCGGTTTCAAGAACGATTTTCCCAAACGGTTTCAAAGTCAAACTTGGCCAAACGGTCAACGTGACCAAACGGTCTTCACCTCACCTTTGGGAAAACGGTTTTGATAATGTATTTGTTCATGCGGTCTTGAAAGTCAAAGGTACCAAACGGTCAACCATTCCATGCGGTTTCAAGACCGTTTGGAGGTTGAAAGTACAAAACCGTTTGGGGTCTTTTAAGGTCAAGATTGCTTAATACTTTAAAGGCTAAGATGTTTTAATGGTTGATTAATCTAAAACCTAAAGTGATTAAGGGAAAAAGTAATTATTTGGTTGATGAATGTTATGGTTAATGGTGAACATTACCAAATTACCTTTGATGGATTTAAGAAGTCAACACCCCTTGATCAAACAAACCCTAATGGCCATATTAGTGATGACTTGACTTATGTTATCAAGGTTGGTTTGACCTAATCTAATCATAAGAGATGTAAACATCATCTAATGATAAGAGGAGAGAGAAGACTCCCTAATATGAATGAGAATCAAGTAATATGCTACCAACATATATGAATGCACATAATTAGGGTATGATCCTTCATTGTGAGATCATGGAAACCCTAACCATGGTGATTAATGAATCTTAATCTTAATAAGGACATGAATGAGAGTACTCTATATATATAATAATGAAATGACCTCAATTCACTACAATGTGAATAGTAAACCCTAATCTAGGGTAATGTGATGTAACAAGAATAGTAAACCCTAATCTAGGGTGATGTGGTGATATGAACAAATAAACCCTAATTTGAGTTATGCTTTTAAGCATGAAACTCTATGTTTGAAGTATGACATAAGGAATCACTATTCCTAATCAAGCTAAGGGTTGAATAACTCTATTTATATTGAATGAGAATCCTAACCCTAGAAACCAGCCGTGGTGGTTTACTCTTGCACGACCGTTCGAGATAGCACGGTCGTGGTATCCTATATATAATTTGAAAAGAACTTGTAATGTGCTGGTATAGTTACTATGTGCATAATAAATGTTAACTGTGTAGGTTTTCATAAAGAGGTAATCATATCCAGGTAAGGGTTATGATGTTATATACATTGAAAAAATTTTACATGCTTCAAGTATAATGATATGCTATGTTACCTGGTGAGTGGTAACACATGAGCTTAATAGGTTGAATGAGCCATGAGAAACATATGTATTGTTATAATCAACAATCATAATGTTAAAATGACGAGATGATAAGATGTTACTCGATAATAAGTGTTATGATGATTCAAGGATTTGAATACCCAAATTCCTGGATCACAATGATGAGATGGTTAGGGATTGATATCTCAATGTTGAAAGTATGTGATGTAATCTTGATACAAATAGTAGTCTTTATTTATGGCATTTGTTTTAATTTCTTTATGTTTGAAATCATGCTTGATGATAAAGAATGTCATAATGTACTTAAATAATCAAGTATAATGATATCAAGTAAAGCCCTGACCATAGATCCATCATTGTCAAAAACTACATGATGGTGAAACAGGTTTTCCCAAGGGAATTCCTGGAGCACATACTTTTGAGTATGTGGGGTTATGGTCGCGAATGTCCTTACATCCTAATGTTGGATTTGATAGGAGATATATCATTAATCTCTCAATCCTTCATTATATGTTTATGCCGGGATGATGTATCACTAATCTCCCAATGATGTTGTTAATGTCGCATCGATGAGAGATAAACAAGAAATCCCTCGATGGCGAAGAGAGTACAAAATGCCACTGTAGCTCTAAAATAGTGAAGTTGCCAGAATACCCTGGAAAGCTATTATAATAGAGACACAAGATGTCCTACATGATGATCCTCATACTGACTGAGGAGTGATGAGGCCATAGGAATCCGACTCTCCTGATGACCTAGGTATGGTACCGATTGCGATCTAATGATGGTCGGTTGGAGTATGAGAGGTGTAACTCATCTCCTCATGGCATAAATATGTTTGTAAAATGTAATCAACCGCATAGCATGTTTGCTTAGGTTGAACTATGAGAAACAATGATTGATGTTACATTGTTCATAGTGCTCTAGTTAAGTAACTAGTATACATGTTCTTCATATTCCTTATCGATATGTGTCTTGTCATTCAATTAAGTTATAATTGAAATGATTACTTATGAGGATGTTGCTTCACTTAGTTTACATAATGTTACCTGCTGTTGAATGTTTATAATTCTATTGCTTTTTTTTATTCCATTAATGCAATAACAATACTTCTGGAGGAGAGTTATAACTCTCACTGGGACAATTATTCAATTGTCTCACCCCCGTGGGATTTGACCTTTTTAGGTAGACGTCGAGGACGAAGGAACCCATCAGTGGGTGAGCAGCAGCAACAACAGTCTCAGGGACAACAGTGATCCTCAGGTGGAGACACTGACTGTCAAGTTGTGTAGTTAGTATGTCCTGTGTCGTCTCTGTACTCTCAGGTCCTAGGAGTTAGTATATCTGAGATTTTAGCATGATGCCTCGAGATTTTTGTATCTTACCTTGTACAGTAACAAGGTGATGGATGTTGTAATTCTCGAGATGTGTTTATCAAAAAGATGTAATTATGGATCACTTTGTAAACAACTTATCATGTTTCTTTATGAAAGAGTTTATCGTTTGATGATCTCTTTACAAAAAGGTTTTTAATTTTTAGTGATTTTTGATAATTCCGCTGCTAATCGCTTCCGTATTCATCAATCTTGTTTTTGTGATTCGATCATCTCACTAAGTGCAAGATAGAGAGAGATGACATGATGAGTTAGATATCATGGTAGACCAGATGTTTGGATAGACATGCTTTGGATGCCATATGAACCATGAGAAGTTGGATGACAAGAGTGCCTTTGGCAACCCAACCCTGGAAAGGGGCGTTAGCACCTTCTTTGATGAGGTTAGAGAAGAACCCCATAAGCTTATATGAGCATGGCATAGTAAGCACCCAGAATACGTCAGTAGTGCGAGCAGCAGGTTGAAACCCTAACTGAGAGAGTATGATGGATAGCTTTTAAGATAAGCATAAAGAGCTATGGATAATCTTGAGTAAACATAAGATGAACATAGGCTTCACCCACGTAGGGGTATTCTTGTGAGCTTGATCCATCTTCATGGAAAGAGAACCTTTAAGTATAAGGCTGGTTGTGAAGTTAGCTCTAGAGAGAGAGAGCAGGACCCAAGCAAGAAAGTTGGAAGCCTAGACTCCGAGATATGAGGAAAGTGGGGAGTTGAGGATGATGCGACCTAAGTGGATGTTTGTGGTTGCCTCATGCTTAATCCATAGAGGTTGATGATGTATTGGTTGCCATGAGAAGAACCAAACCCTAGAGAGAGGATGAGTTTGATGGTACCTCTGTACCTATGGTATAGATGAGAAGAAGAGTTCCTTAGACCTGGAGAGGTTTAGTAGCAGGTTGTGGGGCCTTGTACCTTGTTGGTTGTCCTTGAGGAGGACTCAACTCTGAAGTATTTCTTAGATAGAAGGATCATGGGAAGTGTAATTCATACCCTGTACACGCTTGGCTCATGGTTAAAAAGTTGAGCAGGCAGTTGGACATCAAAAAAGTGAACCTAGGGTTCTTAGTCCTAAGAGGGGAAGTGGTGTACCTAATACTCATGATGAGATTTGAGTTTCTATAGATTCGAGTATGGTACTCTTCATGGTTAGAGGGAAGGGAAACCCCTTAAGGTTAAGGTATGTTTAATGAACCCCTCACAACTAAGTTGATGACATGGGAAGGTATGATCCTGATCTAGTGTTGAGGAAAGAGAACAAGTATGACCTAGCATGGTTTAGAAGGTGGTCTGCTTATGCCTTAGTAGTTGTTGGGTTAAGCATGCTCATGTGTATGTAAACCCTAAGGACGTTTGTGACCTTTTTGTCAAGAGTTGTAGCTTCCTCCCATCCTGGGAGAGGGGCCCTTTGGTAGGGTGTATACCAGTTTTGTGGGTTTTAAGGAAACCTAAAGAGGTCTCATAGGATCTTGAGAAGCTAAGTGAAAAGTACATGGTATGAGAATGAACCTGTAGACCCATAGATAACCATCTCTAAATGCATGTGGATGTGTTACCATGGAGGTAACCAGTATGGGGCCCGACCAAGGTAGGCAAGTTTCCATGACCCCTATGAAAGGATGAAAATCAGCCCATGAATGCAGAGAGAGAGATGATGAAGGCTTGGGTAAGGTTCTAAGTTGGACATGCACTATAATAGAATCCTAAGTCTATCCTAGGGTCAGGTAGGGATAAGACCGATGGAAGTAGGAGTTGCCTAATTCCCTAGTTGTACATGACCATAGGGTCGAGAGGTAACAACTATCATTGTCTAAGGGCCATGGGTTAGGAGATTGATCACCTTCGTGAACTCATGGAACCCAAAGGGCAGATGAGTAGGGCACTCTCTAGATGCATAAGGGAAGAGGGATGACCCCTAAAGTGCTGGCATCCTATAGACCAAGAGGAGATGACCAAGGAATGTGTGTGGACCTAAGTAGGTTCAAAACCAATTTTCCATGGAAGTAACTTTGATATCATGATGTTTGTGATGAAGAGACATAAGTTTCATGTTTCAACTTAGATTTGAAGGAGTACTGGCAAGGTGGGATGTACCATCTCTACTCTTGGAATAGGAAGAACTCTGTATTTGAACGGTCGCCAAATGCTTATTTCCTCTTGTTATGGGAGTGAGAGATAAGACAATATCCATGCCTTACACCAAGGATAAAGATGATGTGAGTTGGAACGTTGCTATGAGGTATGAAGAGAGAGACGATAATATACCCTTGCAAAGTGAACGATAGGTACAAAAGATAAGAGTATTAAGGTAATCATCTTGTGAGAATGTTTTATCATGAGCTATATGAATTTGCAAGTGATACAAGGTTGGGTTTGATAACCAAGAGGATGAGCTCAGAGTGTTCTGATGAAGATATACTTAGAGTTTGAGACGAGATGATAAGTGGAATACATGGAAGTGTATGTCTTCAACACTACCTAATACCTAAGGATGTGAAGTGGTAATGGATGCTCTGGTTGAGATATAGCTACCTAGTTTGTCTAGAGACTAGAAGAGGTTGTTAGGCTAACCCTAAGTTTGGAAAGAAGATAGTCTAACCCTCAGATGCAACGATATTGATTGATCAAGTTAATGGTTGTTTGGTTAGCCAGCCTAGTCTTTGATGCAATGGAAGGATGGTGGTAGAACCTCAGATACACTTCTTTGGATAGGAAAGTAATAAAACCATGATGAGAGTGGTTTAGGGATTCTGACGAATTGATCTTGAGGAATCATGACATACAGGAGATCATGGTTTTAAAATCACCATATGCCATGATACTACAAAGATAGTAAGTGATAGTAGCACTTTGGATGCTTGGTATGAAGTTGCATGTGGCATGTGGCCATGCAAGACTGGGGGTGAAGGACGAATACCAGTAACCCAGTGCTTTGGCATAGAGGATAAAGAGTCCCCAAGAGGGAATGGGAGTTCTCCACTATGGATGGTGTGGTAAGTCTCCCCTTGACCAAGGAAGGTCAAGATACGATGTGGGTTATGGTAGATCACCTTACCTAGATGAAAAGAGAAAGAAAGAGTACTGTTAAGGGACAATCGGGTTGAACTACTTATAAGAGAGAGAGATGGTTCAACTACACCATGATGCAAGTTCAAAAGTTATTGAGTAGGACCTAAAGGTTCACTTCCATTAGGTGGAAGTAGATACATGAAGAACTTGATGTCAGTACAGTTTATCACCCCATATTATTGGTCAGTATGATCTAGACTAGAGGGTCTGATGAGAGCATGTGTGCTCATTCAGGGTGATACATAGAGACAATTCTTAAAATGTGATGTTAACCACCATAGCCTTTATCGGGATGCAAGAATTTCTATAAGGAGGTTGTGTCAGTCACCACTTCATTAAGATGATGTTGGTGAAGGAGACCTCGCGAAGGTCAGAAAAGAACCACAGTGTGTGCAGATGAAGTCACTTTGATCGTGCAATGGCTGAGAGGGAGCCAGAGGCGACATGAGTCATAAGTTGATGCAAAGCAGACTGACATGTAATTCACTATGGGAGAGTATGTGATATGAAAATCCGACCCCTCTAAGCTACAACTGAGAAATCTGAGTCCCCGATATATGGGTCCATTTGAGATGGATTGGTGGAGATGGTTGTGCTTAGCCTTACCCCTCAGGATAACATGAAGTATAATGTGTTCCATGAGTCTGATCTAGAGCACTATGTGAGGTACCCAAGCCATGTGCTGAGCCCTGAACCTATTTTGCTTTTGAGAGGCTGAACTGTCCTGAGTCACCTATGAGGGTACGATATACCGAGGTAAGAAAGAACTCAGATATAAGAATATGAGATAATGAAGGTTCTTGGGAAGCACCATGGAAAGGGTGAAGCCACATGGGAGCCCTGATGAACATAATAAAGGCTAATCCTATTTATTTGTGTGCCTGGTGGAATTTTGAGGACAAAACTCCTATAAGAGGGGAAGGATGTTACAACCCCAATTTTTTGGGTTCATTTGGTGAGAAATGTGATTTCTCATATTAAAGATATTGGAACAAATAATGATGTGATTTCTCATATTAAAGATATTGGAACAAATAATGATTTAATTTGTCTTGAATAAATGGATTTCGTTTACAATAGCATTGATGATTGTTTTGCGGGCTTTATTGGCTATTGGGCCCAATAACAAGGAAAAAACAAAAGGAACTCCATTAGTAATAAGAAATGGAGAAAAGAAAAATGTAGAAACCTCTAGAAGGCAAAATAAATTAATCCAAAGGTGGATTTTGTGCCTCTTGGGTTCATTGGGTTCCAAGGAGACTAAAGTTGCAAAGATAATGCAAAAAGAAAAGAAAAGATCAATTAAGTATTTCTTTATTAAGAAAGAAATTGAAAACAATGATAAAATGTGGAAAATAAGTGGAAAGAGGCATAATTGAGTTATCCTTGGTGGATTTTAGTATCCATGAGGTTTCTAATATTAAAAGGAATGCCAATGAGTAAAATAAAAAGAAAGATAAAGAGAAATCCTCAAAAAGAGATATTTTAATAACAAATAAACAAGATAATGTGAAATAATGAATATAGATGCACCTAGAAGGATAATAAGTATCCTTAAAAAGGAATTTCGAAATATTTGAGTTTTTTGGGATCCAAGGAGTCCCAATGAAGAAAAAGAAAGAGAAAAGACCAATAATAGAAAATAAGAATATAATGTGAATGCATTATTAACGGATTATGTGGTATTGCTATGAAGAAATTTTCTACTTAAGGAAAACTTATTTTCGTGGCCAATGAATTAAAAGGCAAGTATAAAGAGAATAAGGGAGAGGATTTTCGAATTCCTAAATATCCAAATAATATAGAATATCAAAAGGATAATTAAGGGAGAGAAGCTTGCTTTTTCATGAAGGAATCAGATTCCTAGTAGGAAAGGACCTTATTTCTTTGTGAGTAAGCATTGTCGGGCGTTGTTACCCTCATGTATAAAAGGAGAGAGAGCCCTGGGTCGAGTCCAGGAGAGAGATCCCACCTACCCTCCTGTCTTGTTCTTTTTCTTCTTGTTTTTGGCATATAAACCCTAACTAAGAGGGGTTGCATGATCCTGAAGTCATGAGGCGGAAAGTATGGGTTGTAATGGTAGTTGGATGCTCCATGATGTCGAGGAGCTGTGTTGCCATCGTGGCCATGCCCTAAATGAGGCACAACAACAGCCGCACAGTTACAACACCTATTGTGGGTCGCACGCCGGCTCTGCCTAAACCAACCACATGGGTCGCAAGCTGTGCGGCCCCTAGGCACAGCGGAGGGTGGCGGGGCTAGGGCAGCCTCTGGTGGCTGTCCTCGAGCCCCCAGGAAGGTCAGGCGGACCTCCAAAGTGCTACAGATTGCAGCACTGCTAGGTTTGCAAGGAGGAAAAAGAAGGCAAGTGTCATTGGATGAGTTTGCCCCTCCGCGAGCTGAAAGGGAATCCACTTAACCGAGGACAAAAGGGACATTTGAAAATCTTTTCCACCAAGCTGCAAACAACATTGCATGGAGCAGGACACATGGCGCGCTCTGATTGGCCCAAGTAAGGTTTTATTACAAAAATCATATCTCCTTAATATTAGCTCAGATGAATATGCATAAAATATGAAAATTGCTCACAAAAATGTGAGGAATCCAATAAAAATATATTTAGAAGCTAATTCCTCTTGCAATCCAAAAAGTAGTGTAGTTTATCAACCGTAATGAATTAAAGATTAAGAAACCCTATTATGAGATGATTAATATGTTTAGTAGGGTTTAATGGATGATTAAAGTTGTGTTTAACCTATTAATGATAAAAAGGAACATTATGAACAAAAAGGATGAACTTTGCACGTAATTGACTTAATTTAGAGTTTCATGTGCATGAATATACTTTAATGGGCCTCGAAACCCTAATATTGGTAAATGCAACCCTTAATGGCTTTAATTATTCAAAATCGTGAATAAAGTTAAGATTTGATGATTCTAAGCTATTTTGAGTATAATGGTTTCTAATTGTGGATAAATACCTTTAATGTAGAAATTAGGGTTTTCTAATGAATAAAGGTAGAATTAATGACAATTAGAATTCATATGTGAATTAGACCATAATGAATTAGGAATTGATGATAAATGAGCATAATGATCTTGTCATGGAATAAAAGGGATAAAAATGGTAGCTTTAATGTAAAAGAGGCTTAATGGACTTAATTGATGATAAATTGTGTTGTTTCTGAAATTAAGGTTATATGTTGTTAAAAGGTAACCTTAATAATTTTCGTGAAGGTTAGATGAGAAAATTAGGGTTTAAAAGGGTAAGGGGAAGTAAAACCCCAATTGCAAAGTAAACCCTAAAAAGAGGTAGAAATCCTAAAAAGGAATAGAAACCATAAGTAGCAACATGGTTTGGATAGTTTTTGATAAAAAGGAATTGAATGTAATTTTAGGATTCTTGTACTTGCTTGATTGGATGTCTTGATTGATTGGACTATTCTATCTCAATTCAGCCTAACAAGTATGTGGTTAATTACGATTAATCGCATTAGTTTTCCTAAAGGTTTCGTGGATGGTTAATAACATTGATTGAAACTAAACAGTTTGGATGTTCATACTGCAATTATAAAGTCACTATGGTCATCACAATTATAAATACATGTGTATTCTCACACCTACATGCCATCCTGATGGAAGATGCCATAAAGGTTAGGCCCAATAGGGTAGACCCATGGGCGCCATGAGAGGTGACCCCAGACACCAAGCTTGGGAATGAGAAGGTGGTCTATGTTGCATGACTATGGGGCACCATGAGAGGTGACCCCCAAGCACCAAGCTCAGGATTGAGAAGGTGGCCTTAAGTCAATGGCACAAGAGAAACCCTAGAGGGGTATTCCAGGGTTAGGGCAAAAGTGGTGGAGAATGACACATTGAAAATGTAAATTGGTTTGCTAATTACCCTGATTGTGATAATTAAATTGTTAGCCATATTTGTGAAATTTTGATTGTCCCCACATACCAGCATATTCCGATATGCTGACCGACATTTTGTTTGTCGGAATTTTAGGTACAAGATTGAAAAGAACAAACAATTAAGTAGCACATGTGGAGTTAAATACAAAATAAATTACAAAGGAGGATTAGTTAGAATGGACTCCTGATGCGGATAGAAGTAGATATCCTTGTTTTTGGAAAAGGTATGCAAAGTTTTATTTTATACCCGTTTACAATTTAGTTGGTAAAATTTGATAATAGTTATTGATTATTTGTTGAACCTTTGATCATGTTAATTGAGATAATGGCTCTGACCTCTTGGTCTCCTTAATTGGGGGTTACCGGGAGGCGGGGTCATTACAACACCCCCGACCCAAGAGGGGTGGGAGGAGTTCACTTAGATTCTCATCCAAATAGCCGCAATAGCACGATATGACTGCTGGGGCCACCTCTGCATGTTGGGTTATTAGTTGGGCCTCAACCTGAGATGGCTCGCCCCACTACCCCTGATACAAGGAACCCAAGAACCTAAGTGACGCTAACCCGACACGTGTATTACACGACATGACACCAAACCCAATATGGACTACCCATCATGGTGTGCCGCCCGACAGGGCTGGATGCCCGACATAGCCATATTGGGTAGGGAGTCCTTTCCCGATATGCCCTTACCTTTCGCGGCTCAAGACCCGACACGATCGAGAGCTCGACGCAGGCGTATCCTGATAGGGATCCTACCCGGTACCTGGTTAGCCACACCTTAGGGGTCCGCTACTGTATGTCGACCTCCTACATCAAGGAGGATGACACCTATCTTCCCTTTCTCAGCATTTTACTTTAATTTACTTATGCATTATAACTAAAACCTCTTCATATATCTAAGGTTATTGGAATCTGTGGAGTTTATCTCATATTGTTCTATGTATGGTTCCTTTTTGTTGGATGATTTCTTTATAGCATCTGAACTCTAGTCTCTTATGTTGGATCGTGCTTTTGACTAGTTATCGAATCGTGTTTCTCGGTTGGACTCCCTTGAGAGAGGGAAGTCTCAACTCTAGAGTTTGGTCTGATCTGGGTATATGAGAGTACCCAGGATTAGGGCTGCCCTGACGTATCTTTCTACTTTGGTCTATGTTCAGTACTCTGGAGAGAGAGAATTAGTGCATAGCCAGAGGCATCCCCTTTGAGAGATGAGGGTGCATGATGTATTCCGCTGCCGCTTGTTATGTTTAAGTTTTCTTCCTTCATACTTTACCTTAACAATGGCTTTATCTCCTTGAATTCTGATATACAAAACCTCTATAAAAATTGCTAACCCAAAAACTTTAATCTTTCTGGTAACTCCCTTTGGAGATAAGCTTTTAGTTTATTTCTTTAAGATTATTTCGTATTACAACAACTCTACCTTTTTACCCCTTTTGATGTGCTTAGACAAGTAAAACTTGAGTTCTGAAGCGTCGTTCTTCCTATCCCTGTGTTCGACCCCAAACTACCTCAACCCTATGCTAGTTGTAGGCATCTTAAACATTTGGGTTTTATAATTTTAAAAGTCTGATAACCTAGACATGACTCCATTCTTGGACCCACGTTTAAGGCTTGTCAACTTTTTAGCATCGTTGCCGGGGATAGGCAATGAAAACCATTCTACGAACTTGGGTTTTACTTGCACTTTGCCAAAAACCTTGCACATATGCATATAACACTACAAATATTTACTGCACATAATATTTATTGTGCATAATATTTATACAACACACTAATACCCTTTACATCTTCCTTGCTTTCCAGGTACTTCTCTTCCTTTTTCTTGGTCATCCTTGCCTCTAGAAAATAATGGCTAACCAACCTCCCAAAGTCTGCTCTCTGCACTCATTTGTCCAAGTTCGGGCAAATGAGGAAATGAATCTCGTTGTTACGCAACCCCTCAATGTCACCAACTTTGAGCTGAAGCCTTCTTTCCTACAACTTCTCCAGTACAATAGGTTTTGCGGGAACACCATCGATGAGAACCCGTACAACCATATGATGACATTTAAGAGGACGTGTAACACTTTCAAGATTAATAGGGTTCCATTAATGCATATCTACATCCAGTTCTTCCCCTTCTCATTGAGGGATAAGGTGTTGGAATGGTACACCAGTCTTCAGGATGGAAGTCTTCCCGATTGGGAGCATCTTGCTAATGTGTTTATCTCTAAGTTCTTTCATATTGAAAGGATAATCAAATGTCAGAACAAGATTACAAGGTATTCCCAGAAGCCTTCAGAGAATCTTCACAAGACTTGGGAAAGATTTTTGAGCTACCAGCGTGAATGCCCACATCATGGTTTTTCCGAACCTAAGCTTATCACCACTTTCTATAATGGGGTGTGTCCCGCCGAAAGGAAGTCCTTGAACGCTGCATCTAGCAGTGACTTCTTGGGACTTAGTGCTCAGAGGGCTAGAGAAATCATCGAAAACATGGCCACAAATCTACAAGATGGTGAGTACGACCGTGAGTCGATGAGCCATACCACTCTGGGAGAGTCCAAGGCAATGGAAGCCCTTGCAACTGATCTTGACAAAATAGTAACTGATGTTCAGACCCTTAAGGAACATGGATATAAAGGAAAAGTTTGACAGGAAGTTGTGAGAAGCTGCGTCACATGTGGAGAACCAGACCACGTGTCTGACTACTATCCACACACAGCCGTTCAGGGAGATCTTGATGAGGACAATACGGAGAATGTAAGCTTTGCTCAATACAAATGACCTGATCACCCCAATTTCTCTTACAGGAATACCAGTGCTGCTGAGAACTCTCATCAGATGGTGAGCGGAAATTCTTTGGGAGGACCTTCGAATCAACAACGTCAGGTAGGGTTCCAGCAGCAGCGGACTTTTCAACAGAACCAGCCGCAAAGACTATCTATGATGACATAGTTGATGTCCTTTGCAAAAAGGCAAAATGACCTCAATGAGAAGATGCATAAGAGTTATGTGGACAACACGACCCTGTTGAAACTGATGCAGCAACAAATGGGAGGATTTTCATCCCAAATTGGAGAGCTCCAACAACATAATAAACAGATTGATCAGCAGCTTGTGAGTCTCGCCCAAACTATCAACCATCAAGTGGGGTGTTTCCCCTCCAACACTAAAGCCAATATGCAAGGACATGAGACTGCAAAAATGGTCATTCTAAGGTCGGGCACCGTAGTACAACCAGCCTCGGAAAAGGAAGCAACATCAACAACGGCATCGGCCGAAGAAGCTAGCCCATAAGAGGTTGAGGAAGAAATCCCAGCAAGGATAAGAAGAGTGACCAAGGAAGGAAGCAAAGACGTCTCTTTTGAAGAGTGCCCCGACAAGTACGCACCTCACGTACCTTTCCCCATAAGCTGATGAGGCTCCAGCTGAAAAAGAGATATGAGAAGTTCATGGCCGCAATAAATAATTTGCACCTTGATGTCCCATTTCTGGATGCCATTGAAGAGATGCCTACCTACGCCAAGTTTCTAAAGGATCTGATATTAAGGAAGAAGAGAGGCGAGGATGTAGAGATAGTGAAGCTGGCACATATGTCTAGTTCCTTTGTCACAACAACTATGCCATCGAAGAAAAGAGATCCTAGAGCCATTGTCATCCCCTTTCAAATCGAGGATAGCATAACCCATAAAGGTTTAGCAGATCTGGGGGCAAGCATCAGCTTGATGCCCTTGTCCCTCACTAAAAGGATCAGGCTCACCAATGTGGTAAGCACCAATATGCAGATTCAGCTGGTGGATCACACCTTTACCAGGCCACTTGGAGTAGTAGAGGGTGTGTCCATTCGAGTCAGGTGATTCTTTATTCCATGTGATATAGTCTTGATCTACACTGTAGAAGATCCCAGCTACCATATCACCTTTGGGAGGCCTTTCCTAGCAATCGGACGGGCCCTCATCAACGTGGAGGCGGGTATGATTACGATCCGGGTTGGAAGAGACCATATCGACTTCAACATCAGTGATTATATGAAATCCCCTTCGTTCCTTGAATCCTCTTATTTTTCTTAAAGCTATCAACAGCTATGCAATGAAGTAAAGGAGGATAAGGTCATCATGGACCCGCTTATGCGCGCCCTATCTAGCGAAGCGTAAGAGGTCAAAGACCCGGAGGTCAAAGAACTGTTGGCTTTTCTAGAAGTTGAGGGTACATCCAAAGATGAAGATCCTGTGGAGACGATCATGTACGCTTCTATCCGAAAAGACCCCACCAGTGAACAACAAATGACACCCCACCTAAATTGAAAGTTCTGCCAAGAGGCCTAGAATACCACTTTTTAGATGAAGAGAAGATGAATCTGGTAATAATCAACTAGGAGTTGACCGATGGTCATAAAGATCAGTTTCTTGAATAATTGAGGTTACGGAGGAAGGCCCTAGGGTACTCCATAAGAGACCTAAGGGGGATAAGTCCCTATGTGTGCATGCACAAAATCCATCTAGAAGAGGACTCCAGGCCATATGCCCAGCCATAGAGAAAGTTGAATGAGAATCTCTGAGAATTCGTTAGTAAGGAAGTGGTAAAGCTATGAGAAGCTGTCATAATCTATGCCATCAGAGATAGTACGTGGGTAAGACCCATCCAAGTGGTTCCGAAGAAGGGAGGTATGATGTTGGTTAAGAGAGATGACGGAGTCGAGGTCACCACTAAGATGGTTATCGGCTAGCGGATGTGCATCGATTATCAAAAACTCAATGCCACCACCCGCAAGGACCATTTTCCCCTTTCGTTCATTGATCAGATGTTGGAGCGCCTGGCCCATCATTCCTACTTTTGTTGGTTGAATGAGTAATCAGGGTTCTATCAGATCCCTATATACCCTAATGACCAAGAAAAGACCACTTTCACTTGCATTTACAGAACATTTGCCTTTAGGAGGATTCCCTTCAGGCTTTGTAATGCACCTGCCACTTTTCAGAGGTGTATGAGTGCCATCTTTGCAGATCTACTTGAAGATAAAATGGAAGTGTTTATGGATGATTTCAGTATATATGGATACTCCTTCGATGACTATCTGCACAACCTATCCCTAGTGATGAGAAGGTGTGAGGAGCAGAGCCTCACTCTCAATTGAGAAAAATGCCATTTCATGGTTCAGGAAGGTATTGTTCTTGGACACGAGGTGTCCGGCAGAGGTATTGAGGTCAATCTATATAAGGTTGAGGAAATTACTAAGATCCCTCCACCCACATCAGTTACGGGTGTCTGAAGTTTCTTAGGTCACGCCGGTTATTAAGGCGATTTATTAAAGATTTCTTGAAGATAGCCAAGCCCCTGTTCAAGCTTTTGATGAAAGATGTGAAGTTTGACTTCACAGATGAGTGCATGAAAGCGTTCTCCACTCTGAAAGACACTTTAGTTTCCACACCCATTCTCCAGTCCCCCGATTGTAATCTTCCTTTCGAGCTCATGTGCAACGCTAGTGACTTTGCTATTGGTGCAGTTCTTGGTCAGAAGAAAGACAAAAAGCACCACGCGATCTTTTACGCAAGTAAGACCCTGGATGAGGCACAACTAAATTACACTACTACTGAGAAGGAGATGTTGGCCATTGTATATGCTTTTTACAAGTTTTGGTCCTACCTCGTAGGCTCTAAGGTGATCATTCACACCGACCATGGGGCCATCAAGTACTTAATGCAAAAGAAAGATGTGAAGCCCAGATTACTACGTTGGGTGTTGTTGTTGCAGGAGTTTGACCATGAAATAAAGGATAAGAAAGGATCTGAGAATGTGGTCATCGACCACCTCTCAAGGATCAAGGTGGAAGAAGACCACCCATTCCCAATCAATGAAAGTTATGTCGATGAATCCATCTATGTTGCCCAGACAGCCAACCCTGAGGGGCCATGGTATGCAGACTTCTGCAATTACCTGGCTTCTAAATAACTACCACTAGATATATCCTACAATCAGAAGAAGACATTCTTCTCTAATTTAAAGAACTACTACTGGGATGACCCTCTGTTGTTTAGGCATTGTGTCGATGGGTTATACATAAGATGTATACTTGAGGAGGAAGTCCCCAAGATTCTTTTTGAGTGTCACTCCTCTCCTTATGGAGGACACATGGGGGGTGAAAGGACTACTGTTAAGATCCTCCAGTTAGGTTTTTAATGGCCAACTCTTTTCAAAGATGCACATGCTTTTATGAAGTCTTGTAATGAATGTCAACAGACTGGAAACATTTCTCGCCGAAATGAGATGCCGCTTTCGGATTGGATCGAAGTTGAAATTTTCGATGTATGGGGTATAGATTATATGGGACCCTTCTCTTCCTCCTACAGTTTCAAATATATCCTTGTTGCGGTTGACTATGTATCTAAATGGTTTGAAGTTGTGCCCACCGCAACATGTGATGCCAAAGCAGCAATAAAGCTTTTTACCAAGATTATCTTTCCAAGATTCGGAGTGCCGATAACCGTCATTAGTGATGGCGGTTCTCACTTTGCAGAGAAATAGTTTGAATCCCTCTTGCGTAAGTACAGCGTACGTCATAAGGTTGCAATGCCGTACCACCCACAGACATCCAAGCAGGTTGAAGTATCTATTCGACAGATCAAGTAGATTTAGAAAAGACAGTTGGCAAGTCCCGCAAGGACTGGTAAGCTAAACTAGATAATTCTCTTTGGGCGTACATAACAGCATATAAGACGTCATTGGGTACCACACCTTACCGCTTGATATATGGAAAACCATGCCATCTTCCCTTTGAATTGAAACATAAAGCATTTTGGGCAATCAAGCTACTCAATATGGACCTAACACTGGCTGGGAAGAAAAGATTTCTTCAGCTTCAAGAACTTGAGGAGCTAAGGCTTCATGCTTATGAAAATGTGAGGATATACAAACTAAGAACGAAAAATTGGCATGATGCCCACCTGAGGAGGATGTCAATGAATGTGATAAGGTTTTATTATTTAAATCTTCTATCCATCTTTTTCCAAGAAAATTGCAGAGTAGATGGTCTGGCCCATTCAAAGTAGAATATACCTATCCATCTGGGATGATGGAGATTTATGATAAAGAAGATCTGACAAAAGTTTTCCCAGTCAACAGACACAGAGTCAAAAGGTTCTATGAAGATGAAGCTTTTGTTAGAAGATCTGAGATACCCCTGCAGGATGCTGAAGCTGCACCCACTGGAGAAGTATAACAAGTTGAGAAGATGTCGAGTTGGTGACAGAAGCAACAACGCTCCTTGGGAGGCAACTCGAGTTTTACTTTCATAGAATATTATTTCCTTTCCTAGCAAAAGAACATTACAAACATTGTTGTTGTAATAAGGCTCAAGTTTGTGCACGCGTCACGTGGACAGACTCTCTTGTTTTATGGGCCACCGACTTAGTTCTTGTAACCTTGGTGAGTAATACTATCTGAGGCTGAAGGTAAACTCTTAGGCCAATGATGTTTTACCCATCAAGTGATTTTTTATTTTAGTTTTTCTATCCCTATTTTTCTTCAGTTTTGATAGCATATCAGGCATGCATGTTCATACCTTTCTTTGCTTCTTTCTCTACGCGATAGGTTTTTTATAAACCATATCACCCAGCTCACTTCCTTGTGTTTTTAGTATCGGGCAACAGAGTACGCCTGCCTTATTATGCGATAAAGCACATCAGGCTAACCTATTGCCCAGGCCATATCGGCCAGCGTGCCCGCGTGTGATAAAGATCAAGACCCCTATCGGGCGAGCATGCCACACACCATATCGGGCAAAAGAAGAAATAGGGAACGTGTATCGGCTGACGCGCCTTTACCGTGTGATACGTATGCCATGCAATGCAAATCATGCTTAGGAAGATGAATTACTCCCCATGAGGCGATAGATTAGACTGATTTTACTGTGTCTTGGAAAACAATTTGCCTCCTTGTGCGATAGGTGTCTAGGTTTTACCCCGTTTTACCCCACTCACGATAGCTATATATAGTAAACCAAGTTAACCGTGTCGGGTTACCAATTTACTGGTTTCCGCTCTTATATCGTGCATCCCCTTTGCTTGCTTTTGCTACCGTGTCGTCCATCTTCCCTCAACCCTTGTGTCGCTCACCACCCATCCTTTGCCTGATACAGGTAAAAACCCGATACACCTATCGCGTCCCTTGATCAGTTGTATCACGCAGATCATATCGGTCGAACCCGTATCGTGCACACAGTCTCATTTTAGCTATGTCGGGCAGATTTTCTTATTGCGCGATAGGTATGTCGTGTCTCTCATTGCCTTGTCGGGTGACACAAGTATCGTCTGACACTACGAAACGTGCGTTGATTATTGTTCTCAAAACCTTGCCGCGTGACTGTCGTATTGCGCAATGCCCCCATCGAGCATCTGTGCCAGGCAGAACCTATTTTAAGGATGCAACCCGATATTGGTCTGTCCTACTTCCAAGGCCTTATCGTGTGATGACTCCACCTAAGCGATGCATTTACTTTTGCCCGATATCTACCGCATGATGACCTTTTCTCAAGGGCGCTGCCTAATACTGGTTTTTCTTATGTCGCTTAAACTTGTATCGGGCGACACACTCATACTCTCTTCTGTTTAAAAATGCAAAAATGGCCCGCACCAAACAAACCGTTGTCCAGGTTGATGAACAAGGCCAGAGGATCAACCCCGAGGCCACAAATGAAGCCACCACCATAGGGAAAAAGCACCCAAACCCTGAGACAGTAGGGCCTTCTTAGGCTGAAAAATGGTCCATAATAGAAGCAACTATGACCCCAGCTACAACTTCAACGACGATGGCTGAACCAGAGCCCTTGGATCACTCACTGGGTTGGTTCACGCCCAGAGATGAATTCCAGTGGAGGTGGTATGTGGAGTTGGCAACAAAAGTCTACTGGCCAACCCTCTTCTACCACCAAGCGTCCTTCCCACAGATTGGCGCCTTCGAAAGACTATCAAACATCTTAGAAGCCGCTGGACTAAGGAAGATATGCTTCAGTTATATGGCCTCCTACACTGAGCTCACAAAAGAGTTCATCTCTTCCCTTCACTGAGTCCTAAATACACCTGACGAAATAAAAAGATTCGGCAGGGCAAACAGATTATAGGGGCGCCTCTACAATGCTAATCATGACATCTCGGAGAAGCTGCTCAATGAGATCTTCTCCTCTAGTGAAGCCAAGAGGGAGCTTCTCAACAACGGTGTTAGAATCACCGAAGGCGACAGCTTCAACCCAGTCGCACTCTGGAGGAGGCTAACCGACAAATCTTCTTTCAAGCCGGGAAGCAAGGTGGCAGTGGTGCATTCCTATTTCTGGAGGATAATCCATAAAATCATAGTGAGCCTGCTCTTCAGCAAGTACAAGACCAGCAATATATACACTGAAGAGCTCCACCTCATATGGTACATGATGGAGGGCCTCACGATCAACCTGGGGAAATTCCTATTGAATAGGCTACATCCAATAAAGGATGCCACCAAGGAGTACAACATGGGAGGGCTCGTCAATTTAATCGTGATAGGGTTGGGATACCCAAGAGAGTCGCGTAGCCTGTCAAAAACAAGGGGCGATGACAGAATAGACATCAAGTTCCTCGTGAGGGCTAACATTATCAAGAAGGACAAAAGCCACTTCTTCTACAAATTTGTGAGGATGAATATGCTCCTTCCCCTCCCACTCTACGTCAACTATGACGTAGAGAAGCTACTCTTCATGAAGGAAGAAATCAAAGCCAAAATTGTTGAAGCTAGCTACATCGCCACCAAGATCATAAAAGAAAGGGTGGTAGTTGTAGGAAGGCCAATCCCTTTTGATGCTCGGTGAGACAAATCATCAGCAACCATCATCAATGACTCGCCTGTCACCGCCATCACTGAGCCGTCCACCGCTACCACACAACCACCAACAGTCGCTCCCATAGTCATTGTTGCCACCACCGAACCTGTCGCTGCTACCACAACAATGCCCATCGTGGCTGCTGAAGAAATAGCGACAATCGTGGAGGTCGTCGACACCACCGGGGTAGTAGATATGATCATAGCCCCGAAGGCTACTGCGGTCGAAGTAGCCGCAGCTTCTAAAACCACAGCCGCATCGGCAATGACAGAGGAAACGATGCGGTCGGACGCCAGTGACGAGGTGTTTTCCAATCTCCTGCAAGAGGAGCTCAGGGTTGTTCAGCCAACGCTGACGCCACCACCATCTACACCAACAACCGCCATGGAGGAAGACACTGGGAGTCGGATGGTAGAGTAGCATCTTCCTACACTGCGCCCTTCTCTGCTACCCTGAGCTGACGAGGCAAATGCAGACACAAAGATGTCAACGCCTTGCCCCGAGAAGCCACACCCTCACAAACACTTCAGGTGGACTCAGCCCCAATCGATGATGCGTACTCTTCGGGCCGAGCCACATACGCGAGGAGCGTTCCACAAAGCCAGAGCCGATCAATGCCAACACCATCATCACTGGGGCAGGTCTTCGGCCTGGAGTTTGACAACTTGCGGGAGATAACAAGTAACCACACAACTACATTTGCTTCCCTAACCCACAAGTTCCTGGTTTTCTAGAGGAGGATAAACAAGCAGGAGCACCAACTCCTGACCCTAGTTGGCCTTCCTGGCCAACTAGAGGCGCTAAACAATACAATCCAGACGATGCTTCAATGCCTCGACACCATCGAAGAAAGGCTGAACCGGAGGGATGACCACCACCGCTTGAGGCGTTCCGGGTGATCACCATCGCCACCTAGCTCCGGCTCTCAACCTTCGTCTTCAGCATCCTCCTCTGGATCATCGTCTTCTTCCTCCTCCAGCGGGCCCTCCACAACGCTCGAGAAAGAGACGATGAACAAAACCACTGACGGGGCTCTAGTAGGATAAGAGAGCGCCTGCGACGTCAACACAACTGCTCCGTCACCCCCCCAAGACCAAGCCGAAGATGACGAAGACATATCTATCATCCTAGCAGAGGGTTCATCTAGATAATCCAAGGGAGAAGGGGTGATTTATATTGCTTCATCGACAACCAACCCCCTAGAGCAAAGACTTCGACGACTGATAAGTTTGATGCGTCGTCGGAGATCCCTTCTTTTGAGATGGCCGACTTTGATAGGCACGCCATCGACTACCTGACGATATGGGACCAGAAGCTGCTGAACATGGTTCTGAGACCATAGGTAGATGAAGAGGCCATCGTCTGGAGTGACAGGTACTTCTCAGTAAGACACAGAGCGATTAAAGGCATGTTCCGCTCAGAAGTCATCGTGGGGAAGATCCTCTTCAGGGTCCTGGAAGGAACAATGATTGAAGATATCGCCATCAGGATAGGCCAACAACTGTACTACAATGCCACCTCGGCCTAGGAAAGAAGAATCATGGCAGGGGCGTATGAGGAGAAGAAGGTGTCTGACATGCTCCGGCACATCAAGAAGCATAATCCAATCCTTGTATTGGCCCCCTACAAGAATATAAGATATTGGTTCCTCTGTGTGGTGGACCTTTAGAACCACGATGTCACGCTCCTCAGTTGTTGCAACATGGAGGTCCCACGCACAGGATAGAGCTTCGTACGCCCCAAAGACAAGCATCTCTGGCTTCTTCCATTGTGTCTTCACTGCATCATCAAGCAAGGAGTCTGACGCCACAGCGGCGTTTGGAACTTCTTCTCACTCGGAGACTTCCCCGTCCAAGAAGAGTTGGGAAGAGGGAATAGCACCTTCATTGTCCTACGTGCGATGGAACTGCTGAACATCTTCAACTACATAAGATAGCTCCAAAGCCAAAACTTATATCAGCTAAGAAGCACGTACGCACTTTTGTTGATCAAGGACAAGCGCTACTTCCAGGACGTAGATTTACCAGAGGAGCTACTGGACACAGACCAAGAAACTGAATCTTCCCAGCCTGGCAGCCCTTCAAGAGAAGAAGTCTAGGAAGCCACTGACAGCTACATGATAGCGAAGCAAATTGCAATCCTGTGAGATGTACTCATCAATGAAGGCTCCGCTTCGCCTGCCGTTTCTGAATCATTGATCAGCAACTTCGACCTTTCCACGTGCACTTCTCTGTCACAGGAACAGATCAATGAAGTCCTCCTCAGACTTGCTGATTTAATCCTCATAGACATCATCTATGAAATAGATAGAGTAATAGTCCCCCTCGATGACCTATGGGACTTAGTCAAGGCGGGAAGATGTCTAGCACTAACGGTGGCGTCAGCTTACATCCCGATCTTATAGAAGAAGTTTGAACATGCCTACATTTCCCACGTGATGTTGTTCAACGATCTCTTCCTAGATGATGCGACAAGAGTGAGCTGGTTGTTCCTACAATAGATACAGATGAGCATGTCATGCATCATCTTCTTCCCAATGTTGCATGACAACCATTGGATGCTCCTGATGGTGTACACTTGCCCGCGTGCCACTTTCTTCTACAATAGCTTCGATGCCAACACTGACTATCCGGCGAAGTGTACATCAACACCGTTGACATACCTCGAGCGTTTAGCAAGAAAATACTACATCGAGGTGACTTCATATGATTGACTCTCTAGGCATACATACCAATAATGTCTTCCTTGGTTCTTTAGGTAAGTAGATTCTACTCTATAATATCATGGATTAATTTGTATCATGTAGTAGATACGATAGTAGATTGTATCATGTCGTATATAAGTGAGTAGATTCTACTCTATAATATCATGGATTAATTTGTATCATGTAGTAGATATGATAGTAGATTGTATCATGTTGTATATATGTGAGTAGATTCTATTACGGTTAAGCATAATATTAATCTAGACAGTTCCAATCATATTTATGTATATTGTGTATATTCATATTAGCAAGTAGCAAACATTAAAAATTTTAGTTAAGATTATTGATCATATACTAAATACAATTTTTATTTAGGTTATAATGTGAAACCCTAGGTGGATGTATATTTGATGGAGTACAAAATGGACTTGGAAAACATTCACATACATATAATTGTTTTTATTTTATAAAAAAATGGGTTATCAAAAGAAAGTAATGATATAAAAAATTCCGTATGTTGATATATGGGTAACTACATATCTAAACAAAGTCGCCTTAGATGATATTTAGGAGATCATAAGTCAGGTAAGAGTTTTATATAGCTACATTAGGAATGCATATACATGTCTGCTTTGGTTTGAGTAGCATATCTAATGTGTTCCTAGGATGAAAACTTGATCTTGTGGACTAAATGTGTCTATTGAGTTAACCATTAGCTGTGAAGATCATGTATGTGAGAATCCCTATATATGATTGGGAATTTAATTTGACTATAATTCCAAACTTCCAAGAATGACACACATTTTTGAACATTCCCCCTTTTTATATAAAAATTAAATTTATATCTTCCTATATTGGTATCATCTGAAGTAATCTAATTATTCAACTATTTTTATTGTTATGGGTCTTTTGACCCCTCCTGCTATGCCTTTGAAATATTTGATGTGATTGATTACTGGAATGTTAATTTGGTCACCCTATTATGCATGCTAAAAGTAGAAATACTTGTGAACAAATGTACATATACAAGGCGCACACATTCTTCCCGGGGTGTGCATTTCCACCTATACCTTTAGACCATGATCCTACAGTGTTTTCGCCCTATTTTAGTTATATTTAGTATATGTTGTTTATGCATGTGAAACCGTTATTATGTGTATGTTGAATGATTATTATGGAAAGAATGTTGGTCTCAAATATTATTTATAGTGCAATGTGTCATTCTTTCAATCATTTCTTTTAGAACTTACATATACTTTGATCGCTCCCTCTTTGCTTGGGAATACCCCTTTTTTTACTTATAATCAATGATAATGCCCAAAATTTGATTATATGAAGATACTCAAAATTTTTCTGACACATACCTTTTGCTTCCTATTTAGGTGTTGTTTCCAAAACTATTTTAGTAAAATTGAAATATATAAATGTTTTGATTTATGAATTTTCTAATGGTATTATTGGTGAAATGATGATGTTTATCACCATTGTGACAGGGGTCCTTGTGGCACAAGACAAATAAATATAACGAATTCATATATGAATAAATAATAAAGGGATTCTTGTTGCCAAGTCCAAGTCCTAATAATAATACAAGCCAAGAATTCCTTAAGGAAAATAAGGAGGATATGATGTCTTACCTTCCTCCTATTTGTTAGTTATAGGCATGTTTTAATACTAATAGAAAGAATATGTCTATGAGTGTAGGGAAATGAATTAGTTGGTGATTCAGCCCTATTTTAGGGCTTTATCTTGTGTCTTTTTGTTCTTCAATCACATCTATACCTGTTAGATTGCATGTCAATGCTCCCAATATGATTATTTGTATAAAATGCACTTATGGACATTACTCACATGTTTTTCAGGCATTTGGACCACACTTGATGGAATAGAGAGAGAGGAGTGATCCTAGGGTTCCTCTACCCTTGGAGAGGCCCAAAGTGAAGTCTGATGCAACCCCAACCTACCCCCAGTGGTGACAGATCAATTGAAGTAGAGATGTCCATGAAAAGTCAAAGAACAGAGTCAATTTGTTGATCCAGGACCCAGCACAACCATGGTACCACAGAATAGCTGTGCTAGGTCACCTCCAAGCAAAGAAGAAAGCACCACGGTCGTGCAGAATAGAACGGTCGTGCCAGACATAGCCACCACGGCCGTGCAACACAACACGGCCTTGCTACAACAGACCAGAATGGCCGTGCAACACCACCACGGCCGTGCTACCCTCAGTCCACCATGACCGTGGTGACTACCACGACCGTGGCATTTTCAGCCCAAATTTGACCACCAACCTGACATTTAGCCCTTTTAATTCCCACGACGGTGCCCATCCACCACGGTCGTGGTCTATCCTACCCACTGACTGTGCTACTGACAAAACCCACCTAGTTTTCACTGCTTTCCCCATTTTACCCCTAACTTAACCCTAGACCCCCTAGATCCCTATATAAGCCCTAGTGGCGGTTGGGGGTGGGGGGTTGGCTTCTTAGAGACCCATTTTCACTCCCTTGTCACCTCCACTCCATTCCACTTCACCTCCACCTCAAATCCATTCCACTTCACCTCCACCTCAAATCCATTCCATTTCACCATTTCCACCACATAACCCCCCATATCTAAGCCTTCCATCCACTTCCCACCATCATCCCACTCCATTCCATCCAAGGATAAGAAGGAGGACGTCCTTACAGAAGTTGGAGGGAGGAGATTCCTCATCTACACCAAGCTCCATGGCTACTTCTTCCTCTATCTCCTTTCTTTTTATATTTTGCTTTGTTATGAGTAGCTAGGCCCCTTGGGTGGACTGTTTGGGGGAAATTATGTTACTTTGATACCATGTTTGGGGGAAAATGACATGTAAACATTGTAATTCCATTTGTTAATAATTATGTTCTATTTGCATCTCATTCTCGATGAATTGCTTGTTGGTTTGTGTGTGAAATCACCTAGGAATTTAGGCAAATTGCTTATATGTGTGAATTTTGGGATTTGCACCTAGGTCCAATTCTTAGATCCATAGGTTGCCTCCCATCTTCCTACATCCTAATCAATCTCCATAAACCTAATTGAGAGATCTAAGTAGCTAGATTAGATAATTCTAGTGCAATTAGCATGGAGCCTTCTCAAGCCTAGAATGTGGGGGAATTGGGGTCCAAAACCTTAATTTCACCTCCCCATTACTACCATCGGCCCCTAATTGCCCTAGGAATTCCTAATATAGAATCCTAGACTTGATTAGACTCTAATTGAATTAAACCTAACCCCTAACCCAATTGAGGCTCATAAGGATAGTATGGGTGTTAGGGACTAGTTCCCCTATACACAACCTAGCTTATCCATGGCCAGTTAGTAGCTTATGTTAATTCATTAGACTCTAACTTGTTGTTTGGTTGGGATAATGTAAATGGAATCATAATGTTCATATGTCACCCCGAATTTAAGTGATATGTTCATACCCCTAAACAACCCATACCTCTCTTTATTGCTTAAAACCCTAGTTTTGTGCTTGCTTAGCTTAAATAGCTCTTTTGTTGCTTAGTTAGCTTCTTACTTTGCTCTTGTCTTATTCATGCTAGTTTAGTTCTCTAATTGCTCTTCTTACCTATCTTAGTGTAATTTTTCCTTTCATACCTAGCTTAATCCTTTCTTGCATGTTTAGCCTTACTCTAGACTAGGGTTAACTTAGATTTCATTCTCGTCTTTAATTGTTTGTTTGTCCATGATAGTTTAACAATCAAAAAACCCTTCAAACCCTTAACCCTAATCTTCGGAGTAGGAACCCAACCAAACTAAACCTAGCTCTAGTGCCCCCTCTTTTCCCTGTGGATCGACCCTATACTTGCCACCTTCCTATACTATGACATGACCCCGTGCGCTTGTGGGTGTAGATGTTTTAGTAGAAGTAGGTGTTAAGTTAGGTTTTATAAATTTCAAAAGTGAACCCACACGTGCACTTTCGTCCACGAGGTTGCATCTATTCAAAACTCCAATTGAGTAGTGTTAACACCATTGGCAGGAGCGCACCAAGCTTTCTAGCTCCATTGTCGGGGATTAGAGGTGCTCGTCCTAGCTAGTTTGTTTTGCTTTGACTTTTCCTACTACCCTCATCACTACTATTCTTTATTCATCATTCTTTGCATTCTTTGTGTATATTGGTTTACTAACTTGTTCTCTTTTATTTGGTTGTGATTTGTGCATGTGACAATCCATTCGAGGAAGACAAGATGGAAGGCCAAGATGCACGAACCCATCCATTTTCTCCACCGCCCTACCTCCAAGGCTATCCTAAGCCTTACACACCCCCACCACCTCCATCGCCAAAACCTTCCCACCATTTCACCTTCCAACCTCAATTCCCTCCTCCACCTCAATTCCCAAGGCCATTAACAACGAAGCCACCACCACAACTATCACATGCTCCCCCTACTTCCTATGAGAAAATGGATATGGTTTCAATCATGGGGTGTGACAAGGTTGTTGAGAAGATTATCAAGGGAGGGAATCAAGTTGATAAAGATATTAGTAAAGAGCCCTTGCCAGAAAGTCCTTGTTCGCAAGTGTCCCATATGATTGAATCCCCCCTTTTGATGCCTATGAAGACCCATTTCTCAAGAGAGAGAAACTATGGCATGCGATTACTGAAGGTCTTAAGGATGATTAAGATCTATGATGATGATCCCCAAGGAGAAGAAATTGTTGAGAAGCACTCAAGAAGCTTGCATGACCCTTGGGAGGAAGATCAATCAGGGAAAGCATTTGAGAGGATTTCCTATGATGGAGGCACACACATTTTGGTTTTGGACAATGGTTGATGGTGAAAGAACAAGAAGCCTGGCTCAAGGCATGAAACTTAGCGCTTGTGGGAGGCAACCCATATAGGTTTGGGAAATTTTGACCCAACCTTCACTTTTTTATACAATTGCTTTGTTTTTACACTTTCAAAGAAAACACACACACACACTTGTGTTTAATAGTTTTTGTCTAATTTTAAGATGTGCAGGTGGTAACAGGGTGAAATGAAGGAAATTTGTGTACAATTGAGAGAAGGATTCAAAGAAAAATCACTTTGGGTCAAGTTTTTGAGTGTTTGATGTTCCTCATTTTGAGAGTAGCAGCTACAGGGACCACCACAGTCATGTCACATCAACACGACCATGGTTATTTGCATGAAAAACGCACCAATTCCCTGGATTCAGAAGAAAAATTGAGAAAAGTTGCCAAAGGACTGCACCACGACCGTGCAACTTGAAGCCACCACGGCCGTGATGCACATCATGGCTGTGCTACATACCAATTTTAGCCACTAAAGGTAAATTAGTGTGGCAGCTACTACACATATCCTCCACCACAAGGAGGAACACCGCCAGAGCCTCGAGAGAGCCATGATTGTCTACCCTATCATCCTAAACTCTAGGATCATATTGAGGACATCATGATTCAAAAGTTTGGGGTGGTAGGGAAGGTATGCCCTAGTTTCACTTTGCATTTCACCTGCCACATCCACTTTTTTTTTCTTGTTTTGCTATCTATCTTAGTCATATTTACTTCTTTGCATACTTGCATGTCATGTAGTTTACTTTCTTGCAATTTTTACATAATTTTCAAAAACAAAATTGCTCTTCTTGCCATGCATTGCATATCATGCAAATTTTTGGTAATTCTTGCATGTTATAGCTAGTAGTTGCTTGTTTATTGCTTTAAGTTTAATAATATAGGGTTTAGATGTGATTGAAGGCAACCTGGCACCGTTTTGGCCAATTTTGCCCAAATTTGAGATTTCTTGTCTAAAAAGTGTGTTTTAACCTAATCTCTACTGTTTTGAGTAAAAATGATTACCTTTGACAAATGCAAGTGACTTATCATTGTTTATTGCTAAATGGTATCAATTCTCGACTTTTTACATGTGCATCACCTCTCTTGTGTTTGTGAATGATTTGGTTGATTTGTGACTTGAGCAAGCTATGAGCACTTAGTGTCTATGAAATCACTTGATTGAAGTATTAATTTCATCTTGTCCATTCATGTGGTGTGATATCTAGGATGAATTATTGGATTAATTTTCATGTAGGATGTCTTATGTGGAAAATCATACCAATGAACCCTCTTTGATCTGACTATTCTTCCACCATCTTCATACCCCTCCGCCTCATAAAAAGATGCCCTAGTGCACATAATCAGCCTTGGCCACCTCCAAAAGTTTGGGGTGGCCATATCTTTATCTCCTCGCTTGACTCTATCTACCATATGCCCTATCTACACTAAGGGAAAGAAAAAAAGGGAAAAGAAAAAGAAAAATAAAAACAAAATAAAAGGATGCTCCTGTTTAAGAACATTCAAATAAAGAAAAGATGAGTGGGTAATAGCACTCCAAGGATCTTACCGCAACCCTTTCTTCCAATTTCATACCCATTGAGCTGGAAAACATCAAACCTAGCTCATTTTGCCCCTTTTCGTAGCCATGTGGGTCATTTGGTGTGATTTGAAATATAAGATTGAATGCATGAAGGTGAAACAACACTCCTAGTCATTCTCAATTAACGCCACCATGAAATGGTTTACCCGGAACTTTATGGAAGAAATATGGATAACTTGTGTATTCTATGTGCTATATTTGAAGTTCATATGCTTTGTGCTCTCTTCATGATTGGATTGTGAAAGTAGCTGAGGAGAGAGGTGAAATGCATGTAATCAGTCATCTTTGATCCCATTTAGCAATAATCATCTTTTATATTGCATCTGTCATTTCTTATTTGTGGAAAATTTGGAGAAGAGATTGAGTTGGAGCATACTTGAGGACAAGTATGTTTCAAGTTTGGGGTGGTGATTCAACCCTATTTTAGGGCTTTATATTGTGTATTTTTGTTCTTCAATCACATCTATACCTGTTAGATTGCATGTCATTCCTCCCAATATGATTATTTTTATAAAATGCACTTATGGACGTTATTTGCATGTTTTTTAGGCATTTGGACCACACTTGATGGAAGAGAGAGAGAGAGAAGGAGTGATCCTAGGGTTCCTCTACCCTTGGAGAGGCCCAAAGTGAAGTCTGATGCTCCCCCAACCTACCCCCAGTGGCCAAAGATCAATTGAAGTAGAGATGTCCATGAAAACTCAAAGAACAGAGTCAACTTGCTGATCTAGGACCCAGAACGGCCGTGGTACCACAGAACGGTCGTGCTAGGTCACCTCCAAGCCAAGCAAAAAGCACCACAGCCGTGGCACCATAGAACAACCATGCTAGGTCACCTCCAAGCCAAGCAGAAAGCACCACGGCCATTCAGAACAGAACGGTCGTGCCAGAGACAGCCACCATGGTCATGCATCACAACACGGTCGTTCTACAGCAGACCAGAACAGCCGTGCAACACCACCACAGTCGTACTACCCTCAGTCCACCACGACAGTGGTGACTACCACGATCGTGGCATTTTCAGCCCAAATTTGACAACCAACCTGACATTTAGCTATTTTAATTCCCACGACCGTGCCCGTCCACCACGACCGTGGTCTACCCTACCCACCACGGCCGTGGTGACCCACCACGGTCGTGCTACTCACAAAACCCACCTAGTTTTCACTAATTTCCCCATTTTACCCCTAACTTAACCCTAGACCCCCTAGATCCCTATATAAGCCCTAGTGGCAGCTGGGGGTCGGGGATTGGCTACTTAGAGTCCCATTTTCACCCCCTTGTAACCTCCACTCCATTCCACTTCACCTCCACCTCAAATCCATTCCATTTTACCATTTCCACCACATAACCCCCCATATCTAAGCCTTCCATCCACTTCCCACCATCATCCCACTCCATTCCATCCAAGGATAAGAAGGAGGACGTCCTTATAGTAGCTGGAGGGAGGCGATTCCTCATCTACATTGAGCTCCATGGCTACTTCTTCCTCTATCTCCTTTCTTTTTTATATTTTTCTTTGTTATGAGTAGCTAGGCCCCTTGGGTGGGCTATTTGGGGGAAATTATGTTACTTTGATACCATGTTGGGGGGAAAATGACATGTAAACATTGTAATTCCATTTGTTAATAATTATGTTCTATTTGCATCTCATTCTCCATGAATTGCTTTTTGGTTTGTGTGTGAAATCACCTAGGAATTTAGGCAAATTGCTTATATATGTGTGAATTTTGGGATTTGCCCCTAGGTCCAATTCTTGGATCCCTAGGTTTCCTCCCATCTTACTACATCCTAATCAATCTCCCTAAACCTAAGTGAGATATTTAAGTAGCTAGATTAGATAATTCTAGTGCAATTAGCATGGATCCTTCTCAAGGCTAGAATGTGGGGGAATTGGGGTCCAAAACCCTAATTTCACCTCCCCATTACTACCCTTGGCCCCTAATTGCCCTAGGAATGCCTAATCTAGAAGACTAGACTTGATTAGACTCTAATTGAATTGAACCTAACCCCTAACCCAATTGAGCCTCGTAAGGGTAGTAGGGGTGTTAGGGACTAGTTCCCCTATACACAACCTAGCATATCCATGGCCAATTAGTAGCTTAGGTTAATTCATTAGACTCTAACTTGTTGTTTGGTTGGGATAATCTAAATGGAATCATAATGTTCATATGTCACCCCCAACTTAAGTGATAAGTTCATACCCCTAAACAACCCATACCTCTCTTTATTGCTTAAAACCCTAGTTTTGTGCTTGCTTAGCTTAAATAGATCTTTTGTTGCTTAGTTAGCTTCTTGCTTTGCTCTTGTCTTCCTCATGCTAGTTTAGTTCTCTAATTGCTCTTCTTACCTGTCTTAGTGTAATTTTCCCTTTCATACCTAGCTTAATCATTTCTTGCTTGTTTAGCCTTACTCTAGACTAGGGTTAACTTAGATTTCATTCTCACCTTTAATTGTTTGTTTGTCCATGATAGTTTAATAATCAAAACAAACTTCAAACCCTTAACCCTAGTCTCCGTAGTAGGAAACCAGCCAAACTAAACCTAGCTCTAGTGCCCCCTCTTTTCCTTGTGGATTGACCCTATACTTGCCACCTTTCTATACTATGACACGACCCCGTGCGCTTGCGGGTGTAACTATTTTAGTAGAAGCAGGTGTTAAGTTAGGTTTTATAAATTTCAAAAGTGAACCCACATGTGCGCTTCCGTCTGTGGGGTTGCATCTATTCAAAACTCCAATTGAGTAGTGTGTAACACCATTGGCGGGAGCGCACCAGTTGTATTTCTTGATTGCAATAAATCTTGATTATATGGGAGTGGTCTTCCGAATAACAAAAAAGATTAATAGAATAAAATAGTCTTGGAATAAGGAGATTTATGAGGAATATTTGAGTAAAGGAGTTAATCATATTTCTTTTTGTGGACCATGGTGTGTCTTGCCTCTCACGCATCCTACCTTTCCCTCTACATTGAAGCCAATAGGATTTCCTACCAAGTGGTTATATAGAGAGAGACTTAGGGGTCCTTTTCCCATCGCATGTGAGGCACTCAACCTATGTTGTCCATGGGAAGTCTATAAGAGGCAAGAACCCAAGAGGTATCTTCCTTGTTCGGCATCTGTCTGCAGACCCAGGAGCTTGGTCTCCATGATAGTAGCCTTTTCGGATTTGAGGGACTGCACACAACACTGACGTTGGACAGTTGAGAGATGTTGCCGCCGTGAAGTTGATGACATCAAGAAGCATTAGCCAGCCTTGAGTGAAGCCTTGACTCCGACAGCTAGCTGGGAATTCCTCTGGACAACAAGGAGGGTTGTCGGAATAGTCTGCCTCTTCACCCATGCACACCCACAACCACGATGCAACCTGAAGCTTCACCCTTCTTTGTCTCATTTGATTGGGGGACTAGTTCCTTCATCTCTGACCATGGGGGGACTATCAGTGGGGGTTGGTGATGCCAAGTTGAGACCTGTAGAGGTGGCCTAACCTTGCACTGGCCATAAGGAGACGAGAGGAAAAGGGAACTGTGTTAGAGAAGACTCCTTGGATGGGATCGCACCCTGCACAACATTGACGAAGGTGGCAAGAGAAACCTTGGAACCTCAAGGGAGCCTTGCCACTGGCTATCACAGCTGGTCATCATGGCCATAGTAGGCGAGCACTACCTACAGCAGAGTTGGGAAAACACCCTGCCGTGAGGGGGTTGCGACATCGATCACGCAAGGGAGAAGAGCCTGGGGTTTCCCGACCCGAGGAGAAGGATGATATAGAGTCAAATGACTCTATTTCCCCTCTAGACACATTCAAATCAAAAGGGTGGTAAAGTATTTTCCCCTCCATTTCTAGGCCGAGCCAGATTTTGAAAAAGGTATGTGTTCTGCTGAGGTGGCGCGTTCTAATTGGCCAATTAGGGCGAAATCTTCAAATAATCATAACTAATTATCGGTAGGTTGGATTGATATATGAAATTGGATCATAAGAACACATAGAATCTAAATAAAATAGTTTAGAGTCTGATTATGCTTTTCTTTCTAAAAGTACTACTATACATGATAAAGTGGTGATTAACACATGGAAACCCTAGTTTTGGGTATTAAAATGTTGGAAACATTAAAAAGGTTTTCTTTTCTATTGATTATCTGACATTATTGAACATGATAGAAATCTAAAATGATCATGATAAAAATGACGATAATATGAAATCATGGTTTTTAAGATAACAAATATCAACATGTATAATTGAGATTGAAAAATCCATAATACAATTAGTGATGTTCTTAATGCTTATGAACTGATGTTCATAATAGTCTAATGTGTTTAGTTTGATGATAATATAAGTATTTGATATGTTTTGAATAACTATGATCATGATGAGAGGTTCTGAGTCACAAATATGATACTTAGGGTTTAAGTCATAAATCTACTTAAACCTAATCTGATGTAGTTGCTTAAAATTGTCTAAAAGACTTAACTTGATGAATTAGGGATAAAATTTATAAGTTGATAAGTTATTAATAACCTAAATGAGATCTAAGTAATGGATATTATGGATCCAATGATTATGTCCTTAACCAAATATTAATTTGTGGTGGAAATAGGATTTACACCCTTAATCTATACCCTAAACCTGAGATGACTCTAAAGTCTAGATTAGGACCCGAGTAGGGTTTAATCTGATTAAAGTGAAGGTGACACGTTAAGATTTATATCCATGCAGATTATAAACGATGAATGCTTGAATTTCTTGCATATGTTGATAGGATTGTTTGAATATGTCGAAGTATACATTGCATGATATTTTGCATAGCTCACCATAAAGGTATGTGGTTACGACTAAGGTTACTCATCTTAGTTTACCGATTTTTTTAAGGTTTTACCAGTTTCCTGCAATATAAAGGTATGTGGTTACAACTAAGATTACTCGTCTTAGTTTCTCGATGTTTTTTGAGGTTTTACCGATTGCTTGCAATTAACTGCTTGTGTGAACTTTAATTCCTACAACTATAAAGTGATTATGGCTGTCACTATAAACATATATTCATGACTAGCTCAGATCCTAGTCCTCCTCTATAGCTTTGAATACATGTGAGAAATTGATGACCTAGCTATTGGTCTACCCTTGGGGTAGGATCACCATGTTATCATGAGTCGATGTTTGGTCTACCTTTGGGTAGGATCATACAACTATACAACTCTATGTCTTGATCTACCTTTAGGGTAGGATCAAATGTGTTATTGAGAATCTACCATATGAGAGAGGTAGTATCCATGTCCACTGCAGGGACAACACAGAGACTTGGATATGTCAAGATTGAGTAGTTATGTTGAAAATGTAAAGATTGATGTTAAACAATAATTTATTGCAATATGTTGTTACAACTAGATGCAAACATTTTGTTTCCTCCACATACCAGCATAACTTGTTATATTGACCGGCATTTTGTTTGTCAGCACATGTTATGAAGTTGTCAAGATGTGATAAACCATATGGAAATTACCTGAAAGTATTAAAGATAATTTAAGGAGGATTAGATAGCTAGTTATTTCTTATCAAAATGTATTATGAGAAATATCATTGTAGAATTTGTAAGCAATATTTGAAATTTAATTGAAATTGTTTTCTATTATTTGTTATTTGACTAATCTGGATCCTTGGGAATATAGGTAATGGCTCTCAACTTGAAGGTCTTTCCTTAATTGGGGGACACAGAAAGTGAGGTCGTTACATTTGGTATTAGAGCACCAGATTTTTCAAATAATATTTAATGGGTTATAATTTTAAGTAATCTGTAGAAATATGAGGGAATTATTAGGGCATTTTCTAAAGACTGAGGTGTCTACAAGGGACCATGACTGGGGGCTGGCAAGATTTTCCTTTGCACTACTAGTCGGCTTATGAGGACTCCCAGACCCGTGCATCTGTCCTGGACAAAGTCGCAATTATTTGCCCAAAGTAAAATACCTTTAGGATTCCTTCTCATCTTGATTCATCCACTTCTCATCCTCTTTCTTAATGAACCCTAAAAGGAACTTCTCTCCTCATCTAAATTTAGGGTTTTTGAGAAGTAGGATTAAGGTATCCTATGGAAATTAATGTACATTTAAAGATGATGAAATGATAATGTACATGTAATGTGAAAATAATAATGGTTTTAATGAGTTACAAAGGTGATTAAACTCTAATGGAGCTAGGGTTGAGTTAAGAAAACTCCAGAGGGTGAAGGGATATGGAAACTCAATGAGGTAGGGTATGGTCCCTAACCCTAACCCTAAAACCCTAATCATAAATATTGTGAATGGTGTGAACTTACCCATATGAATCTTGAAAAGGAATAAGATGAAAAAAAGAGTTTAGGTGACCAAGTCTCCCATGCATGCATGTATGTGGAGCATGACATTCATGTAAAAGCTTTTGGAAAATATAAGAACCCAATGGTCACATATATGAAGATGAAAATATGAATATATCTTGCTTAAACCACTCATGCTATCTCTAGAATTTGGTGATGGAAAGAAAGTCATTGAGATGACTATGATCAAGACCCTGGAGGGGAAGGTCATGAAAGGTCAAGCCCCTAGAGGGGAAGGCCGACATAGACACCAAGCCCCTAGAGGGGAAGGTGGCCCAAGTCCATTGCATGGACAAAACTCATGAGAGGGTACCCCAGAGATTGAGCAAACAAGGGTTGAGAAGTTATAATATCAAAAAAGATGGAAATATGAAACCTTTAGGGCTAGTGTGCCAACCCGGGATGGGCCAACCCAAGAGTGGGAAGATGACCTACGAGGGAGGAAAAACCTTAGACCTTGGGGTCATCTTGTGGCTAGAGAGTCTAATTTCCTCCTATGAGACATGAAGGCGCCCTAGGTCAGGACCTTCCATAGAAAGGTAAGTTGACGAACTCAATTTAAAGATTGAGGTAACCATGAATGTCACCTAATATAAAAGATGGAAGCACATTTATTGACTATGATTCTTTGAACCCAAGTATGCCATGTCTGAGGAACATGAGGAAAAGTCACTATGGAAGTGGCTGATCATATGAGACCGAGTTCGGAAAAGAATTGTTGCCTTGAAATGTTGCCATGAGTCCAATGAGGGGACATAAAGTGAACAATGAGCACTATAAGAGATGGAGGAATCTGGTTTAAAGAATTACATACAAAAATAATGTGCTAGCTGTGGGCTCTGATCTCCAAAACCCGAGATAAACACATAACTCCGAATTAAACTTAGCGGAAGAGATTCAAATAGCAGCGGAATACCAAAAATCAGCGGAAATTAAAACTTTTTGAGACAAAACATTGAAACCATAAAACTTCATTCATAAAAGGAGATAAACTGTTTACATCTCTATCAAATTACTTCTTGAGTAATTATACACATCATGATTCAAAATCTCAAGAATTGCAACAAAACTCAGACCAACAACTCCAAGACCTGAGAGTACAGAGGACACATAGGACTGACTCTATCTACACCACATAGTAGGCTAAATCTCCACCTGAGATTTACTGCTGCTCCTGGTGCTGCTGCTGCTGGGACTGGTCACCTGTAGACGGGTTCCTCCGTCTTCGACGACCACCTAAAAAGTTGAAGTCTACGGGGTGAGCCAATTTTAAATAATTGTCCCAGCGGAAGTTATATCTCTCCACTAGAAGCTTTATAAAGCAAAACAAAGAATAACATAAGCTGTAAAAGTTTTCAAAGTATTCCACAGCAGTTTTGGTAGTAAGCAAGAGTTCAACATTTATGAAACATGAAGAACATATGCACTATACAGTGTAACATCAATCAATTAACTCGTAGTTATCTCTAACAGGTATACTACGCTGTAGATTATGTTTTTCAAACATTATTATCATGCCCTGCGGAGATGAGGTATACCACTCATACTCCAACCGATCACTGTTACGTGCCTCGGTATCATACTAGGTCATTGAAAGAGTCGGATTCTCATGACCTTCACCTTCCTCAGTCGGTAAGAGGATTACTTGCAGGACATCTTGTGTCTCTGCTACTATAGCTTACCAGGGTAATCTGGTCCTTCGCTATTTTAGAGTTACAGTGGCGTTCTGTACTCTCTTCGTCATCAGGAGATTTCGTGTTTACCTTCCATTGATACGGTATCTGTGCTTTCTTTGTCATCAGGAGATTTCGTGTTTACCTTCCACTGATGCGGTATGTATTTGTAGTGAAGGATTGACGGATTACACATCTACATCAATGCCTACACTAGGATGTAAGGTTCTACACATCCATATACCCCACATACTCAAAAGTATGTGATCCAGGAGTTCCCTTAGGAAAACCTGTTTCACCATCATTTGATCTCTGACAATGATGGTTCTATGATCAAGGCTCTACATGGTATGATTACACTTGATTAGTTAGGTACATTCAGTATTCTTTTAACATCATACATTGTTCTCAAACAATAACATTATCATAGCAGCTATGAAGGGAGAATACTAAATGTAACAAGCCTAACTCACATTAAATATCATTTCTCAATACTCTCATCACAAGTCATCTCTAAAGCATGACCTTGATGGTATTTATGGCTCTCACAGCCCATCAATTTCATAAGATGCCATTGACAAGGCATCAGGATATTTTACTATTCATAAAGCTAACAACATGCTTTCAATGAATGTAACATCATCATCCATACCTGGATATGATCATTCTCATATAGGAACCTGCATGGTTAATTCAACTGATAAAAGTAAACAATTTAATTCAAGAATTATGCCTTCACTCTTGCCATAAGAGCTAAGTTCCCTGATTCTCATCAATTAGGGTTTACTTATCACATTTCATATCATCACCCTAGAATTAGGGTTTACTATTCACACATCATGTCATTACCCTAGAATTAGGGTTTACTATTCACATATCATGTCATTACCCTAGAATTAGGGTTTCCATGATTTCACATAGTGAATCATTCCCTATTCATGCACATTCATGTATATTGAAGGTATTTTACTTGAGTTTCCACCATAATTGGTAATTTCTCTCTCCTCTAACTAGTAGATGGTGATTACACTACTCTAGATTAGGTTGGGTTAAGTCCTTATTGACTAACACAAGTCAACACATCACCATCATGTGATTAGGGTTTGATTAAAACAAGGTATCACTCAATTGAACCCATTTAAGTTGAAACGAGTGTGAACCCATTTGAATTGAACGAGTGTGAACCCATTTGGATTGAAACGGTTGTGGACTCGTTTGAATTGAAACGGGTGTGGACTCATTTGAATTGAAACGGGTGTGAACTCGTTTGAGTTGAAACGGGTGTGGACTCGTTTGAGTTGAAACGGGTGTGGACTCGTTTGAGTTGAAATGGGTGTGGACTCATTTGAGTTGAAACGGGTGTGGACTCGTTTGAGTTGAAATAGGTGTGGACTCGTTTGAGTTGAAACGGGTGTGGACATGAAAGGTGATATAAAGGTTATGATAGAATAGGATATCCTATGTTGAAGCCTTCAATTGGCCCAAGCCATGTTAACCACTTTCAAATTGATTCAATTAGGATGAGCCTCAAACAAATGGACACCAATTTGACCTTCAATTGAAAGCCAATTAGAGTTAAGTCTAACTCAATTAAGGTTTCCAATCGGCTAATCATCAATTTTCAACAATGAATCAAATCAAGGTTGAACCTATCAACTGAACTCCAATTGGGTCCAAACTTGGCCCAAACGGTCTTGAGATCGTTTGGATGACCTCCAAACGATCTTGAGACCATTTGCCCAAAGTTTGACCAATAACCAAGTTGGTTGGATAAGGGTTGAACCCTAAATAGGTCTAAAATCAGCATTTTTATCAAATCGTCAACCTATTGAAAATAAACCGTCAAACCATTAAATTACCTCAACTTTATACCTTCAAACGGTCTTGGGTTGTGCACAAACGGTCTTGAGACCGTTTGGAGGAACCCCCAAATGGTCTTGAGACCGTTTGGGTCCTTCAACCCAAAACTCAACAAAATCTATATATGAAAACAGCAATTTCAGCCCAATTAGGGTTAGGATGTTGAAGTGCCTTCAACTCTCAATTGGTTAAGAATTTAACTTTGATTCTTTGCAGGAATGAAATTCAACATATTATGAACAGGAATCTCAAACGGTCAACGCTTGGTCAACTCATTCAAATGGGTTGAACCCGTTTGCCCAAAAAGTTCAAGTTAATCAGTTTGGAAAATCAGCACTTAATTCAATTCGATTGCCTAATTGATTGGCCTTCAACCTACGATTCCTTTGGAGTTAACCACTCAATATTGGTGGGTCATTAGCCTACATGATTATGAACAGGAATCCCAAACGGTCAACACTTGGTCAACGCCCTCAAATGGGTTGAACCCGTTTGCTCCAACCGACCTTGTGAACCTGTTTGCCCTTCAAACGGTTTGGTCAGAAGGGGGGGGACCAGGACCGTTTGATAAAGTAACTTTGGTAATCATGCCCATCTTCTTCAACCTCTATCAAGGACGGTTATACCACCATTTTGCTTGCAAAAGTGCAAGGAAGAAGGGAGGTAGAAGGAGAACTAAATGCTAAAATTGCAAGAACAAATATGCATATAAAGCAAAGAGTTTAAAGTTATAAAACCCGCCTTAAGGTCGTTCCTTGAGCTCCAAGCTTCCAAGCTTCAAGCCTCTAATGGTGTCTTGAGCTCCAAAGGTCGGCCAAGGGTGCTTCTCTAAGGAAAGGTTGGGAAAAGATGGCTAGAACGAGAAAGCTAAGTGAAGTAGCCACGAAACCAACCTTATACAAGAATTTTCTCCATGAATTCAAGCTAGAAGGTGGTGTTCTCTTACCTAGAACAGGTTGGTCGCCCTCCTCTTCTCCAGAGCTCTGTCCTAATTCGGTCTAAGCAAGGAAATAAGAAAGGAAGTGAAGGAAACGTTCCTTTACAAACAAAGGAAGGGTGTATATATATATATTGGGGTCATTTCCAACATAAGGACAACTAGTTTCTCTTTTTCTTAATTAGGTCCCTCCTTTCTTATAGGAACGTCCCTTCTCCTTATTATAAGCCACGTTTCTCCCTTTCATACTTAAGCAAAAATCATCTTAAACCCAAGGTCCAAAGGTGAAGAAGGTCAACGTTCAACTAGGGTTCATACATGAAAGATCTCCATACCCATATATGGTGAATTTCATGCACAAAGATCACTTTTCTTATCTGGTTATTAATTAATGTATCTCTTTCATCATTTCTACTCTAAATGATGCCAAGAGTCATATAAGATTCTCTCGAAGGTGTACTTTACAAATTTCACCCACAATTTGGGTAAATTATAGTTTACTCCAAATTAGGGTTTTTAAGCATTAGGATCACTCCACAAGCTGCATTTGAATGCCCAAGCTTGGAAAATCCATCATGCCTCATCATATTCACTCATATGATGTCTCAACATCAAAAGAACATCTTAACCTGTGAAATTGCAAGTTAAACCCTTAAATTGGGTAACTTGCACATGGGTCCCTGCATTACAAAACAATGCTACAACTTTGTTTATAAAGGAGCAAAATTGAAAGTATATGTTCCTTTAGGAACTTAGTTACATGCCAGAGAATACTCACAGGTGTTTAATTACATAATTTAGGCAAAACTTCCAGGGTTAGGTTATAACCCAGGTTAGGGATGTTACAAATTATCCACCCCTTACAAGGATTTCGTCCCCGAAATCGATAAAACGCATTAAGAGAAAAGAGTAGGGTATTTCCTTCTCATCTCATCCTCTAGTTCCCAAGTGGCTTCTTCAACACCACGGTGGTTCCAGAGGACTTTCACAAGACTTATATCTTTCTTCTTTAACTTTTTAATTCTGTTATCAAGAATGGACACTGGTCCCTCCTCATATGTTATATCTTCATTCAATTCTACTTCCATAGGTTGTAGAACTGACTCGGTGTCGGGGTGACATTTCCTCAGCATGGAAATGTGAAAAACAGGATGTAACTTCTGCAACTCCTGAGGTAACTCTAGTCTATAGACTACCTTTCCAATTCGCTCAACAATTGGATAAGGTCCCATAAATCTAGGAGCTAACTTCCCTTTTCTTCCAAAATGAAGGACTCCTTTCCACGGTGAGACCTTGAGATACACTTTGTCTCCAACCTGGAACTCTAGGGGTCTACGACGTTTATCAGCATACGACTTCTGCCTATCCTGTGCAGTCTTAAGCTGTTGCTGTATAACTTTAATCTTCTCTGTAGTTTGTTGCACAAGATCAAGACCTAACAACTGGTGCTCACCAGTCTCATACCAACACAAAGGTGATCTACAACGTCTACCATACAAGGCTTCATATGGTGCCATATCAATACTATGTTGATAGCTATTGTTATAGGCAAATTGTATCAAGCTCAGGTGTAGATCCCAACTCCCGGTAAACTGGAGAACACATGCTCTCAACAGGTCTTCCAAGGTCTGTCTAGTCCTTTCAGACTATCCATCAGTCTGTGGGTGAAAGGCTGTACTAAACCTTAACTTGTTGCCTAAGGCTCTGTGTAACTGCTCCCAAAAATGACTTGTGAACTGGGGACCTCTGTCAGAAACTATAGAGACAGGAACTCCGTGCAACCGCACTATCTCTTGCACATACAACTGGGATAACCTCTCAGCATAATAGGTTTTTTTGATAGGCAAGAAATGTGTTGTCTTTGTCAACCTATCAAAAATTACCCAAATAGAATCATGTCCTTTGCTTGTCCTGGGTAGACCAACAACAAAGTACATGGTCGCATGGTCCCACTTCCACTGTGGTATGGGTAAAGGTTGCATTGTTCCTGCAGGATTCTGGTGCTCAACCTTAACCTGCTGACACACTGAACACCTCATCACAAACTCTGCAACATCCTTCTTCATCCCGGGCCACCAATACATATCTTTCAAATTTCGATACATCTTGGTGCTCCCTGGATGCATAGCATACATTGAAGAATGAGCTTCTTCCAGGACTAACTTCCTCAAGTTATCCACATCTGGCACTATCATCCTCCCATGATAGCATGCCACATGGTCATCTGAGTCATGGAAACCATCTCATTTTTCATCACCATACTCAGACCTGATCTGTTGAACTGCATCATCCTCTAACTGTGCCTCCTTTATCTGCTTTCTTAGAGTAGGTTTAATATGCATCTCAGCTAACAAACTGGCTAACAATGACACCTTCAACTGTACATTGTTTTGCCTTAAAGAGATAAGCATATCTCTCCTAGAGCATACTAAAGAACTTAGTTGTGCTCCATCCATGGTTGATGTTGCTGATTTCCTACTCAAGGCATCTGCAACCACATTAGCCTTGCCCGGATGGTAATTAATCGTACAGTCGTAGTCCTTGATTAACTCCATCCAGCGATGTTGTCTCATGTTAAGTTCATGCTGAGAAAAGATATACTGAAGATTCTTGTGGTCTGTGAATATCTGGAATGTTTCTCCGTAGAGATAATGCCTCTAGATTTTCAAGGCATGAACCACAACAGCTAACTCCAGATCGTGTGTCAGATACTTCTCCTCGTGCTTCTTAAGCTGTCGGGAAGCAAAAGAAATCACTTGTTTATCCTACATCAACACACATCCAAGTCCATTCTTGGAGGCATCACAGAAGACTACATATCCTTTTCCTTGCTCAGGTAGCACAAGCACAGGTGCACTTGTCAACCTCTCCTTCAACAGTTGGAAAGATTGTCGACACTTATCACTCCAAGAAAAAGGAACATCTTTCCGGGTTAACTTGGTCAAAGGTAAGGCTATAGAACTGAAATTCTTAATAAACCTTCGATAGTAACCAGCTAACCCCAAGAAACTTCTAATCTCCATCGGTGTTTTCAGTTGTTCCCATTGTAGAACAGATTCTACATTTTTAGGGTCAACATGAATACCTGAGGCAGATACCACATGTCCAAGAAAAGACACTTTAGGTAACCAGAACTCGCACTTGCTAAACTTAGCGTATAGCTTATGTTCTCTTAGCAAGGTCAAAGTTTGGTGAAGATGTTGCTCATGCTGCTGAGCATCCATACTATAAATCAGAATGTCATCTATGAAGACGACAACACACTGATCAAGAAAGGGTCGAAAGACTCTATTCATGAGTTCAATGAATGCAGCTGGTGCATTGGTTAGTCCAAACGACATAACCGTGAACTCATAGTGACCATATCTTGTCCTAAAGGCAGACTTGGATATGTCACTATCCTTAATGCGGAGTTGATGATATCCAGATCTCAAATCTATCTTTGAGAAGACTGTTGCACCACGCAACTGGTCAAAAAGATCATCAATCCTTGGCAAAGGGTACTTGTTCTTTATTGTTACTTTATTGAGTTGTTTGTAGTCAATGCACAACCGCATTGACCCATCTTTCTTTTTAACAAACAAAACCAGAGCACCCCAAGGTGAGGTACTCAGTCGGATGAAACCTTTCTCAAGTAACTCTTGAAGTTGTTCCTTGAGTTCTGCCATTTCGGCAGGCGCCATCCTATACGGAGTCTGAGCTATGGGTTTCATATCTGGGACCAAATTGATCTCAAAATCAATCTCCCGAGGTGGTGGTATACCAGGAAGTTCTTCAGGAAACACATCCTCGAATTCCCTGACTATAGGAACTTCAGCAGGATTGGGACTCTCCTTGGTAACATCTACCACATGGGCCAAGAATGCATAACATCCTTGCCTCATCATCTTATCAGCAACCATAGCTGATACAAGACAGGTGGGCAGAATCTTTCTTTCTCCTTGAAAGATCCATGTGTTGCTATCATCAGCAAACACAGCCAACTTGGATTCACAATCCAAGACAACTCTATACCTTTCCAAGGTATCCATCCCAAGGATTATATCAAATCCCTACATATCAAGTGGTATGAGATCCACTTGAATGCGATGGTCAGAAAAGAAGAGGATGCAGGGAGAACATACCTCCTGCAAAATGGCAGTCCCTCTCAACGAAGTCTCCAACAACAAACTATCTGCCCTATGACTGACAGTCATATTGCAGTTGTGAATCACTCTTTGAGTGATGAAAGAGTGTGTAGCACCCGGGTCAATCAGAACAGATACTACACAAGATTTAGACATATCAGAATATAAAAGTTCCATCTGACCTGCCACTACTTGTGGATTGACCACTGCCTCTGGTGGGTTCATAGCATAGAACCTTGTTGTAGCCTGGTGTTGAGGTGGTACTGATGATCCAGCTTGAGATGCTTGCCCGCGTCCTCGAGCTGCTCCTTGAGATTGCCTTCTCTGTGATCCCCGTTGACCTTGTCTCAGAGACTGTGTCACACTGACCGGCTTAGATCGGCAGTCCTTCATCAAATGTCCCACCTTACCATAGTTGTAGCAGCTTCTCTCCAGTTGTGGTGGTCTTGGTGGTCCAGTGACTCACATTGATGTAGAACTGTGAGTCCCTTGAGGCGGTTGACCCCGTCCTCTACCTCTACATGGTGACCATTGAGTTTGAGAACTCGATCTGGGTGGTGGAGGGTTAGGTGCAGAGAATCTAGGTTTCTTGGAATCCCTAGATGAAGAACCCTGGAACTGTGGATATCTTTTCTGGGTTTGCCTCTTCTCAACCACATATCTCTCTATCCTTCGAACTGACTCAACGAAGGTAGAGAATCTCTCTCAGTTTTATAAGGCAGACATAGGGGTTGACATATCAGCATTCAAACCCTTCTCGAATCTCCTGATTCTTTCCTCTTCTGTGGCAGCCATGTGCGGGCAGAACCGCAACAACTCCATGAACTTAGCTTCATACTCGCTAATGTTCATCATGCCCTGCCTCAGTCTCTCAAACTGAGAGATCTTCTCATCCAGGAAGGTCTTCGGGAAATATCTATGAATAAATTCCCGGCGAAACTCTTCCCACGAGATCTCTATTCCAGGTCTCTTCTGCTCTTCCATGTTCCACCAGTGACCAGCGCTTCCTTTGAGAAGATAGACTGCATGTCTGACCTTCTCAGCTTCAGGGATATTGAGAATCCTGAAAGCCTTCTCCAACTCTGTCAACCATAGATCAGCATCTGCGGGGTCGGCAGTCCCAAAGTACTCGGTAGCTCCGACACGACATAGTCGCTCGAACGTCTTCCCGATACCTTGTCCTTCAGGCTGGACAGGTGCCCTAGGTGCAGGCATGGGCATCCTGTCAGTTATGTGTGTCATGGCAGTCATAAACTGCCCAAACATCGTCTGAACTGCTGAGTTACCCATATCGGCTGTTTCAAACTGGGGTGGCTCCCAGGGTGGCTCAGGTGCAGGTTGTTCTATTTCTGGAACCCTTGCACCGCCTTGAGGTGCACTAGCACTACTCTCTGCCACATACTCATCATGTGGCTCTGCCATCCTTATGTATCTTCTTCTCATGAGGAGCAGAAGATTCTATTAGATAAGGAAGGAATACTAAAGATAGACCCGACATCCTAAGTCCTATGCCTCTGTAGACTCAGCGAACCTAGAGCTCTGATACCACTTAATTGTGGGCTCTGATCTCCAAAACCCGAGATAAACACATAACTTCGAATTAAACTTAGCGGAAGCGATTCAAATAGCAGAGGAATACCAAAAATCAGCGGAAATTAAAACTTTTTGAGACAAAACATTGAAACCATAAAACTTCATTCATAAAAGGAGATAAACTGTTTACATCTCTGTCAAATTACTTCTTGAGTAATTATACACATCATGATTCAAAATCTCAAGAATCACAACAAAACTCAGACCAACAACTCCAAGACCTGAGAGTACAGAGGACACATAGGACTGACTCTATCTACACCACATAGCAGGCTAAATCTCCACCTGAGATTTATTGCTGCTCCTGGTGCTGCTGCTGCTGGGACTTTCACCTGTAGACCGGTTCCTCCGTCTTCGAGGACCACCTAAAAAGTTGAAGTCTACGGGGTGAGACAATTTTAAATAATTGTCCCAGCGGAAGTTATAACTCTCCACTAGAAGCTTTATAAAGCAAAACAAAGAATAACATAAGCAGTAAAAGTTTTCAAAGTATTCCACAGCAGTTTTGGTAGTAAGCAAGAGTTCAACATTTATGAAACATGAAGAACATATGCACTATACAGTGTAACATCAATCAATTAACTCATAGTTATCTCTAACAGGTATACTATGATGTAGATTATGTTTTTCAAACATTATTATCATGCCTTGCGGAGATGAGGTATACCACTCATACTCCAACCGATCACTGTTACATGCCTCGGTATCATACTAGGTCATTGAAAGAGCTGGATTCTCATGACCTTCACCTTCCTCAGTCAGTAAGAGGATTACTTGCAGGACATCTTGTGTCTCTACTACTATAGCTTACCAGGGTAATCTGGTCCTTCTCTATTTTAGAGTTACAGTGGCATTCTGAACTCTCTTCGTCATCAGGAGATTTCGTGTTTACCTTCCACTGATACGGTATCTGTGCTTTCTTCGTCATCAGGAGATTTCGTGTTTACCTTCCACTGATGCGGTATGGATTTGTAGTGAAGGATTGATGGATTACACATCTACATCAATGCCTACACTAGGATGTAAGGTTCTACACATCCATATACCCCACATACTCAAAAGTATGTGATCCAGGAGTTCCCTTAGGAAAACCTATTTCACCATCATTTGATCTCTGACAATGATGGTTCTATGATCAGGGCTCTACATGGTATGATTACACTTGATTAGTTAGGTACATTCAGTATTCTTTTAACATCATACATTGTTCTCAAACAATAACATTAGCATAGAAGCTATGAAGGGAGAATACTAAATGTAACAAGCCTAACTCACATTAAATATCATTTCTCAATACTCTCATCACAAGTCATCTCTAAAGCATTACCTTGATGGTATTTATGGCTCTCACAGCCCATCAATTTCATAAGATTCCATTGACAAGGCATCAGGATATTTTACTATTCATAAAGCTAACAACATGCTTTCAATGAATGTAGCATCATCATCCATACTTGGATATGATCATTCTCATATAGGAACATGCATGGTTAATTCAACTGATAAAAGTAAACAATTTAATTCAAGAATTATGCCTTCACTCTTGCCATAAGAGCTAAGTTCCCTGATTCTCATCAATTAAGGTTTACTTATCATATTTCATATCATCACCCTAGAATTAGGGTTTACTATTCACACATCATATCATTACCCTAGAATTAGGGTTTACTATTCACATATCATGTCATTACCCTAGAATTAGGGTTTCCATGATTTCACATAGTGAATCATTCCCTATTCATGCACATTCATGTATATTGAAGGTATTTTACTTGAGTTTCCACCATAATTGGTACTTTCTCTCTCCTCTAACTAGTAGATGATGATTACACCACTCTAGATTAGGTTGGGTTAAGTCCTTTTTGACTAACACAAGTCAACACATCACCATCATGTGATTAGGATTTGATTAAAACAAGGTATCACTCAATTGAACCCATTTAAGTTGAAACGAGTGTGAACCCATTTGAATTGAATGAGTGTGAACCCATTTGGATTGAAACGGTTGTGGACTCGTTTGAATTGAAATGGGTGTGGACTCGTTTGAATTGAAACGGGTGTGAACTCGTTTGAGTTGAAACGGGTGTGGACTCATTTGAGTTGAAATGGATGTGGAGTCGTTTGAGTTGAAACGGGTGTGGACTCGTTTGAGTTGAAACGGGTGTGGACTCGTTTGAGTTGAAAGGGGTGTGGACTCGTTTGAGTTGAAACGGGTGTGGACATGAAAGGTGATATAAAGGTTATGATAGAATAGGATATCCTATGTTGAAGCCTTCAATTGGCCCAAGCCATGTTAACCACTTTCAAATTGAGTCAATTAGGATGAGCCTCAAACAAATGGACACCAATTTGACCTTCAATTGAAATCCAATTAGAGTTAAGTCTAACTCAATTAAGGTTTCCAATCGGCTAATCATCAATTTTCAACAATGAATCAAATCAAGGTTGAACCTATCAACTGAACTCCAATTGGGTCCAAACTTGGCCCAAACGGTCTTGAGATCATTTGGCTGACCTCCAAAAGATCTTGAGACCGTTTGCCCAAAGTTTGACCAATAACCAAGTTGGTTGGATAAGGGTTGAACCCTAAATAGGTCTAAAATCAGCATTTTTATCAAATCGTCAACCTATTGAAAATAAACCCTCAAACCATTAAATTACCTCAACTTTAGACCTTCAAACGGTCTTGGGTTGTGCCCAAACGGTCTTGAGACCGTTTGGAGGAACCCCCAAATGGTCTTGAGACCGTTTGGGTCCTTCAACCCAAAACTCAACAAAATCTATATATGAAAACAGCAATTTCAGCCCAATTAGGGTTAGGATGTTGAAGTGCCTTCAACTCTCAATTGGTTAAGAATTTAACTTTGATTCTTTGCAGGAATGAAATTCAACATATTATGAACAGGAATCTCAAACGGTCAACACTTGGTCAACTCATTCAAATGGGTTGAACCCGTTTTCCCAAAAAGTTCAAGTTAATCAGTTTGGAAAATCAGCACTTAATTCAATTCGATTGCCTAATTGATTGGCCTTCAACCTACGATTCCTTTGGAGTTAACCCCTCAAATTTGGTGGGTCGTTAGCCTACATGATTATGAACAGGAATCACAAACGTTCAATGCTTGGTCAACGCCCTCAAATGGGTTGAACCCGTTTTCCCTTCAAACGGTTTGGTCAAAAGGGGGGGGAACCAGGACCGTTTGATAAAGTAACTTTGGTAATCACGCCCATCTTCTTCAACCTCTATCAAGGACGGTTATACCACCATTTTGCTTGCAAAAGTGCAAGGAAGAAGGGAGGTAGAAGGAGAACTAAATGCTAAAATTGCAAGAACAAATATGCATATAAAGCAAAGAGTTTAAAGTTATAAAACCCGCCTTAAGGTCGTTCCTTGAGCTCCAATCTTCCAAGCTTCAAGCCTCTAATGGTGTCTTGAGCTCCACAGGTCGGCCAAGGGTTCTTCTCCAAGGAAAGGTTGGGAAAAGATGGCTAGAACGAGAAAGCTAAGTGAATTAGCCACGAAACCAACCTTATACAAGAATTTTCTCCATGAATTCAAGCTAGAAGGTGGTGTTCTCTTACCTAGAACAGGTTGGTCGCCCTCCTCTTCTCCAGAGCTTTGTCCTAATTTGGTCTAAGCAAGGAAATAAGAAAGGAAGTGAAGGAAACGTTCCTTTACAAACAAAGGAAGGGTGTATATATATCTTGGGGTCATTTCCAACATAAGGACAACTAGTTTCTCCTTTTCTTAATTAGGTCCCTCCTTTCTTATAGGCACGTCCCTTCTCCTTATTATAAGACACGTTTCTCCCTTTCATACTTAAGCAAAACTCATCTTAAACCCAAGGTCCAAAGGTGAAGAAGGTCAACGTTCAACTAGGGTTCATACATGAAAGATCTCCATACCCATATATGGTGAATTTCATGCACAAAGATCACTTTTCTTATCTGATTATTAATTGATGTATCTCTTTCATCATTTCTACTCTAATAGATGCCAAGAGTCATATAAGATGCTCTAGAAGGTGTACTTTACAAATTTCACCCACAATTTGGGTAAATTACACTTTACTCCAAATTAGGGTTTTTAAGCATTAGGATCACTCCACAAGCTGCATTTGAATGCCCAAGCTTGGAAAATCCATCATGCCTCATCATATTCACTCATATGATGTCTCAACATCAAAAGAACATCTTAACCTGTGAAATTGCAAGTTAAACCCTTAAATTGGGTAAATTGCACATGGGTCCCTGCATTACAAAACAATGCTACAACTTTGTTTATAAAGGAGAAAAATTGAAAGTATATGTTCCTTTAGGAACTTAGTTACATGCCAGAGAATACTCATAGGTGTTTAATTACATAATTTAGGCAAAACTTCCAGGGTTAGGTTATAACCCAGGTCAGGGATGTTACACTAGGCATGAACCCTTGGGAAGGGTAGAACCCAAAGCCAACCCTAAAGTTGAGTAAGGAGTGTTAAAGGTACATGGACCGATGGGATTAGGAGTTTATTGTTCCCTAATGCACAAGACCATCTAGTCTAGAGGTAACAACTATGTTGCCCAAGGCCCATGGATCAAGAGATTGGCCACCTTCATGAGTTCATAAGGCCAATGGGTGAATGTGAGAGGCACTACCTAGATGCGTAAGGATGAGATCACTCCAAAAAGTACCTATACCCATAGAGACATCAAGGAAGTGGCTAAGGCTCATAATACCTGAGGTGTAAGTGTGAAAGATGCAAATAAGTCATGAAAGGAGTTGTGCATAAACTCACGAATGCAAAGGGCATTTGACTTCATGAAATATAAGAACTTTTTGGAATTAAAAAGGTAATTTATGACATGGTTTAGGGATGGAGGTGTTGCCTCACCCTTATGTGAAAATCATGAATAATAGGTTGGAAGCTTAGGTGAAAAGGTAATCACCAAGTGAAATTGAATCAAACATGAAAATTCAATCATAAGAGATGATATCATATGAATACTAAGGAGGTGGTTATGCCTTAAATTGAGTTGAAGTACCAATCCTGATAATAATACAAAGAAACTGCATATCAGTAAATGTTGTTAAAGATATCTAAGTAGGGTTTCTAACCCTAAGTTCTGAGAACTAAGATGAGTTATCATTCACCTTAATCTTACTAAGTATGAATTTTGGGGACAAATTCCTTTTAAGGAGGGGTGAATGTAATATCCTCAATTTTGGTAAAATTGAACTATATAAATGTTTTGATTTATGAATTTTCAAATGGTATTATTGGTGAAATGATGTTGTTTATCACCATTGTGACAGGGGTCCTTGTGGCACAAGATAAATAAATAGAATGAATTCGTACATGAATAAATAATAAAGGGATTCCTTTTGCCAAATCCAAGTCCTAATGATAATAAAAATCAAGAATTCCTTAAGGAAAATAAGGAGGATATGATGTCTTACCTTCCTCCTATTTGTTAGTTGGAAGCATATTTTAATACTAATAGAAATAAGATGTCTATGAGTGCAAGGAAAGGAATTAGTTGTATTTCTTGATTGCAATAAATCTTGATTATATGGGAGTGGTCTTCTAAATAATAAACAAGATTAATAGAATAAAATAGTCTTGGAATAAGGAGATTTATGAGGAATATTTGAGGAAAGGAGTTAATCATATTTCTTTTTGTGGACCATGGTGTGTCTTTCCTCTCACACATCCTACCTTTCCCTCTACATAGAAGCCAATAGGATTTCCTACCAAGTGGCTACATGTATAGAGAGACTTAGGGGCCCTTTCCCATTGCATGTGAGGCACCCAACCTCTGTTGTCAATAGGACGTCTATAAGAGGCAAGAACTCGAGAGGTATTTTCCTTGTTCAACATCTATCCACAGACCCAGGAGCTCGGTCTATGTGATAGTATCTTGTTCGGATCTGAGGGACTGTACATGACGCTGACATTAGACGGTCTAGGGATGTTGCTGCCTTGAAGATGATCACATCGAGAAGCATTAGCCAACCTTGAGCGAAGCTCTGACTATGGAAACTGGCTAGGAAGTCCTCTAGATGGCAAGGAGGGCTGCCAGAATAGTCTGCCTCCTCACCCATGCACACTTACACCCATGATGCAACTTGAAGATTCACCTTTCTCTGTCTCATGGATCGGGGGACTAGTTCCTTCATCTTCGACCATGGGGGACTGTCACTGGTGGTTGGAGGTGCCCAGTTGAGACCTATAGAGGTGTCTTGACCTTACACCATATGTAAGGATATGAGAGGAGAAGGGAATTGTATTGGAGCAGACTCCTTGGATGGGATCACACCCCGCAAAACATTGATGAAGGTGGAAAGAGAGACCCTGGAACCTCAAGGGATCATGTTCACTGACCGTTGTGGCTAGCTGTCATGGCCGTAGTAGGCGAGCACTGCCTATAGCAGAGTCGGGAAAGCACCCTCCGTGAGGGGGTGGCGGCACCAATCACGCAAGGGAGAAGAGCCTGGGGCTGCGTGACGTAAGGAGAAGGATGAAATTGAGTCAAATGACTCTATTAACCCTCTAAATGCATTCAAATCAAAAGGGTGGTAGAGTCTTTTCCCCTCCATTTCTGGGCGGAGCTAGATATTGAAAAAGATATGTTTTCTGCTAAGATGGCGTGTTCTAATTGGCCAATTAGGGTTAAATATTCAAATAATCATAACTAATTATTGTTAGGTTGGATTGAAGGATATAATATATGAAATTGGATCAGAAGAACACGTAGAATCCAAATAAAATAGTTTGAGAGTATGATTATGCTTTCATTTCCCAAAGTGCTGCTATACTTGATACAGGTGTAATTAACACATGGAAACCCTAGTTTTGGGTATGAAAATGTTGGAAACATGAAAAAGGTTTTCTTTTCTGTTGATTAACTGATACTATTGAACATGATAGAAATCTAAAATGATAATGATAACAATGATGATAATATGCAATTAGGGTTTTTAAGATAACGAACATGAACATGTATAATTAAGATTGAAAAATCCATAATACAATTAGTGATGTTCTTAATGCTTATGAACTGATGTTCATAATAGTCTAATGTGTTTAGTTTGATGATAATCTAAGTATTTGATATGTTTTGAATAACTATGATCATGATTAGAGGTTCTAAGTCACAAATATGATACTTAGGGTTTAAGGCATAAATCTACTTAACCCTAATCTGATGTAGTGCTTAAAATTGTCTAAAAGACTTAACTTGATGAATTAGGGCTAAAAGTTATAACTTGATAAGTTGTTAATAACCTAAATGAGATCTAAGTAATGGATATTATGGATCCAATGATTATGAACTTAACCTAATATTAATATGTGGTGGAAATAGGGTTTACACCCTTAATCCATACCCTAAACCTGAGATGACTTTAAACCTAGATTAGGACCCGAGTAGGGTTTAATCTGAGTAAAGTGATGGTGACATGTTAAAATTTATATCCATGCAAATTACAAATGATGAATGCTTGAATTTCTTGCATTTGTTGATTGGATTGTTTGAATATGCCTAAGTATACATTGCATGATATTCTGCATGGCTCACCATAAAGGTATGTGGTCATGACTAAGATTACTCATCTTAGTTTCTTGATGTTTTCTGAGGTTTTACTGGTTGCTTACAATTAACTGCTTGAGCAAACTCTAATTCCTGAAACTATAAAGTGATTATGACTATCACTATAAACATATATACATGACTAGCTCAGATCCTAGTCCTCCTTTGTAGCTTTGAATACATGTGAGAAATTGATGACCTAGCTATTGGTCTACCCTTGGGGTAGGATCGTCAGGTTATCATGAGTCGATGTTTGGTATACCTTTGGGTAGGATTGTCACGGGTTAACAACCTAACTCCACTGTACACCTCAGGCGCCAACATAAGGGGTACAATAGAGTTAAAGTTGCCCGTCCCTGAGTGGATCAAACACATGAATATATAAATGCACCGAATAAAAAGCTTCCATACATAAACCAAATTGTTCATTACATAGGGGCCCGAAGGCATAGGAGTTCTACAGAAGAAACTTAATACATGAGAAACTAATACAGAAGAAAAAGAAACATAATCTAAGAGTCCCATTTAGCTTTAGCATCCCCATGATAGATCTGATTTGTGAGCCAGCATATAGAGTAGCAACATCATCTTTCTTTCATCATAAGCATCATAAGCAGAAGGTACCTATAAAACATATGCAATTGATACGCGTCAGCACAATATATAAATATATTGTACTGAGTACGCCTCCGCGTCATTTGATTTTACCTCTTTTCATACTTGGCAATAAGGATAAAAGTAAACTTGGCAGTTATACGTAATTACAACAATATATCAAAAAATTAAGCAAAAGTTTGTTAACAACAAGGAACATGTATCTTTTAAGCATTTTTTCCATCATCTTTCTCATAAATCCGCCACTAAGGGCTTTGATACTTTCAGGCCTTTATGATCTACTACCAAAGAGTTTGAGATCATTTTATATGTGTGATCTACTACCAAAGAGTTTGAGATCATTACACATGTGATCTACTACCAAAGAGTTTGAGATCACTTACATACACTAGTCTACCAAGTACTCATATGATGGACACTATAGATATTATGTTTGCAGGTGTTTGAAACTATACATATAGAAATTCAAGCAAAATATCAAATCATGCATAGCATCATACAAGACATTCGTTTCATTCAATATCTTATGCCAAGTGTTCTACATATTCATATATCTCAAGCATGAAGTATAGTAGGCCAAAAAGAGGTAATGGCGTACCTTCTACTCAGAAGTGGGGAGTCCAGAGATGCTCCTCACTGGTACCTTTGATTTCCTGAAATTATTGGAGATTTGGTATTTATTAGATATATTGTTTGAATTACACATATTCTAAAGAGTATATAAAAAGGCCCTTTATAGATTTGGAGTCATGAGATTAGAGTATGGGTCTTAGAGTATGGAGTTGAGTCCAAGATTATTACTGTCACATCAGAGTAGGATCATAAAGTCAGAATCATGGTCTAGAGATCATATTAATTAATTATGCACATATTGGTAGGTCAACATAGGGAAAGGAGGAATAAATAGGTTTTATTGATAATTGAGCCATAATAAAAGGATCTGATCAATCCATGATGATAAGGATGCAAAAAGATGATTATCACAGGTTTTTGGTGATTTAAACAGATTCGAGTATTTTCTAATTAATTAATCAAGATATGAACATATTTAAACATGAGAATTTACTCGAGTCATATTTAGGGTCAACAGATGTCAAAATCGTGATCCTCGTATTTTTCTGATCAAAAAGGAGTATTTATTCATATTTTTATGACACTCCTACTAATTTCTACGAATTTCCCAAGATTAGGTCAGAAACTGAAATTCGAGTTGATAAAAGAAAGAAAAGAAAAGAGTGGACCATTGGATGTTCAGATCCAACGGTCGAGATCTCGCGCATATGCGCTTAAGATGGCTGAGGTGGGTCAAGGGCTGCTTACTTGGCGAACTGTGGTTCGTCCACCTGGATCTGAGTCATCTTGACGTGGACCCGCGCGATTGGTCCAACTAAGCCAAGCGGGTCCTCCTCCTTCTTGCTCCACTCACGAACAGCAGGTAGGGGAGGTGGACTCCGGTGAGCTCGGGCGGAGGCTGTGCTCGTCCTTGCGCGAGAAGGGGGTCGGGTTCACCTTCGGGAGGCGGATCCGAACCCGGGCGACTAGCTTGCAGGTCGCATCTCCCCGCGAGACGTTGGGTCGACCAAGAATCCGGCGAGGTGTAGAGCTCGCGGCAGAGGGTGAAGGAAGAGGGAGGAGCAGGCGATGAAACTTCAAGGTGAGGGGCCGCCAAGGTGGGTGGAGGTGCCTCGGAGCTTCGGGTGTACCCAATTGGGGACGAGCAGGCCGGTAGGAGCCACGTCCAGCAGCTCGACGGTGGCGGATAGACTGGAAGGGGGAAAGCTTGAGGGTGGAGCGATGCCGGCTTGCTTCGGGCGAATTGGAGCGAGTGAGTATGTAAAGGGATGTTGGCGAAGCTCCTGGTGTGCTTAAATAGAGGTGGGGGTGCGTGAATCGTAAACGCCCAAATGGGCTCCGCGGTGGTTGGAGAAGAGGTCTCACCGGCGAGGTCGTGTGTGGGGTTGTGCTCGCTTTTGGGGGTCGTGCGAGGGGTCAGGGAGTTCGTGGAGGCGAGGGGAGTCCATTCCCGCGGTCAGTTTCGCGCTAAATGGATTAGAACGAGGGGGAGTCGTCGGCGTAGTGGGATCGTGGCTGTGGCCACGACATCCCGGGTCAGGCGGAGGTTAGGGACGACCGGATGGCCGTCCGATCCACTCAGGATCCATGGACACGCCATCCGACGGTCACCCTCGCTCAGGAAGGTCGGGTGACGTCAGCGCCGCAAATCCAAGGAGGAAAAAATAACCGAACTATAGTTTTGATGATTGAAAACGTGACACATATTTGATTAAACATTAATAGAACTTGTAAAAATCGTAGAGGGAGCTAGGAATGTCCAAATGACATGAAATTTGGACCATAGCTTCTCCATAGCATACCCCACATGTTGGTAAAGTTTGGGATCGAGATTCCTATCATTGAAAGACTAACTAATTTTTAGGAGAATTAGGGTTTTAAGATATACTGAAGATTAAAGGAACAAAGTATAAAAGAATTAGGAAACTCACTTTATCACATCCTACTCACCTTAAAAGAAATTTTGTCCTCAAAATTAAACTGGAGGAAAGAGGTGAGGAAAATGTCGCTCCATGTCTGCTCGTAGTTCCCAGGTGGCATCTTCTGCACCGTGATGGTTCCACTGTACCTTCACCATCGGAATCTGCTTGTTCCTGAGCTCCTTTACCCTAGAGTCGAGAATCTTTATAGGTTGTTCTGGATAAGAGAGATTCTCCCGTAACTCAAGAGGCTCGTGATTCAGCACATGACTATCATCCTTCACATACTGTTTCAAGTTGGATACATGAAAGACATTATGCATCATGCTGTACTGCGGAGGAAGAGCAAGTCGATAAGCACATTCGCCAATGCGCTCCAGAACTTCAAAAGGACCCACATATCTCGGACTAAGCTTCCCCTTGTTCTTGGCTATGGCACGGATAGGTCTGATCTTCAAGAATACATAGTCACCAACATTAAACTGTCTGTCCGATCTGTGTGCATCTGCATATGACTTCTGACGATCCTGGGCCCGTTTCAACCTCTGCTTGATCAAAGACACCTTATCAGCATATAATTGTAACTCCTCGGACTTTAGCATCTTCCTTTCCCCAACTTCATCCCAATGGAGAGGGGATCTACATGCCCTACCATAGAGAGCTTCATAGGGTGGCATATCAATACTAGATTGATAGCTATTATTGTAAGCGAACTCTGCTAATGGAAGGTAGTAATCCCAAGATCCTCCCCAATCTAAGACACATGCTCTGAGAAGATCTTCTAAGATTTGGATAGTACGTTCTGACTGGCCATCAGTTTGGGGATGATATGCTGTGCTGAAGTTCAACTGTGTGCCCAGTTCATTCTGCACCTGCTTCCATAAATGTGATGTGAACTTTGGATCTCGATCTGAAACTATCGAAACTGGTACTCCATGCAGCCGTACAATCTCCTTTATATACAACTCAGCAAGCTCAGGAACCTTGTTCGTAGTCCGCATAGGTAAGAAATGTGCAGACTTGGTCAACCGGTCTACTATGACCCAAACCGCATCATGACCCCTCCTGGTCCTGGGTAGTCCCACCACGAAATCCATGGTGATATTTTCCCATTTCCATTCAGGAATTGGTAAGGGTTGCAATAGACCACCGGGACGTTGGTGCTCGGCCTTAATCTGCTGGCAGGTGAGACACTTAGAGATAAACTCAGCGATATCATTCTTCATACCCCTCCACCAAAAGTGTCTCTGCAGGTCCTTATACATCTTAGTAGATCCAGGATGTATGGAATACTTAGACCCGTGTGCCTCTTGCAGGATACGCTTCCTAATCTCTGATTCTTCAGGTACCCACATCCTATGCTTGTACCTTAGTCCACCGTCCATACCAACAGATAGATGTGTCTGGGGCTTTGCCACAAGAGCTGTCATCTCCTCCAAACTAGGGCTGTTCTTTTGAGATATCAGGAGTTCAGAAAGAAGACTAGGGATAATATTGATATTCGCCAAAATAATAGAGCTAGATTCTGCTTGAGATGACCCAGAAGATGAAGGTTCCAGATGCATTGATGCACAAATCGACTTCTTACGACTAAGGGCATCAGCTACTACATTGGCTTTGCCTGGATGATATGCAATAGTGAAATCATAATCTTTAAGATACTCCAACCATCTCCTCTGTCGAAGATTGAGATCTTTCTGAGTCAAGAGGTATTTGAGACTTTTGTGGTCTGTGAATATATCAAAAGTAGCACCATACAGATAATGTCTCCAGATTTTGAGAGCAAATACAATGGCAGCTAATTCCAAATCGTGAGTTGGATAATTGACCTCATTAGGTTTCAACTGTCTAGAGGCATATGCAACAACTTTACCGTCTTGCATGAGGACACAACCCAGACCCATTTTAGAAGCATCAGAATAAATTACAAAGCCATCATTCCCAGAAGGTAGGGTCAAAACAGGAGCAGAAGTCAAGAGAGATTTCAATTCTTGGAAACTAGCTTCACACTCAGAAGTCCAAACAAATTTGGCATCTTTTCTGGTAAGTTTAGTCATGGGTAGGGCTATTTTACTGAAATTAAGGATGAAACGACGGTAATAGCCAGCTAGGCCAAGAAAACTACGAATTTTAGAAGCATTGGTAGGGGCTTTCCAATCAAGGACAGCTAGAACTTTGGCAGGGTCAACAGAAATTTTCCCACCCGAAATTACATGGCCAAGAAACATGACTTGGTCAATCCAAAACTCACATTTAGATAATTTAGCATACAATTTCTGGGCTCTCAAAACATCAAGGACTTTCTGGAGATGTTCACGATGTTGATCAACAGAATTTGAATATATAAGAATGTCATCAATGAAAACCACCACAAAGCTGTCAAGGAATGGCTGGAAGACAGTGTTCATCAGATTCATAAACACTCCAGGAGCATTAGTCAAGCCAAATGGCATCACCATGAATTCATAATGTCCATATCGAGTTCTGAAAGCTGTCTTTGGAATATCACAATCTTTTACTCGTAATTGATGATAACCTGATCTAAGGTCAATCTTGGAGAACACAGTGGCAGTACGAAGCTGGTCAAACAAGTCATCAATTCTTGGAAGGGGATATTTATTTTTAATGGTGGCTTGGTTGATCATGCGATAATCAATACACATTCGCATTGACCCATCTTTCTTTTTGACAAAAAGGACAGGAGCACCCCAAGGAGAAGTACTAGGATGGATGAAGCCTTTATCAAGAAGTTCCTCTAGTTGTTTCTTGAGCTCTGCAAGCTCGGCAGGTGCCATCCTATAAGGTGCCTTAGAGACTGGTGCGGTGCCCGGTGCTAACTCAATTGAGAACTCAATCTCACGATCTGGAGGCAGCCCTGGAAGCTCCTCAGGAAAAACATCCGGGTAATCTCTCACCACATCCAAGCTCTCTATAGGTCTCACCTTAGGATCAGGCATGGATACAACAACAAGATAGGCTCTACATCCTTTGGCAATCAAAGTTTCGGCTTTTAGAGAAGAAATAATCATATTTCGGTTTCTTTCTTTTCTCCCAGAAATAGTCAAAGGTTTAAAATTAGGTGCACAAAAGACTATTTTCTTGCCTCGGCAATCAAGCATAGCAAAGTTGGAGAAGAGCCAATCCATCCCCAAAATTAGGTCAACATCTTCCATATCAAGAAGAATGAAAGCAGATTGAAATTTATGGCCACCAAAAGAAAAAGGCAAGGTTTTAGTTTTCTGAAGAGAAGTATAAATTCTGCCACTGGGAGTTGTCACATCCAAGATATAACCTAGATCATTAATATCTAACTTGAGCATAGAAGCAAGGTTTCTAGATATGAAGGTATGTGTTGATCCTGAATCGAATAGGGCCACAACAGGATGATCTTGGAGACATATCATACCTACATTATGATTGTATATGAGATCATGGTTTTCAAAGATTTATTACAATAAAGAAATTTTAACATTATTACCTTCAATCAGACGGTTATCATTGGCTTTAGCTTCCTCTGCATCAATTGCAAAGACTCGGCCTTGACGATGTTCTGGCTGAGCCTGAGCTATCGGGACAGCTGGTTGAGCAGGTGGAGCTCCAGGCTGAGGTAATGGGGCAAGACGATTTTGAGGTGCCCCCTGGACCAGATTTGGACAATTGTACCTCATATGCCCTTCATTCTTGCAGTAGTAACACACTGGTTTCTCAAACCTGCATTTTCCGGGGTGTGAACCTCCACAGTTTCTACACCTGACGTGCTCATATGCCTGTCCACGGTGTGATCCACCTCGGCCTCGGCCTCCCCGGTTTAGACCTCCTCGGTATGATTGACCTCTATGGTGATTTCCTCCTCCTCTGCCCATGCCATGGCTGTTAGGCTTCTTCTTATCGTGCTCCTTCTCCTTACCCTTGGTGATGCATGCATCGGTTAGACCCAGGTATCTCAAGCTTGGTGCTTTGCTTTTTCCTAAGGTTCTCTCTTGGGTAAGGGCATTGTTGATGGCAGCTTCAAAGGTGGGATGGGTGGAGGTGCAAAGGTGAACTTTGATTTCTTGGTTAAGGCCATCTATGAAGTGTTCAATCTTTTCATCTTCATCCAGGTTGCGAGCATGACGCTCTAGGAGTCTAAAGGCCCTAACATAGTCAGCAACAGATAGGTTTCCTTGGGTGAGGTTATTGAACTGTTTCTTCTTCTCCTTCCTAGCTGATATGGGCATGAAACAGTTGGTAAAGATCCCCTTAAA